>VZRW01007448.1:0-139651 GCA_013398125.1 Aegotheles bennettii | reverse complement strand
CCCCATCTCCCTCTGTCATTCCCCATAAGACATTTTCCAGTCCCTTCACCAGCTTTTCCCACATAGCCTTTCCTTCATATGCTAAGCGGTTCACTTTGTCATAGAACGAGATCAGGTTGGTCAAACAAGACCTTCCTTTCATAACCCCATGTTGGCTGGGTCTGATCCCCTGATTGTCCTGCATGTGCCTAAATGCCCTCACAAAAAAAACCTTCTCCAGATTTTCTATAGGTCCCCTTCTGGTATAGGCTGCTAGAAGGTCTTCCTGGAGTCTTCTCTTCTCCAGACTGAACAACCCCTACTCCCTCAGCCTCTCTTCATAGGAGAAGGGTTCCAGACCGCCTNGAGGGGTTCCAGACCCCCTGATCATCTTTGTGGCCCTTCCTGGGACTTGGTCCAACAGCTCCATGCCCTTCTTATGCTGAGGACTCCAGAACTGGACACAGTACTCCAAGTGGGGTCTCACGAGAGCGGAGTAGAAGGCGAGAATCACCGCCTTCAACCTGCTGATCATACTTCTTTTGATGAAGTCCAGGATACTGTTGGCTTTTTGAGCTACAAGCATATACTGCTGTTCATGTTGAGCTTCTCATTGACCAACACCCACAAGTCCTCCTAGGGGTTGTTCTCAATCCATTCTTAACCCAGCTTGTATTTGTGCATGGGATTGACCCAACAGGACCATGAATTTGGCCCTGTTGAACTTCATGCAATTTGTATGGGCTCACTTCTCCAGCCTGTCAAGATCCCGCTGGATAGTATCCCTTCCCTTCAGTGTGTCGATCACACCACACAGCTTGGTATCATCAGCAAACTTGCTGAGGGTACACTGAATCCCACTATCCATGTCACCTACAAAGATGTTAAAAAAAACACCGGTCCCAGTATCAGTCCCTGAGGAATGCCACTTATCACCGATTTCCACTTAGACATTGAGCTGTTGACCACTACCCTCTGAGTGAGACAGTCCAGCCAATTTCTTATCCACTAATTGGTCCGTCCATCAAATCCATCCCTCTCTAATTTAGAGACAATGATGTTGTGCAGGACAGTGTCAAATGCTTTGCATAATGGAACACTTCAACATTTGCGTAATAGAAGACTTTCATCATTTTTTCTAGACCAAGGAAAAATATGGGAAATGCAGTTTTGTTTATTAGACTGAGTCAACTCTTACTGGGATTTTAAATAATATAGAAATGTCTATACTAATTTAAAAAATGAAAACTGCAATTTTATTCATGGGAAGAGAATGTCTTAGGTAAAGACTTTAGAAATTTGTGGGGCAGAGTTTATGGAATAAAAGTCCAAAATAAGCATCTCCTGTAATAAAAACAAAAATAGCATAGGTTTTATAGATGAAAATATGGATCCAATACACCATTGACAAAACGTCGAATGTCTATAAAATATGGGAGGTAGAATACACTTGTAATTTAAATATGGATTAACAAAGACCCCAAGTTTTGTGTTTTATAGAGCAATTTGATATTTACAATAATAAAAGCAGATTGTTTACAACAGTTTCCATGTAGGCAAAAAAATTACAATTTCCCTCAAGAAGACACCAAGTGGATTTGTTTTGTTTTCCTCTTTTTTTAAATCAGGAGTGATGGGCCAAAAAAAAAAGACACACATGTAATGCTGGATGAAAAAAGAGCTAAAACCAAAGTTTTAGTCATGCAAAACAATGAAACCGGAGTAACTTAATTTTATTCAGAGCAAGAATTCAACATGTGGCCTCTAAGAATACATAAAGGGGTGTATGCATATTCTAAGATTCCAGATTAAACATTTTAGAAGGCAAATTAATCACTCTACCTCAAAGGATTAATTGGGTGCTTAATAATCGTAGCAAGCTCTGACTACATGGTGCACGTAGTACAGAAAGTTACTGATAAAGTCTATGGAGCCAGAACTCTCTTCACGTTTCAAGTTTAAATAAATCATTCTAGGCAATCATCTGTAGAAAAAAAAAGGCTTGAGTTGTTACAGAGCATTACATTAATGTATCTGGCTGATGTTGCAACAATATCATATCTTTCAAGAACTGCATGTCTGGAAAAGTTTTTCCTTTCTCTAATGAAAAAAAAAATCAAAGTTGAGCTAAAATACTTCATTGACTTCCACTATTTTTCATTCTTACTGACAAATATTTGTCTTACATTGTGTGCTGTTGTGCCATAAAGGTTATGGATCGTCTGTAAAGACGTGAAGTGTAACAAGGGACTAATGTTTCTCAATCTGCATTTGTGGTATATTTCCTTTACATTCATGGATTCTAACTTCAGATTTTTCCACAACTAAGGAGCCTCACATAGTATGAATTAATTTTTAGTCAGTGTTTATATGTACTTTTAATTATTTCCATCCTTTCTTAACATGCAGATTCCATTACAAGTATTTTAGTTTTTGAAAGAGAATTGTGGGATCACAATTAAAGAGGAAATACTTCTTAAAAAGTTGTGTTAAAGGATACTCTGTGCATATTATACACTTAACCCTATTTTAGCAAAACAATACATTTCCACTTTATTTCCCTGCTTCTGAAATTTATGTACTTATGCTTTTATGCCATTATTTTAATCCCATTACATTCCTCAGTGCCCACAGAGTGGAGGCTTAAGCTCCACTTAATACATCTAAGCCCATTGCTCTACTAAATTCCAGAGTTACTGGTATTTTGTTTTACAGCTGCTTCAGGCAAGGTTATTAGACAGGAAAACAGAAACAGGAAAAGCCTGGCTTCTACCTGGAGACCACACATGGTGCCCATGTCTTTACCCATCAAAGGTTTGATGAAAGTCCCCAACTTCATAGGCTATTTGGCTATCTCAGAAGTGTTTAAGGAGTCAAGATGCCACAGTTAGAATTTTTGCAGTTGTATATAATAAACAATCACTTAATTTCAAACATCTGTGAGGAACTCAAGTAGCCATGATGAAAACACTGGGTTATGGCTGTTTAAACAGTAGCCTAAATTAATGTTAATAGAAATTAAGTTGTCATAGAATTTTAGGACTAAACAGGATATCAAAAAGTCAGCTAATCCTTTCTGATACAAAAACATAGAATTAGTTATTCATGTCTCATTTAAGGAGGATGTTTGCCTAAACCATTCCAAAGAAATTTCTTAAATTGTCACAGCAATGTCTTTTTATTGTTCTTAATTACAAAAAGCCAAGAGATTATAATCTTACTGTTACCATTCAGAATTAAGCCTTGGTATAAATTTTTTACAGCAACAGCCTGATTCACTCTACAGAGAAGGCAATCTTTCCTTTTTCTGTCAAATAGCTGCCACAAAGCCACTTCACAGAAGCTTTGCAGATGCTTAAGGAAGCATCACTTAAATGTGGATGAAGGCTCAAAGAGAAGATACAGCAAGGTGCACAAAATATTTTGAAGCAGCGGATCTTGTGGCTTTGCTGGAATTACACACCACTCAAGCAGAATTCTCTTTTAGCCTCTTGACTTCCTCTCCACAAGGTTATCTATTGCTTGAATGAACAAACAGGATTTCTCCTCTGAAGAGTAATATTTTTAAAATGTGGCAAGGTAGAAGCTACATGAGATGGAATAATTCTCAAAATTAATCCTTATGACCTACATCAGAAAATCACTATTCAATCCACTGTTCATCAAAATGTACTAATTATATATGCAAAGAAACACTGAAACAGGTGTTTCCACATATTTGAATGCTGAATAGCTAAAAATTTACAAATTAATTTTCCAGAAATGGCAATATTGGTTGCGTAATACATTATTGTAACTATCTATCCAAACAGAGCAACTTCAGGTGAAATTCCTTGGAAAGCTAAATTCAACCCAGTCAGCTCAGGCTCTTTCTAACAACAATGAATCAACAGATGCCTCATTTTGTAACAAACGACATCCATCTCATTCTGAAAAAGTCATCTAAGATCCCCCTTTAAGTGGTTCATTTGATCTGCTTCTATCCAAGCACCATTTAGAGAGACCACCATGATTTGCTCACATTTAGACACACATCTAGATGCCCAAAGTAGCAGCAGAAGGTATCTAAGTAGGCAATTTAGAAACTGTGCCTGCAGCTGACAAACATCTTCTTAGGAGGACAGTTGAGTGCAGTCTTCCAGCACTCACAATTTTCAAGTCAAGCAGGCCCCAAACTCATGGCAGAGCTTAATCATCAGGAGATGATAGATACATCCTGTAACACACGATAAAGTGAACAAGTCCATCAGCATTGACTCAATGCAGTCTTGTGCCTAATCTCCTAACCCCCCTACATACAAACTCCTCAGATTTTTGGCGAGTATATGTACTATCAAGGAGAAAGAGAATTTTCTCAGCTTAAATTTTGTGGATTTTTTTTGAAGGATTTTGTCTTCTCTGAAATGATAGAGTATATTTATTGTCACACTAAACTCAAACTGCTTCTGACATATTCAGCAGTTTATTATTTGTAAACTGAATAACCTGTTGCATTTTAACACTATTTGAAGTCCCTCCCTGTTGAAAAACAGGCATTTTTACTGCAGGACAACATGAAGATTAATAGAAAAAACAAATTTTTTTATTGATGTCAAACAGAAAGTCATTTGGCTATCAGAAAAACAAGATATCAGAAAACTATTGATTGTGTTGTTACAATATATGCTATCTGAACGTTTTAACATGACAAAAATAGGAAACTGCAATGCTAGCATAGAGGTAATTTCTAGTGTGTTTAACAAGCAACTTTACAATGAAGCATAGTATCATTCTCATTCTTCATCATTTATCCAATAAATGAAATGGATGTGTCACAGAACAAACTTTGTAAGGTTTATCCCTCTAAAAATTTATTACTAAACAAAAAAAAGGGAAAAAAAACTGTACAAGGCTTAACAATAACTTATCAGATCAACAGAAATTGTCATATGTATAAAGTACATTCCAATCAATTATTTGAAAATCCTTTTGATTTGTGTTAACTATTGTTTCAATTTAATACATAGAGTCCTGATGCTCCCAGGATTTAAATTTGCAAGCACTGCCCTGTATGCAACACTGTGACTGAAGCCCAGTATGCACGTATTTACAGGATCACAGTCTTATGGGTATCACTTTTGCCACAACTAGTCCAGAAAGTTGATGAACTTAATGCTAGACGATTGCTCATCTACTTGTTGCTGAACTTTCGAGAAGAGATAAATTATGATACGTGTAAGCATAAAAACAACCCTGGAATGAAAGCCATTTGAATTACTGTCTTAACTGAAAACAAAACAAAAAGCCTTTTAATAAGTATTTAGGAAGTTTCTTGTCCCCAAACAGCACAAGTGAAATTAAACAATCCTCCCAAGAAAAGATCTGCCGTCACGGGTATCTCTGTATTACTTCATGGGCTCTGTGAGCTTTTTCAAGTGTGCAGTGAACAGATGGAGATTGTTACAAGCTTTTCAAACCAGTGTTTACTGCAAACTTTCAGGCAATCTGTCATGGTTTTTGTATTCCCAGGGACTTTTTAAGTTCTTGAAAAGGGACCAAAATCATAAATGTTCCTTACTAATCCATGTCTACCTAATTTACAAGCAAATATTCATACTCATATCAAAACATGTTTTAAAAGGTAATGGAAATTACATGATCTTCTCAAAGACATGAGATCATTTTTGAAGGTGGAACTATATTCATTGTTGTGGTCAGAGAAAGTAGACATTATATAAAAAAAAAAGACTGATTCTTCTCCTAGAGAACAAGCCATATTTTTTCATCCAGTTAATGACAAGACTTGTTGAATGCAGCAGTAGAATAATATGCAGAACTACAAGCTTGGTTCCCTGTTCTTCAGTTAATAAGAGTGTTCTCTGAACCAGCTGAGACATACATTAGTTTAAAATTGTTCAACCTAGAGAGCAAAACTTGTAGTGTTCTTATTACTAATATACTCATTTTACCTCTACCTAAGCTTTCATACAGGGTTATATTGTAGCTCCTCATCTACATATCAATGCAATTTTCCCCCTGACATTTTTCATAGTGACAAACAAGCAAGAAATTAAATATCTTCCTCAGAGGCACTCACAAAAATGTATATTCTTCTAACCCTTGATTATTTCCTACAAATAATAACTGCTTCTTTTTTTTTAATAATTTTAAAAAATCCCTCCAGAAATTACATCACTTCAACTTTTATACAGTCAGATCATGAGACAAGAAGTAGAAAAGTATGGTGTGATCACTAACAAATTTTTCTTCCAAATTTCATAAAAAGGAGCAAAATATAGCTTACATTTATGTTCAAATGACACTTGCAAAACTCCTGAATTCTTTTTCTCCAAATGATTTCACTAATGAATCACTACATCTGTCAGCACACAGTGCCACTTGTAAATCGTTGACAGGCATCAATGACAACTCGAGAGTTTTCTATCAGAAAGTTTCCTGCTCTTAATAACACCAACACTGATATCCCCAATTGTCTCTTGTACCTGAAAGGAGAAAAGAGCCATCAATTGAATATTTCTTTTGTCTAACCAGCAACAAAAAGCAACCATCTAATGGCTAAGAGCTCCCTGACAGATCATTTAAAAAAAATCAAAGTCTTCAGATTATAACCTATGAAAATAACAAAAGCGCCCACAGCACACCTGAGGCCAGTTCCTTTAAATGACAAAATCAATTGACAAATGAAAGCAAAAACCACCAATCCTGAAATCCATAATAGTATGTTATTAACATCTATGTATCACATGCAGTCAAAAAAATGTTTGTGTGCTTAAGATCTTTGCTATAAGTTACAAGGTGTTTCACAGATTGGAGATCCCTGGGGGGTTTTATTTGTTCATATTTGCATGATTATTTTTGAAAACCCATCTTACTGCTTTTTTTTCCATTATAGTCCATTTTATGCCCAAAAAGAACCAAAGGTGGTTTGCAGAATATACTGTGAAGCTGAAAAACAAAAGTAGAGCTAGCTCACACACTGAGCAGGTGATGAAAGTCAAACTTCCTCATCAATTATTTCTAATGCTCATGGGGATACAGTGGGCTTTGTTGCTAGTGACAGAATGTCATCTGGGCAAATCTGTCCTGCTGGCCCAAGGGTAAACTCCCTATAATAGCCAAGCAACCAAAAACATAAGGAAACAGCATGTGTGGTCTTGACAGTCTTTCAATTCACCAGTCCCAAAAGGCTAAGTGATTGACTACCCAAAGTCTTTGAAATTTCTCAGGCAATTCAATATGAACGATGCAGCTCAGCCTTAGAAATTATACTGATTCACTCTGGGAAGCAGCTAACAGATATTCAGAATGCTCTTGCTCTGAGACAGCATGACTACAGGATGAGGAGCAGTGATAATGGTCCAGCAAGGCATGCAGAGCTCACTTCAGAGATTTCACTATTCCGTGGGATCAATAAAAATCACTAATAACACATTAAGTTATACAGTAAGTTAATAGAATTCATATTTTAATGTACAGCTTTTACAGGTCTAGGAGCAATAATCCATCTAGCATGTAAAGACCAGGGAAAAGCTTGTCAGCCTGCTAGTATTTTAGTTGGCATTGCACTGTAAGGGGGTTTTTGAACTTCAGTGAAACTACATTGTTACCTGAAGCATGTGAACCTATTCAGAAATCATTTCAAAAGTCAACCATCTGTAGATTTTGCAGCTATGAGAACGCCACAGGCAGCTGAGGATTTCTATTGCTTGATAATGTGCAGCATGATAAATTTCAAATATACACTTGTTTTACAAATGGTAAAAGTACAAGTATGGTTAAGGCTATCAAATGCCTGATGTCTCAAAAGGTTATTACAGCCATTTGATTATCAAAGAGCCTTTCCTGAACCCTAGGAACTGAGGTCCAGAAAATGATTAGTTACTTGACCAAATAAAATCTTCTCCCTGGCTGCCTCACAGTGTCTGCCTGAAATGGTCCAACTAAAGCTATGTCTGTAGGCTGCTAACACTTCAGCAAGGCTGCAGAAGCTCACTGGTGATTGCTCAAGCCAGCAACAGCAGCAGAACCTTACTGTGCCTTCAGACACCCAACACAACAGGCAGACAGTACAATGCATGCAGAGGGTTTCAGACAGGCCATCCTGAAGGATAAATAGTCATCACACACATGCCCATCCACTACTGCATGTTCATCCATAATTCATGGAGCCACAAGTACTTCCAGCTATAGTTCAGATGTTGACCTTTTCCACTGAGCATCTTTTTAGGGACTGAGGCCATTTGTTCATCAAAAATATTTCTTAATTATGAAAGCCATTTTGATGCTAGCTATTTACCAAGAAATACTCTAGTCAGAAATAATCTACTTATTCACTCAACAGAGTATATTTTCACACATTAATATAAGGCATCTAGCTCTGGCTACCTATTAAAGACTCAATAAAATAAAAATAAATCACCTTTTGGGTATTTCATGGCTATGGTCTTATGTTCTTTCATCATTTTACAGTTTAGGCTTTATTTTTAAGTACCATGTGATGACCCATGGAAAAAGAGTGCCCACAAAAGGTCCACAGAGAGGTTATGAAAGATGTTTTCTACTAACTGTGTAGGAATATCAGTATCCTAGTCCTGCAAAAGCAATCATCACCAAAAGCTAATAGAAACATCTGCATTGGTCCAACTTTGAAATTGTTTATTCAACAAAAACAATGCCCTATTTCTGCCTAGAGAAAAGAAATACAGGAATTTAACAGCAGCTCTGACACATGAACCTCCCATGCACACAATTTTACAGCAAAGATCATGTCTAGGAAAGTATAAAGCTGTTCTGGAATCGTTATACTTGAAAATTTCTCAAAGAAATGCAATCCTCAGAAAATAAACAGATAATGAGGCTTTTAGACTTTTAACACTAGTGCAATCATACTGAGTCATTTTACTCACAACATATGTCTGCATCCTCCTTCGACTAGGATGTGAAGCCTCTTTAGGAAGTCTTCTTAGATATTTAGTCATTTTATACATTCATCTTCTATGTTAGTCAGTTCCACAATAGTTGAAATCTCTTGACTCATTTTCTATTTATTGGAATAAATCATTTTATCTCTTTGATGATGCTTTATATCTACTCTATATTTACTCTACTGTTTTACAGTTAAATATATACACTAGTTTTTCTCTGTAAAGTGATTTCAAGCATTACAGTTAAGGTCAGAATGTAAATAAAGAAATTGATTAAATGTCAGTTTACCTAGATTAACTACATCTTAAAGGATTCTTAAGAAATTGACAAAATGTTTTATGTGTGCTATAAATAAATAAATGTAACACATTTGATAAAGTGGAAAGAAAAACTACAATGTACGAGGTTTAAACTGAAGTCCCTATTTGGTTTACAAATACAAAGAGTGTAAAAGGGATGTGCAGAAAAGCTGGATTGCTAGGAAGTAAAAAGAACCCACTTACAAAACTGGAAAATTTAAAATACTCAGTTTGGGGTTTGCCATGAAATAATTATCCTCATGGCAAAGCCATCTTTCTTTTACAACATTATTCCCCCAAAAAAAGTGGTCTCTGGAGTACAAAAAAAACCAAATGCTGAAGAATATAATTTGTGATGCAGTGAATAAAGTCAGGTCCCTTGGCATGCAAAAATCAAGAAGTCCAATTTGGATCATGCATCTGTTATAAGAGTACATTATCTGTGGGATAGAAGAAAGATAGGTCACCTTGTACATTTGTTTCTATGCTGATAGAATAGGTCCATTAGAAACCCTGTCTACTTAAGCACCATTGTGAGGAAAGAGAGAGGTAATTAGCAAAAACAGTTAACAGATCTATGGTATTTTTGAAATTATATGAGTCTGGTTATATGGGAAACACAAAACGGACACCTGACATGTTTTCAGAACTAGACTGTTTTGCTTTAAGTCCACTCACAGCTACCAAAATTACACAGGTTTTTGGCAGAAATACCTTTCGGGTTCTTACCAGGCATTGCTTAGAAGGAATGAGAGAGTTAACCACAGCCAGCCCACTGGGCAACAGAGCTCTATTTATTTACTGTTGCTGGTATAATAGGAAGAAGAGCTGGAAAAGAGCATGAAGGATTGTCTACTCCATATCCATCTAATAAAAACAGAGAAAACTAATCAATGTATGTGTTGTTTGTAAATGCACATGTATATTATTAACATTGTTTGTCTGGAATTTTTAGTAAGGCTCGGGAAACAGATCTCAGCTAATCACACGTGCAGGAACACAAATTGAGCACACTTTTAATTAGTGGAAATATGGGAACTGAGTATATTCTATATAACTGAGTATGAGAATAACTGAGTATATTCTATATTTCCCTGTCAAGGACACCTGGATTCATGCAGCAACCTTCTGAACAATGCTTTGTTTCACAATGGGCATTCCAAAACAGTAAAACTAAAACAAAAAAAATCTTTATTTTATGAAATTAAGCATAAACACTCTTGACAGTTACACAACAGGACTAGTCAATTAGCTCTGTGGTGCTAATCCAAGAAACTAAAAGTATTCCAGGACAAAACTACTGAAAGTAAAACTACTCACATTCCAACTATCCCTACTTCTTTAAAACTGCTATAGTTTATGAGCATCTAAACAATTACACCTGTTTCAATCTCTTCCATCTGCTTGGAATAGATATTGGCTCTACCTTATATGTCAGATAATGAAGTCAATCATATGAATCTTATTATCTGTGTACTTATAAATAATTTATTTTCTCTTCTTTGCACTACAGAAAATAAAAAGAAAGAAACTTGGCAACAATCACAACAACTTGGAAGACAAGATATTTTTAACACAACAGTATTTTCCATTGAGCTGAATTAGAACAGTAAAATCAATCTGAAGTTTGTATTAATACATGACAGGAAAATGTGCACCATGACCTTACAAGAAGAAAAGTGCCCCAAAAGAGGTTGTTTTCCATTAAGTTTAGAACTTAATCCCTGAATGTGCTACTTATCTGGCCATGTAGTTCCTAAGAAGATATTCCCACTGGGACTTGTTAAACAAGTTAAAATTATTTGTGTAAATTACAGTAGCAAAATCAGGCTCTTAGGGAGCAATATAATACTGATTGCTGTTAGTACAGCTTTTGACATGATGAAAGGGGAAAAAAGTATCCCTTCCAAATAAGGACATAAATAAAGATCTAATGAAGAAGAATTTTTCTTGAATCTCTATCAGGGACTTTCAGCTGCTGCTCATAAAAAAAGCACCAGGGGCCACCTTAACCCTGCAGAAACACATGAACGATGTGATTCCCACGACAGTATCCCATTTGAGGTTCACACTAAAGGCGTTGCTTACAATATTGTTTTCCTGCAGCAAATTTTACCCATCCACTCCTTGAATTACCCATCTCAAAATAGTTCTCACAGACCTGCCACACATGACTGTTCCCTAAGGGAGCTACTTCACATTATAACTAAGCTGACCAAGAGCAAGGAGATTCACCTCTCCTCTCAGCCCACCTACACCTACACCTACTCACACCTACGCTGACCTCACCATGAGCCACCGAGGATCCCAAACTAACAAGGAAGGATATGCTTTGAGCTGATTGTTTGGAGTGTTATTTTTCCTGCTGGTTTAGCTCCCTGAACCAGTTATTTGGTCTCCACAAGTGCAAAAGCAGATGTTGAACAGTAACAAGCAACCTAATCCTTCATCATGGGATTCACTTTGTTGTGGGGCTTTGCTGTAAACCACATCGGTGAAAAACAATTCAACACTAAAACCAAGAGAGGTTAAGAGCTCTAGATAATACGGCTTATACTTTTCAGTGATTTATGAGGGGCAGAAGAGAGGAAAGCAGCTGCAAACAGAAGGGATTAGGACCTTCTTAAGCTAGGTTTTCCATCAGAGAAATCATAATGTGAAACCACAATTAAGTGTTTTTCAAGTGCTATTTTTCTAGTACTTATTACAAAAATGTCACATATACCATTCCCAGCCTTTTTTCATGAGATTTGTTTCATATTTGTGCATGATACTCAGACATAAGTCAAGTGAAACACAGAATTTCCAGTGACAATCTGTATGGTCATATCTGCCTGTTATCTCCTGTCTGTTGAAAATGTTTTTCTATATTTCTCTCTCTTTCCTCTTGTGCCCAACCTGCTGAGAGATAATAGCTTGCTACTGATGCCATTGCTTTGCACAAGGATATGGTTCTGAGCTGTTCAGTTAATAGTTGAGAGTGAACAACGACAAAAAATCTCTACAGTTGCAGCACCTTTTCTCCAGCTGTCATAACCCTGGATGAAACTCAGAATTGCTGCTTCCACTTCACTCTAAAATTTAAACTAATATCAGAAAACAGGGCATTTGGGGATTAGCAGCATACCCTCATAGAAACATAAATAAGGACATCATGAATATATGATATACAGGGTGTTTCAAAAAGATGGACCTAGTTTCAATTGAAGATCCATTTCAAATGGGTCACCTTTTTGAAACACCCTGTACTATTTCTGAATTTGCACTGCAGCTATATCTCATTTGTGCATTGCACAGAGACCTGGTAACAAACTATTTTCTTGGAGAAGAGTCAAACTGTACTCCGAGAGATCCCTGACACCAGACAATCTAGCATGCAGGACAGTGGTGTTAACCATTACGTGCACCCACCTGAAGCACCAACACAACCATCGAATATCAGTAGACCTTAAGGTTGCAAATGGCCTGGGTACATTTTAAAACATTTCTTTATATACCACACCAGTTCCTACAAAAGAAGCAGGACTGAACCTGGCCTGCACTTGCATTGGAAATTCAAGAAATATCATCATAACACCCATCCCTCTCTGCTTAAGAAAATAAGCAGAAGCTAAGCCTTTACAAGAAGGCAATTCCAGATATGAAGAGGATTTTTCTCTTGGATTATGTTTATATTAAGAACCTGGCTACTAGTGGAAATTACACCATCAGAAGTCCCATCACCAGTGTTTAGTTTTGTTCCAGGTTTCGCTGCTAATTGCAGAATGTTCTAACATAGAGAGTCCTCTTATGATTTTACCAGCCATTTAAGGGTTTTTCTCAACCTCCCGTATTACTTACAATAATTGTACTTTATAAAGGATGAGAGGAAAAAAAGGTATGAAATGTCTATTTCAGTGTAGATGTGATTCCTATGTGAGCTTCTAAAAAACCTGTTACGTCTCTGAAACTTCACAATCAGAAGTACCAGAAATAACGTGGCCAGCAGGACTAGGGAAGTGATTGTCCTCCCATATTCAACACTGGTGAAGCTGCACTTTGAGTACTGTGTTCGGTTTTGGGCCCTTCACTACAAGAAGGACATTGAGGTGCTGGATCATGTCCAAAGAAGAGCAATGAAGCTGGTGAAGGGTCTAGAGGACAAGTCCTATGAGCAGCAGCTGAGGGAACTGGGGTTGTTTAGTCTGGAGGCACAGGGAAGATCTTACCACTCTCTACAACTACCTGAAAGGAGATTGTAACGAGGTGGGTGTTGGTCTCTTCTCCCAATTAACAAGCAACAGGACAGAGGAAATGGCCTCAAGTTGTGCCAGGGGAGGTTTAGATTGGATATTAGGAGAAATTTCTTCACTGAAAGGGTTGTCAGGCATGGGAACAGGCTGCCCAGGGAAGTGGTGAAGTCACCATCCTTAGAGGTATTTGAAAGACCTGTAGATGTGGTGTTTAGGGGCATGGTTTAGTGGTAGACTTGGCAGTGCTAGATTAACAGTTGGACTTGATGCTCTTAAAGGTCTTTTCCAAACAAAATGATTCTATGATTCTGTAATAATTATTTATGAGTTCTTTTGTTAAGTGTGCAAAAAATCTGGAAAAAAAATCAGAAGGGTGACATAGAAATATTAATTTCTCACAAGAAATCTACACAGATTTAAATACAATATGTTCCAGCCCTAACATTTGTTTTACCCTACCACTTAAGTCCTTGTAAACCACTTTTTCTCAATGCATCAGTTTCTAGTACCATCAGAAGAGTGGGGTAAACTTTTTGAAAGACCTCTAGAAGGAGGTCCCCTCCATCTAATTTAGGAAGGACTGGCTCCTTATGCAAGGAGAGTTCAAAGTTAACAGGATCTCAGCCCACCTTCTGCTTCCAAACTAAGATTGAGTAGGCCTGAACCACTTCAGCACACACACCGTCCTCCAAATTCAGCATAGAATATTGAGTCCTATCTTAGCGGTGAATGCCATAGAAATGCATCTGAATATGCCAGTGTATTTCACATATTCTCAGGTTGTTACAGGCTGCTTCTGAATTTTCTTTGGTTCTGTGCTGCCGCACTAGGATTTCTCAGCCCCACCAGTACTTGACTGCCACTTCACAAGCTGCATGCTCAAGCAATGAAAATGGCACTAAATCTCTGTGAAATTTTACAATATTATTATGATCATCAGGTAGCTGAAAATTAATGTACCCTTAGCTGTGAAAAAAACAATGAGACATAATACCTTCTCTACTGCATGAGGCTGGAAATGAAAAACAGAGAACTATCAGTAATCACTAAGAAATAACATAAAGTGAAAAGCAGCCCCAAAAATCACACACCCTCATGACAATCACACACACACACACCCCCCCTATATCATAAAACCAATCACATTTACTCGTTGTTCTTCTGTTTCCCACCTCGCGCTGCTGGCTTCTTAACCACTGGCTTTCAGGTTACATAATGAAGTACCATGAGACTTTCTCCTTCCTTCACTGACTACAGCACTCACCCAAAGCCTCATTGAGCCAATTCAATTCACTACACCAGCCAGAAAGTATTCCAGCATATAGAAAGAAACTAAAGAGCTTCCCGCTGTCTAAGTAAGCTGAAGAAGCCTCCAAGGGTCAGGTAAGCATTAGAACTGATAAAATTGTGTAGCGTCACCTACACAGTGGACAGGGAATGAGACAATTTCTGGCCATGGCATCAAATTGCCACATCAGTTTAGCCATCTAATAGATGCACCAAGGGATTGTTTCATGTGCTGTTGACCCCATCTCATGGTGCCCTGCTGCCACAGGGAAGACCTCACTCCCTTCTCCCTTGCCTACCTTTCCCAGACCCACTTTCAGACAGGGCCCCTCACTTGTACTCATCAGGTTTTGATCAGTTGATTACAGCTGCTCAAACAACAGAAAACTACCTTTTTTCTTTTTACACAGTTGAATTTCTTTTCTACCAGGTTAGTGAGTTGAATCTGGTCTGACAGGGCCTGACATGTGCCCAAACCACCTCAGGTTGGTACATATGAACAGGCAGAAGGAGCTAGGGGAAGGGGAGCTGGACCTCTTCCTCTCAGCGCTGAAATCATATCAGCCAGATGCCTGCTTGCTGAAATGACACCAGTGACCAGAAGACCAGAAATGAGCAGTCTACTAACAGCATTTGTCCCATAATTGCAAACTTCTCTCTGAATATCCTCCATAGGTCTACTATATGCTTTTTTGTTTAAACACAGAAGACCTCAGTTCGTAACTCTCATTCACACACACACAAAAAAATAATAAAAATTGCCCATGCCAATGGACTCAATGGGTCAAAACTCTGCTTTCCAGAATGGTGTGTATACGAAGGGAGAGGACATGTGAAAGCACTTCCCTCACTGTCTCGCTCTATGGAGGAATGCAGGGTGAAGTATTCACAAATAACTGAGCAGACCTAAAAGCTCATTGCTACGAGAAGAAAGCCTTCCTGCTTCAACACCCTCCAGTCTGCAGGGTCAGAAAATCAGCTGATCCTTCAGTGAGTCAGTTCAGCCCACTAAACAGACAAGAGCATCTTTGTATCTTTCTAGGTTAATCTACTGTGAGTTAATTTTTTAAAAAGATTTGACTGTTGTCTCTTGCAGAAGAGAGACATTTTTCCTTTCTATAAAAATCACAGAATCACACAGAATGTCAGGGGTTGGAAGGGACTTCGAAAGATCACCTAGTCCAACCCCCCTGCCACAGCAGGACCACCTAGAGCAGGTCACACAGGAACGCATCCAGGCGGGTTTTGAATGTCTCCAGAGAAGGAGACTCCACAACCTCTCTGGGCAGCCTGTTCCACTGCTCTGTCACTCTTAGGGTGAAAGAATTCTTCCTTATGTTTACCCAGAACCTCCTATGTTCCAAGAGTAGAGATAATTTAATTACAGAAATCCTGACACTGACATTTGTAAATGTTGGATGTGCAGCACTAATGACTTCTATTTTTTAGATAAATATACTGTTAAAATAATTGTGAAAATCTGTCTCCTCTATGACTAATTTGGTTCCAGAAAGAAGTCTTTTCTAGTAAAAATGTTTTCTCACACAGAATAATGCCAGTTATATTCATTACCTATTAAGTCATTACATATTCTTCGGAGATTTGTCCTGGTCTCCAGCTCAATCATCCCCTTTCAGTGTCACTTTGAGTACATGTGTTTCTTTGCAAACCAAAAAAAAACCCAAAAAAACCCCAAACCCATCAAACCAGTTATTTTAGGGCAGCACTATGAGTCTAACACTTAAGTATCATTTTTTAAACCATGCAGGTTATGTAAACACACAGTAACTCATATGTCACACGTAAGTCCAATATAAAATGTTAGCTACTTAATATTCAAAAGCTTTGAAATCGATAACAGCAATTATACGCATGTCAAAAAGAACTGCTCCCCTTTGGTAACTGATACCTTCTACAAGTAGGTACTTCACTCTTTTCAGCAAAGCCAAATGCTTCACCACTGACACTGGCTAGAGTCTGCCTGTGAGCTCATAACTAAATGTCATGTCATTAGCAGCACTGTGGGGAGAACTTTATTTCTGTGTGCATTTAACTACTTTTTTTGAGTCCACTAATTTACAGCTATGTTCTCTCCAGATGGAAACATTTAATTTAATCTATGCCCCATTTTCTACACTGTTCATGACAAAGCTTTCAAGGCATTTAAGAGAGAGGAGCAAGGAAAAAATGTACTGGGAATGTTTGTGAATGATTAAAGTCTCTGCAGCTCCAGAGGAGCAGGGGAACTTTTGGCATGCTACATACACATTATATTACCAAGCAAACAGGAAAATTAAACTCCTTTATTTTGTATTACTTTGGGTCCAGTAGTATTCATATGGAAGCCTTGTGAGCAGCAGCAGTGGAGATAGAATCAATGCTCGGTGCACTGCTTTTGCAAGTCTCTGCTGTTTTTCTCTGTGTTCCAGCAGCGAGACAAGAGCACAGAGACCGAAACACCAGGACTGCCTCTCTCCTGTTTTTTTACTCTTATCTTTGGGCTACAGGTTCATAGGTCAAAAAAGGAAGTGAAAATCATTGCCTCATCTATCAGCAGCATTTTTAGGGAGAAAGAAGTCTGGAACAATCTGGGAATATGTGGAGTAAATTCCAAAATGCCAGTCATTGCTTCAAGATATTGCCCTAAATCCAGATGAGACTGAATCTCTTTTTCACTTAAAACTGCTGTTGGTGAAGTGTCACTATGCTGTCCATTATAAATCCCATTTTGAGGCATCTATGTCTTGCTAGCTACTACAGAGGTCCGTAGGCATCTACATCAGGTTTGCAGCCTAGGACTTAAGTTCCAGGCAAGGACTAAGTGTAGCAATGCTGAGTTTCACTGCGCTTGTCTTCTGAGTCACCTTGCTGGTCTAAGAGTAATGCAGATTTTAAAAAAATACTGTTTTCAAAGCACAGATTTAAGTGACCTAATCATTAATAATATATTATACCAGTCACACTCAAGTAAATCCATACTTTAAACTACCAGGATTCTGTATGGAAGATTAAATCAATACTTGAGAACTGAGAATTAAATTGGTTGTTAACTCTACTGTGCACAGTTTCAATCTCCAGATCTCTGGGAGGACAGACTGCTGTTAGAAACGTCACAAAGGAGTACAACAAAAATGAGTGAGGGGGTGGAGGAACTCTTTTGTGTGGAAAGGCTAAAGGTAGGAGTTGAAGGGGAGATGCCTGGGAGAAGACAAGGGAAAGATTTATGAAATCCTGGAGAAGACAGATAAAGTGGGTGATGAGCTGTTCTTCCCCAAATGCTGATACATAGGGAGCTTCCAGAAATGACCAGTTTGAGATGCAAGGCTCCTTCCCAAAACAGTCAACAGCTCAGGCCTGAAATCTGATGCATTCAGAGGGAAAAGGTGGGATCAGAGACAGCAACAAAACTGTAAATCAAAATACAATCAGATATCCAAAGTACTGCTTTTGCTTTAAAATCCGATGTAAAAAATAGATGTCTTGAGAACCAAAAGCAATGTTGTGTTTTGATAACTAGGACAATGCATGAATTATGATGTAAGCCTCATCCTAAAGAAAGATCATATGAAGCTAATGTGAAGTTCACAGCTGCTTGATGGTTGCAAAAAAGAGTAAGCAAACTGAGCTAAGAGAGGTCAAAAGGAAAACAGCCCTGCGAATCACTGATAGCTGCTCTTTTTTAAGTGGACAGTGACATTTCTGCTCTTTCATTTTCTCATGGCTTTCACTTTGATCCTAACAAACATATCCATCGGTATCCTAACCTGACAGGCAATACGTTAAACTGTGCCTTTAGTTTTTCTCTCTGCTGTTAGCCAAACCCTATAGAGACCAATTATATTGTCTATACCAGCATCAAACACAACATGGCCCATCATTCAGTATGTTAGTGATTATAAACACCAAACTATACTTTGAATAAGGGCTGTGCTATGAAGTTGTGTTTCCACTTTACTTAAACTGTTTTTGAGTAGAAACACATTGTAACTTGCAATGTAAATACTTTCTCAGGAGTATTATTGCTAACTACAGGAAGACACCTGTGTTGTGCTTCCTTCTCTGATTACAAAAGGTCAAATAATTCACCACATAGGGGTTTTTCAGTTCTTTTCACTTTTTGACATCATGATTAAGTATGATCTATGGTTCATTCATTAAAGCCATTATATAAATAATAAATATAGCAGTTTGTCAATGTTTGATAAAGCTGCTAAAAAATTCTGTTTGGAAAAATTAAAAACAGAGCACACTGTTCTCTAACAAAATATATTGACTTTCCATACATAAGGGAAAACTTTATAATCATTTGTTTTACAATTGCATTTCAGGCAATTTCAATGTCAAAAAGAACTCAGTTTTCCAGTAAAGACTGAAGCACTCCAAGAACAGACAACAGGAGATTGAATGCTTCAGTGAACAATTAAGGTTAAAGAGACATCCTTGATAGCATATTAGGGATAGTGATAGATGAACAGTCATATTTTTACATGACATTTCTTTTCATAATAAGAGAGTTTTAGAAATTAACGTAATGTTTTAAAATAAAGCCACTTGACTTCTATAGTACTGCTTATTGTTAGTTTTCTACATGAAATATGCAGGATATTTTTAAAGTCTTTTAATAGAGAAAAAGAGAATATTTCTAAGAACATTTCAAATACTAGTGGGAGAAAATGGTTTTTGAAAGCTTTTGTTTATCTGAACTTCCCTACTTTACTCAGTCCTGAAAAATCATACATATCAAAGTCAGTCTGAGGCAATCACGAGTGTTTGTGTAACAGTGGGCAAAAGGGTAATTGCAGGAGCCAGGGCAGTTGGAACTTCACACAAAATTCATTGTTCTTACTGTATCATCAACTGAACACAAAATTTAGGACATCTGTATAAGGTTAAAAACACAGTCAGGGATCTGGATAAAATTTTAGGGCAGGGGAAGGAAGGAAGGAAGGAAGAGAAAAATAACAGATGTGTCTCCAACTGCTAAAATGAACATTATAAAAAGTTGTTTCAGGTTTGGGAGTACAGAAGAGGGGATGAGGGACCCAATAGCCTGGCTGTGCCTGAAGGTGGGCAGCAAAAGAATGTGCAAATCCCAAGTTCAATGGAAAAATTCATCCTTGTAGTAAATGATGCAGATTAATTTGCTAAACTTTTGAGGCCAGCCCAGAAAAAGAACCTCTATATAAACACTCTTCCTTCCCCTTGTTCAAAAGCAAAATAGCTAATGTCATCCTGTACTGAAAACATACAAGAAATGTTAGAATAGGTTGAATGATTTTAGTCAACCTGGTATGAAAAGATTTTCACATTAGAAGGGTACAGTGAGTCCTGATTTCTACTTTTCCCTTTATTCATGTCCTTTAACAACAAAAGATAATTAAATACTGAACACAAGGTGCAAAAGAATGAAACATCTAGCAAGTTGGATGAAAGATTTATTACAGGGACTTACAGAGAGGTCTTTGATTACAGGTATCCTTGAGAATCCTTGCAAAGAGCCAAAGGGCAAGATGTTAAGCCATAAATCCCAAATGACTATTATATTCTACTTTGCTAACATAGTTTGACTAAACTAAGCTTTTGTGGCCTTAATAAGGATAAGCAGCCCAATCAAACATTTCTGTAAGCACGTTTGCAATTTCACTTGCAAATCCAGTTGGTGGCCGGTCACTAGTGGTGTTCCCCAGAGCTCGGTGTTGGGGACAGTTGTTTAATAACTTTATTGATGATCTAGATGAGGTGATTGAGTGTACCCTCAGTAAGTTTGCAGATGACACTAAGCTGGGTGGAAGTGTTGATCTACTTGAGGGAAGGAAGACTCTGCAGAGAGATCTGGACAGGCTGGGTCGATGGGCAAAGGCCAATGGGATGAAGTTCAATAAGGCCAAGTGCCGAGTCCTGCACTTGGGTCACAACAACCCCAGGCACCGATACAGGCTCAAGGAAGAGTGGCTGGAAAGCTGCTTGGCAGAAAGGGACTTGGGGGTGCTGGTCGACAGACAGCTGGATATGAGCCATCAGTGTGCCCAGGTGGACAAGAAGGCCAATGGCATCTTTGCCTGCATCAAGAACAGTGTGGCCAGCAGGAATATGGCAGTGATTATTCCACTCTACTCAGCACTGGTGAGACTGCACCTCAAATATTGTGTTCAGTTTTGGACCCCTCACTTCAAAAAAGACAGAGGTGTTGGAGCATGTCCAGAGAAGGGCAACAAAGCTGGTGAAGGGACTGGAAAATACATCTTATGAGGAATGACAAAGGGAGCTGGGGTTGTTCAATTTGGAGAAGAGGAGGCTCAGGGGGGACCTCATTGCTCTCTACAATTACCCAAAAGGAGGTTGTAGTGAGGTGGGGGTCGGTCTCTTCTGCTGTGCCCATAGTGAAATCACAAGAGGAAATGGCTTTAAACTGCAACAGGGGAGATTCAGATTGGACATTAGGAAAAGTTTTTTCACTGTAAGGGTGATTGGGTATTGGAATAGGTTGCCCAGGGAGGTGGTGGAGTCATCATCCCTGGAGGTGTTCAAAGGTGTCTGAATGCGGCACTGGGTGATATAGGTTAGTGGTGATGTAGGGAGGTGGTTGGCATGGATCTTCTGACCTCGATGGTTCTGTGATTCTATGATTCTTTACAGAGGCTGTCAAGTCAATAGAAAAGGAAGTTTTCAAATATTTAAAAGCAGGTACCGGTGAGCACAACCAGGAGCCTGCTTCGTCCTGCACAAGTTGCTCTGGAAGATAACAGCATGCACACAAACCAAGTGCTCAGATTTTGCCATTTGTTCATACTTTGGGTCCCATAGAGGTACCCATCCACTACACGAAGCATGTAATTGTAATTTACCCACACACATGCAAACATTTCTCAAGTACTTTCATCTGTGCCTTGTCACTGCATTGCATTGCACTCAGTTACACGACAATTGGGTCCCCACTTACTTTCATTTCCAGTTCCTTTCTTTTTTCTTCACTGAGATGTTGCCTTTCATCCTTCCTCCTTTCCCTGAGTTTTATTCCCTTTGATATGCCATCAACATCTACCCTTCTTCACCATAGGAGGCTTTCTCAGTGTGAGCTGGTTCTGATTATGCAGCGTTTAGATCTCTCCTTGCTCCCACCAGCTTTTGAAAAGATAGGTGGTTAATTGGAGACAGATGCTTGGTGGTTTTTCCACCTATGTGTTAGTTCAGTTTGTCACAATGTGACATGACAGAGTGAACAGGCCATAAAAATCCTCAGAAGTGAAGACGAGCAGCTTAAATTTGATATACAGAAGGGGAAGCATGTGGAGGGAAAGAAGAGAGGGGCTGCATGGTCGATGCAACAGACCCACAGAGAGATCTTCACTGTAGTGTTGGGGCAAGACTGCTTTTGTCAAGGGAAGAGGAGGCTGCAGCAATTGAGAGGGAAGAAGATCAGAGCCATGTGATGTGGTTTAGCTCTGGAAGTGGGTAGGAAAGCCCAAAGCTAAAAAATATTATTCAGGAAGGATCAGCAAAATGTAAGGATAGTGCTGGTGTAAAGACCAAAAAAAGAGGATTAAGTGTTATGCATTGGCCAAATATGACTAAAAATTTAGCAGGAATAATGTACATGCTGCAGATACACAGACTGATGATGTTATGAATATAAAAGCTCAATCTCTTTCTCCTCCCATTTCTCCACCTATTTAACTCCTCCTCTTCATTTCAGCTTCTGCTTCTGAATTCTACAGTCTGCGATCAAGCAGCAAGCTCAAATAGACTTATTCTTCATTCCAGGTATAATTATCTACTATTTAACATTATGACTTCAAAGGTGTTACTTTAGAGTTTCAATAATAAATATTAGATTTAAAAAATGTACACAGCCTATCATTTTCACATTTTGCTTATACAGTATGTATACTTTAACATATTAGAATAACATGACAATGTACAGTCAAAATGTTTTACTTTCAATTATAACTACAGTATGAAATCATCTGTTTGTTGTCAATCTGCCATTATAATAATATGGCTTCAAGGTGAAAGAGAAGAGAGAAAGAGAAGGTGAAAGAAAAAAAAAGAGAAATAAAAGGAGAAAAGAGAAGAAGATAAAAGGGAGAGGGAAAAAGAAAAAGCAAAACAGTTTCCTATCAGCTACAGGGAGAAGGAATATATGCTCATAATATATCTGAGCATATATATGCTCAGATGCTACTGCATCTTATGTACTGAAGGTAAGTAGTACAGCCCACACAGAAATTTCAGGAAAATTGCAGGCTGCTACATAATCATTTTATTTTTTTTTAGAGTAGGATGTAGCTTAATCTAATTATGTATGTACTGCTGAATTCAAGTATCAGCTTTTATGCATCCTGTTTATTGTACACTTGCCAATTATGTCTAATAGAGACAGACAGGTGAGGTTCAAAGGAATAACTCAGTGATTTAAAATGGGAATCACCCAAATTAACAAAACTGTATGGCCAAATCATGATGTTAAGGAAGTCAAAGGGAGTTTTGTTTAAAAAGCCAGTGTGTTTAAGTTTGGGCAAATGAGTGTTTCCTAAATAAGGGCGGAAATCTCTAAGAAGTTTATTTAAATCCTGGTTTCATTTAGTCAAAAGGATTTTTTCCTTTTTTCACCAGCAAATTCAGGTTGCTATCCATCTGGTTTTTGTTCTTCCCTGAGTATGTCTGAAACCATAACACATTCTGCAACTTTGCATCTTGTCTGGAAGAATACACACAATGTACATGTAAATACATCCATCTGTTTCCCCGAGCCACCTGGCCTGGTGTTCTCTGAGCTTTTACAGATAAAGTGAGCTAGATTTAGGCAAGGTCAATGAGGTCCCTCAGATGGATCCCCTCAAGATCAGTGAGTTATTGTTGCAGCACTGGTATCCCTCCCAAGTGAGATAGAAAACCAGAATATTCTTGATGCTTATTAAAATTTCTGTGGCACTCTTCCTAAGATGAGGATTGTTAACTTCAGCATTAATTCTTATGTCCTGGCTAAATTCCCATTCAAGTGAGAAGTTTTTTAGATTCTCCTTTAACTTCATGGTGCATATTACAGAGCAAGTTCCTTGGCACCACTAAGCACTACTGAGATTCATCTTATGGTGGCTGCATGTTAATACCAATAGAAATCTCTTTACATATTCCTTACCTCTGCCACAGTTTCGTTATTCAGAGGTTTAATAATAGTGTGTAAATTTTTAAATTGTTTGGAAAGGAAGATCAAAAAATTTATGAAGAGTATCTGCATCCCACTGAAAGCCAAGGATTGAGTTTCCACTTTGAGTTTCATTTAAATACTTTCAAAATGTATCGGCAATGTACTATTGTAAATTTAAAGCTAGGTCTGTATTAGCAAGTAATATCAAACAATACAGGAGAAGCAGTATGTGGAAGCAAGTGGTGCTGAAGACTCCAAATCTTCACTGGGTCACAGCACAGCAGTGCTAATTTACAAGAGACATAACTCATTCCCCCAGGCTTAGCAGGCCAGCACACACATAGGATAAAGTTTTTCATGAGACCAGCTATCAGGTCAGATGTTTGTGTCCTCGTTGAGGTTCACAGCACATTTGGTACACAACAGGATGGCAACTTCCAGAGTAGCCTCTCCAGAAAGGAAGTTGCTAACACTTCCCCAAACCTCCCTGGAAACCAAACCAAAGTACTTTAAGAGGGGACAACTGAGAGATTCCCTTCAGCAGTGCATTTTTGCCCCAAGCCTGAATGCTAGAGTAGCTGCAACCTGTCAGCCACGACTGCATTCAAAGCACCCATACAGCCTGTCCTCTTTGTTAGGAGGTAAAAAAGGTGCTACAGAGCTCTATTTATATTTCTGTCTCTTTGGGGTGATGCCCTGACAAATGCTTTTGTGTAAATGTCTTAATTACAATAACCCTTAAGTTCAGGTAACTAGCTCCCCTGTTCTCAAATGACTTACTCTATTTTGAGCAAGATGAGAATGGGATTTTTTTAAGTAGGTTTTCTATTCCTTTTTCATAGTGTTACAAACTGTTACAAGATTTAGCTAGCAGTATACAGAATTATGAAGTGTAGTTACAGAAACAATTTGATCCCATCACTCCATAGATATATCAAAGGCTGACAGCTCAGGCTGAAAAATATACTGATTTCTGGTAACTATTATTTCAGTCAAAAGTTAAAATGTAAAAATTCCTCATTCTTTTTCATTATTTCTCTCATGCTTTAATGTCTGAAAACCAGACCTATAAATAGCAGGTAAGAATGTCTTTCTCTGTAAGAGTTTTTCTCTTTAAAAGCCATATTGATTTCTTATTGTTTTCACCCGTGAAGACATGAAATAGAAATCCTGAACTCTATTATAATGTGCAAGTCCAGAGTAATACTGTTAAAGGAACTCCCCTGGAGTAATTTTGGTTTGACACTAATATAATCAAGTCCACCACATCTTGATTGTTGATGAGATCAGAAGAATTCAGAAGTAACATAAAAAGCAGAGTGCAGCACTTTGTTTCTGTACAGACAAGCATGCATTTACACAAGCACACATTTACACAAGCACTTGCATCCCTGTATTCAACCTTTTTATCTTCTTTAAAAATTCTAGGTATAAAGATCCACTACACAAGTTCATAAAGGAGGGTTCAAAGTTGACATTGACTCCTTAGTGAGGAACATGTCTGAGTGAAAGCAAGAAAAACATCTTTAAAAGAACAAAAAGGACTCTGTAGACTGCAAAAACAAACTCTCATTCCTGAGATCAGAAAAGACATTAACAGAACAATGGTAGAAAAGGAGAAAAACACCTTAGTTTATGTCAGCCAGAGAGGAACTCCTTAGCAGTAAAGGCAGAGCATGCAGCAGGGCCAGAGTCCCAGCTGGAAGTGGCTGTCCTCATTGATTTTATCCAAGGACTACGGGTGCTGATCAGCTTGGTGAGTCTCATGCTGTTCACAGGTAAAAAACTGTGTATTTTCCCCTCCATGTCAGAGTAAACTGCTGAACAGCTTTTAACACCCTGCAAACTGAACAACATCTGAACTGTTTCTTCTAAGCACCATTGAGTTAAAATTAAAGAAAGCTACTGGCAGCTTGCTGCATGTACATATTATGACAGAATAAAATACATATAAAAATGCATTGTTCATAAAGACTACTACAGTAACTTCCAAACAAATTCAAAATTAGCCAGAATTTTTCATAGCTGGTTTAATGACACCTTATAATCATTTTTACTAGCACAATGCATAGTCCTGATTTCAAACCATGTCATTTGTTTCCATCATAACCAGGTGGTTACAGTGTACTAGAGAGATACCAAATCAGATTACTAAACCTGCTAGTATTAAAAAAAATATGTAAAATATATAAATATATATAATAATTAAACATATATCAACTGTAATGTCTCTGATAATATACTTTTTCTTGTTATTTTTGTCATAAGGCTTCTTTTAAAGCAATCCATTACATTTAACAATCCTTTACAATAAAGTAGGAATACATTCATAAAAATTCAAAGCTTTTCAGTAATTTTTACAATAATTTTTTCTAACCAAGAATTACTACACTAGTATCAAGCTTCTGACATTTCAAAGAGAGAAATTAAAGTCTGCCATGTGCAAGACTTCTTTCTTATAAACACATCAGCATTCAAGTAGCTTTTTATATATACCTTCATTGGATAACGTGTACAGGATCATGTTTCATTTTTATAGAACCCTGCAATTTAGCTCTTATTAAATTCTACAGACTCTTTCCAGTCAGAGAAGAAAAATAGCAGCTCTTGAGACTTCCAGTCTGTTAGAAGCCCAATTAAGACCATTCGAGGTCAGTCCTGACCCCCTAAGCTTGTAGATCAGGGAATTTGGTAGACCCCACCAGGGTTTCCTCTGTGCTGGTGAGTCTGGGCATTCTCCATGTTCTCCCACTGTCAGACCTGACACAGGGAGCAGAGTCGGAGAGGGTAAGTACACAGACAGGAAGAGTCTCACCGTTAGGACAGTCCAGTATGTGTTTCACCCCATGGTCAGGCAACTGCAGTGAGGGCAAGGGAGAAGCCATGGCTACACTGCCTTCTCCATAGCATGTGCAGAACCACTTACCTGGAATAGCGTGGACAAGCCCACAAAATGATGAAAGCAGAGATACCACAGTTAGGGTTACTTTCAATCATGGCCCACAAAGGCATTCCAATGTTATTTGGACCCTCCCACCCTTGAAAAGCCATGAAAACAATAACTATATTCTTGCTCAATGTCTGTCTCAATGTATCTTCCCTAGAAACATGTAGGTAGAATTTCTAAAGTTTCCTTAAAATTATGAGCCTGGCTACCCAACCTCATGTAATGACCCCTCCAGGGATAGGGTATGGCACATGTGAAATCTTCCTGAACATCAACAAAAGCACAAAATGAAGTCCTGCTCAAAAAGAGAAGGATATAAACTGCCAGAAAACCTGGATAGACTTCTGTGGGATTCCCCAGTCATGTGTGTTACCCTGCAAAGCATTTATTGACTTGTTAAAACAAAGCTTCAGGACATCTATGGGCATTCCTGCTTCCCTATACTAGCTTCTGGTGAAATCTCATCTCTTTTCCCCTGCTTTTTCTGCCTCTCTGCTTAATCAAGGATGGTGTCTTTCCCCATATTTCCAGGGAAGAAGCTCACATTCCTGCTCCAGACACCAGTCATCATTTTCCCTACTGCTGTTTCATAAAGGTTGTCACTTGCAGTGACAAAGCTGCCAGGATGAGGCTATGCCCGATTCAGTAGATCTGGGATCTGGTCTTTTAAGAAACTTCGAGACCATTTTGCATGTCTCTCACAAACTTAAATCTCTGAACTGTGTCATCAGGTTTCATTATTGAAAATATGAAAATATACTGTATGAGCTAAAATAACTTTCTGGTTTGCACAAACCACACAAGGATTGTGACTTCTAAACTATTTCTGGAAATAAATAAATATTAAAAAAATGATAAAACAAATAAAATGTCAAACAACGTGACAGATCCAGAAGCAGCTGAGACCAAGAGTGGAGCATCACGGCATTGATAACGAACACACCTGCCTGACAAACAGGTCTATCTTGCAGGTGGTGTGTACTTTTCTGACAGTGTAGACACATTATCTCAAAACTGACATGAAATCATGATGCAGCCGAGCCCTAAAAAAAATGGGAAGAAAAATCTGTAATAATAGTATTTTGGTTTTATTGCCTAGCAGTTAAAATAACCACCTTCTCTGTTTGGTACCCCACTACCGACAGAGCAGTAAAGGTTCAGTGTAACTGCATGCTGTAAAATCTAATTGACTGTTGTCCAAACACTGGATTTAAAGTGACATGTCACAGACTTGTCTCTTGTCCATTTACCACTGCTCAAGAAATGCTGTAGTGATTTACTGAACACGGTGTTCCTACTTATAGTCTATGATTTACTCTGCAGCCATGCAGAAAATGGCAGGACTGACAGATTTCAAGAAAAGTTTGTCAACCATTACCCCCATGGGTTAGTCAGCAAAATCTTCTGGTTGGTGATAAGCAATTCTCAGTGGAACACTATTTTGTTTTTATTCTGGCTTTTATTGTCTTATCCCCCAGTGCCTTGAAAAAAATGCTCTTTTTAAGGTTTTGAAAGAAATCTTTATTGGCTCACATAGTGTGTAATTCACAGTCTCCATAAAAGTGCTGAATGCTAACCAGACATATTAGATGGGAATTTTAAAAAGCTGTATTTAAAATAACCTACCAAGGCATTCAGAAACACAGCAAAAGAATAAATACTGTGAAAAGCTAAAAAAGGACAGTAAATACATAGTGTGCTATGAAGTGTCAGCTCTTAGTGGAGCTGCTCAAAGATCTGATTGCTATTTACATAGAATTACAGAATTATCTACTATGGGGGAACAAAGTAAAATATTATTATTTGCATTTGAGCTAAGCTGCTTCCCCAGACTGGGGCAAGGATTGGTACAACATTCCTTTATCACTCAGGTGCAAGGATTAACTTGGGGCTTTACATGAGCTTTTCTGGGGACTGCAGTCAGTAGCACTCACAATCAGGAAAGGGGTGAGAAGATCATTTAAAGGTTGCCAGTGCCTCAAGCTCAGTGGTCTAAAGGACCAACATACCACATCAGATCCAAGGTCTGTCTACAAACCAGTATCATGAATCAGACAAGAAGATGCACGATAGGGCAAATCATTACCTTGATACAGGCTTCCAGCTTCTCATGAGCAGTATCTTAAGAAGACAGTATTGTCCAGGCTTCTCACAGAAATACATCTACAGTTTTTCCATAAGAAACAGACTCCTGAAGCCCCAACCTGGTCCTCTGTTAGTAATAGCAATTTACTTTTCAAGAGTTCTCAGAAATGCCAGACCCCTTGGGATATGCACTGCCCAGGAGAGACAATTGTTGACCAAAAGAGCCTCCAACCTCTACAGAAAAGTCAGACCGGTATGGGAGGACACAATGTACTAGTGGCACTCTCCAAAAAGCATGCAGACAGAAAAATTTTTAATAAATATTTTGAAGTAGATATTACAGTATTCAACTTTATTGTATCTTATATCATGTTACATTAAACACATTCCAGGGCAAATTAAGTTAAAAATAAATATAAGCCTGGGAAAAAAGCATTAAGGAAAACACATCATAAGGAAAGAAGAGAAAGACACAGAAGCTAAAGCTTGAGGAAGACACCTAAGAACAGGATAAACTGTGTTGGGATGAGAGAAACACAAAAAAAGTTTTGAAAATATAATATGATGTTAGTGGTATTCTCACTGCACTTGTGATGGACTAAGAAAAAGTTTAGACTATCTAGTCATGTTTCTGGAAGAAAAGAACAAGCTAAGTCACACGTGACCCTGCTCAGTGTCAAACAATGCCTGAGGCAAGAGCCTGTTCAACTACCAGCTGAAGCCTTTTCCTGAGGCAGTTTTTCCCTGGGATTGTTCTTTTGACCAAGCCTATGGGAGGGCAGTCTTACCAGGATTTTTCAAATACTCTGCATGGTATAGCTCCAACTTTTTGAAGACATGGGATTCACTGTACAGCACATGCACTGCAGGTCCAAGACTTCTCAGAAACACCACATATTTTCTATACGAGTGGCAGAGTTCATCTGAGATTTCCAGATATCCAGAAGCATATCCAGGTGGATTTCTAGGTGTGAGGTTCTCAGAAAAACTACTTCACCCTCAAATTCCAACCAGATGAACATCCAATCAGAGATAATTTTAATGGCTGGAAAAATCCGGATGTAAATTTCCAAGAACAAATTACAGAAAAGTCTCTCAATTGTTTGGAGGTTCCTACTTGGACACCATTCTTGTTACAAAGCATTAGAAGCCTGTGAAGTCTTAAATCTGAAAACAAATTAAAATAATCTTAAATATCAATATTGTCAAGTAGTTTCCAACAGTTCACAAAATGTTAGCTTAGGACAATATATCCAGGGATACAAAATCTAGAGTGTTTCTTGGATTTATTAGAAGCTGATATGGCTGTGGAAATTTGAAATACAAATCCTCAGAGATATTACCGTTAGAACTGAGACAGCAGTAATGCTCAAAGGGGCCCACCAGCACTAGATGACAAAAAAAAGAGAAAGTAGTCTTCTCTGTGATACAGCCAGTGGTAAATCTATCAAGAATGTGAAGATATTCTGCTGGTTTTAAGTTAATTGTTAATAATTTCATTTCTCTGCCTTGTTTTGTGCAGTTTATGAAAAAGTAATGAATTCAGATCACATCTAGGACTGAGGGACATGGTGACTGCACAGCTCAGAGACTCTGCCTTGCATGGCCATTCAGAAATAAAGGAGGCAATCCATATAAGTGGGGCATGAAAGCCAGAGAAAGTGAAAGATATATCCCTCAACTGTGAATTTCTAACAATGAACCTCTCCCAAACACGTGTCAGAAACATCATGTCACCCGAATTTCATTATGAGACACAAAAAGATGAAACAAGAAAGAAAGGGAAAGGGAAGAGGGAATAAATTTAAGCTAATGTTAGTCATGTAAAGGCTAAGATCCCTTAAGGAGTCAGAGTGAAGTTTATTCAGGGATGGGTGCCTGAAATAGGTGGAATAACTTCAGTCAGTAAGATAAATCTCTCAAAACCTGACAAAATTCTGGAGGAGGTCAAGTCTAGGCAAGACACAAACACTTTAATTCTTTATTTTAATAGTTTTATTCCTAATTGTTACCATTACCTTCTAAAGGGAAGTCAGACCTGAACAGGAAAGAAAAACAATTATTTAAAAATTATCTGAACAAAAGATTTCAAGACTGTATTTCAAATTCTAATATGAAATATTGGAAATTATTATATAAAGGTGGCATTTCAATGGGAAAAAAAAAAAAAAAAGGAAAAAAACCACCAGAAACCATTTTGCTGAAAGCTAAAGTACAGGCAAATTCAAGTATGAAAAGTTTAAGTTAATCAGGAATTATTATTTTCATTTCTACTCACTGTCTTTTCAGAATGCCTTTCCAGAAATAATGCTTTTTTAAAGGACTAGAGGTAAAAGAAATCAAAAAGTACATGTCCTTTACTGGAATGATTTCTTTAGAAACTTTAAATCAGGTTTACAGAAGAACGTAAAAGAGAACTGAATATGAAAACCAGAAAAAATATTAACTTTTAAATGTGAGACTAGCAACAATGGAATAAAGAATGTTGGAGTTACTGGAAATATTTTTGACAGAACTGAACTCATCAGGTGTAAAGAGATGCATTTGCAAACATCTGACATTGAGAAACACTAGCTGAACAAACCTTACAAGAAATAAAATAAAGATTATTAAAAATAAAAGAAAGAAAGAAAGAAAAGAAGCTTTCTTTTATTAAGCTACAAAAGAAATCTAGGAAGCACCAAACTACTCAGACATGATATCCAAGCAATAAAAAGGGTTGTGGTTTATCAGATAAATCATCTGTTTAATGCTAGTCTTTCAATTGAAATTGTAGATAACTTGCAGCTAACTCTGCCTGCTGCTGTCTTACTTGTCTCAATGGTAGCTAGTACAGACGGAAAAACCCCCACAAGTTAAGTGTCTATTAAAATTAGGCCATGACCACTCATATCACATGTGGTAACTAAGGGCAAACAGAGTAAATTCCAGGTGCCAATACATTCAGATTCCCCCAGACCTTCTTTCTCTGCACATTTTACTGCTTCTTACTAATGACTCAGGTTGTTTAAACTGTTTTCTGTTTATATACCACTCACAGCACTTTTATTCCAGGTGAGCACACCTCATTACCCTGTATTGTGCCATTTAAGGGTCACTTCTTAACTTTTTCCTTCTCATGCTCTTTATAGGTATAGCTTCTCATTTACAGAAGTTAATAGTCCCAAATGACCAGAGACTCATGAATAAAACGTGGTTCATAAATAGCTTCTGGAAAGTCAAGAACCAGCTTATAAAAAGATCTGGCTCCAGCAACTAGAAATCATATGACAGAGAACCTGGAATTTTACTTTTAAAACTTCCTACCCATGATATATCCACCATATCTGTATATGAACCATACATACACAAAATCTTTCTATACTCAAGGAAAGTAAGTCATCAATCATCCAAAGAGCAAATAAAAGTGTGTGTCTTGTCTGTGCAGATGTGTGGAGAGGAACTGAAGGGCTGGAGGAACCATTAACTTTCTGGGCCAATCCTACTGTTGTACAACAAAATCCCTAACCTGTACCAAACTACATATATATTTCTATTTATAGCACTTAAAATCAAACAGGAAATTTGAAAATGCATGGCCAGGAAAATTCATCTTTACATGTTTTGATTTCTGGATTTAATGTTAATACTTTATTTTTTATTCATTTAATTATATTAAATTAAATTTACTCAGCCAAAGTGTCTTTGGCTAATTCAGTACAATTATATTTTCATTTGTGTTGTTTTCCCTTACTTGGTATTACAAGCGTTTTTAAAAAGAAGTCCTGTAATTTATAAGCAGAACAAGAGGTAGATTCACAGGTTCTTGAAGTCAATGCAAAATATCCAGTTAACTTTACAGGAGATGGGACTTATAGTAAATACGTTTAACTGAAGGACTAATTTCTGATATCTCTGCTTGCAGTTTCAACTAATTTGCAGAAGAGAGCATCAATCAAACTCCAATGAGCATCACTGTGTTTCCTGAAGCTTGTCCCTGGTCCTGCAGTTCTCTATGTTGGAAGAGTATGCTACTCACTCTGCATGCCTGCATGTCATGGGCAATGGAGAAGAGACAATTACATGTCCATAGCTAAACTGTGCCTCAGAAAAGCATTGGGGTCTTGCCAGGACCGTCATCAGGATTTTTGCCTAAAAAGTTCTCCAGGACTTGTCAACTTATGCATGTCTACTAAGACTACTTTAGGTAAAACACCAGCCTGTAAGAGCAAGAGCATCTGACCTGACAGGACACTGACCTTGCCCACAGTTATGCCTACCACAATACTGTATTTTATTAATGCAGTTCAGGTGGACAATTTTTTCAGTGTTTCTTTATCCCCTACTTGAAAAATCCTTTTTCAACAAATCAGTCTAAAGAGGCTTAGAAAGAGACTGACCTCTAACAAATCAATTAGATCTTAAATGAAAGGTCTTTTGTAGTCCTTTTTTTAAAAAAATATAAGTAAAATACAGTTTACCTTTAATAAAACTACCAGGAAGTAATTATATTGTATAACAAAGGATAAATCAGTGTCCATAGTTATAGATTTTCTATAACAGCTAAAGTCACAGTGATCTATGCACTTTCACCCAGGTTAGTTATTTCCTATTTTAGAAGAATAGAGAGAATAATTTAAATTTAATTATCCTTTTAAACTGTCATAAAATAGGGATTTAACCTTCCAAGAAATCATCTTCTTTAAACTCACCTCTGAATGGGGTGATAATGCTGGTACAAGATGACAAATTAGTTCAGAACACAGTACCTGTTATGGGTTATGAGTTGGTGTGTTCAATAATCAGCTCATCAACATGTAAAGCTTTTGGAGTTTGATCCATTTGAGGGACATATGTTTGTGCATTAAATACTGACCTCAAGTACTGTCACTCCATAGCTTCTGGCTCACTCTGTATCTAGTTCAAAAATTTCAATTCCTAGACTCTAATTACAAAACAAGCCTCAGGGTGACTCACTAACAACTAGTGTCAATAAACAAGTTAAAATAAAAGAAGATCCACAAGGACCATTTGCTCCAAAACCAAACTTATACTACATCTCTAAGGTTTAAAGCCCTTGGCTAACTTTACTTGGGATTAATTTGGTACTCTTCAGCTCTTCTAGCTCTGGAGATGAAAGTGTCAAAATATCACCAGTTTGCTTCCTCATATGAGATTTTCTATGATACTTTGCAGACACAAGAAGTTCAGAAAGTTTAGGAAAGTTCCAATTAAGAGTCTGTAACTTGTCTGTGCTCACCCTACAGCAACTGTTAGATATGAACAATTCGTGCACGCGCACACACACATAAACACTTCTTAGGTATTTAGTGACATAAAAAAAGTTCCTTGTCTCAGCTCAATGTTTTTAAAGTTTCTTTAAACTCCAGTTAGGGAATGTAAACCCTTGTATTAAAGATTTTGTTTAAACAGAATGAAAGTGCAATGTAGTACAGATTTCAAGAAGACTTTTCTAGGCAAAACACACACAAAATCTGCAGAATGGTTGCCCAAGTGATAAGACAAAGAAATAATTGAATAACCAATAAATCCCTCAAGAGTCCCATTAAAAATAGTTTTTATAGTGGCCAAGTGTTCATTTGGCCTAGAGTCCACTTGGTAGCTATGAATAATAGCTTGGCTTCAGCACAGTCAATGACAAAATCTGTATCTATCTCAGTAGAGCCAGAATCTAAATTTCTATATAGTAAGTATAATTAGGGTCTGCCTTGCTATTTCAAAATTGGCTTATTCATTTGCAGTTCATTGGTACACTGCTGACTTCAACTGTCCCCTCATCAAAGCAAAAACAAGCTCCTAGCTTTTAAACCAACTATTGCCAATAATTTTCACATATTGGACCAGCACTTAATCAATTATGAAACAGATGATATGTATGAAGTGTCTACCTGAAGTACAGGAGGTCTGCATTTGAAGACCAGGGAGCTCCCTATCAATCGCTATTCGTCAATGAAACAGGGATTCATCATCCAAAGACAACAAAAGGCACATTTTATAGATTTCTGTACTTTTCCATATTTCCAGCACAACAGGTGGATTTATACTGCTGAAGTTATTTCTTTCCCATGCTTCCAAACAGAATGCTCAAGCTTTCAGATTATGTGTGTGCATGTAGATAAATTTGTGTCAATGGGCATAAGTTCTGGTTTGCTGTAGTACTTTAGTCCTAACCTTTCTGTGTGAATGTCCTTGTATCTCATTCTCCACTTATAAAACTGAAATGTTTCCTTACCTAGTAAAGCTACTGCAAATATGAATTAGTGTATCTTAGATGGATGATGTTATAGTGACTACATACTACAAAGTAGTATGCAATAGTTTTATAGTTTTGGGTTTATAGTTCTTTCAATTTAAATTGCAGGCAGAAAGACTAATGGAGAACAAAGACACTAAAGTTTAGATCTAAGACCTCTGGTCTGTTTATCACCTTTGTCTAAAATTTTAGGGTCCACAAATGTAGAGAGCAAAGCAGGAGATATGTTTATCACGCAAGCTATAAGCCCTTCTGGCTGTCACTCAGAACAGTCCTCATGTCTGAAGTGCTATCTTCAGTGTCAATATAGGAAAAGATTTCTGGATTTTTGTATTTCTTTTCAGAGGTATTTCTTCCTCTGTAACTGACTTCTAAACTCCCAAGTGTTATGCAAGAGAATTTTCTCCATTTTACCTCACTAATACACTCCTAAGTACTTTACAGTCTTGAGAGACTAAGTAAGAGAAAAAGAGCAAAACAGGGCTTTAGAGAAGATCTAGTTCAGTGCCTTTGCTTCAGCTTTTCCAAATCTTTTTGTAATCTGAAATTCTTGGCCTTCTTGATGGAGCTTTTTTGCAGACATTTTAGTTCTTCTAAATATAAAATATAACCTCCCCTGGAATACCTTAGAATGGTGAAAATTTAAAAAAATTTTCCTAATGTCCAATCTGAATCTCCCCTGCTGTAATTTAAGACAGTTTTCTCTTGTCCTTTCACTATGAAGAGACCAACCCCCGCCTCACTACAAACTCCTTTCAGGTAATTGAGAGTGATGAGGTCCCCCCTGAGCCTCCTCTTCCCCAGACTGAACAACCTCAGCTCCCTCAGTTGTTCCCCATAAGACGTATTTTCCAGTCCCTTCACCAGCTTTGTTGCTCTTCTCTGGACACACTCCAGTACCTCAATGTCTTTTTTGAAGTGAGGGGCCCAAAACTGAACACATCACAAAATACATTTGAAAGCCTTGTGTATGTACCTCGTATCTGCAACAAAGAAAGAGATTGACACCTGGGAGTTTATACCGTCTACAGGAACGCTCCTCTAAGAGAAAGTAAATCACTGTCTCTATTTATAAAACATATAACAAAGGCGTGACAACAACTTGTGATTGCCAAAGCAAAGACCTGAAATGAAAATTAACTTTGGAGAGAAAGGCAGACCTTCAACCTGACAGCTAGGGAGCTTGCAAGCCAGTCCTTTTCCCCATTGTTCATATGACAAGAGACCAGACTGAACCACACTTTGTCCCACTTCTAGATAAACATAACCTTAAATAGAAGGGATTTTAACTGATTGGGAACAGCACACATATAGAATCTGGAAGCCTAAGCTGCTGAAGGTGCAGGAGGCACAAGTGATGTCCTCTTTTTCTTCTCACAATCACCTCCTTAGATGTTTCTTAGAACAAGGTAACCACTTGCACAGTGACAGCAGATTTTTAAGGTTATTTGGAGAATTTGATACAAAGCAACTTGAACACACACAGAGGGAGAAACACCAATATTGCAGGCCCACCCACACAAGCTGAGATGACGGGGAAGAAAACAGGGCAGCAGGTGAATGGAGCAAGTGGCAGCAGCCCAGAAACCCAGAGGCAGCAGAAGCGAAGGGAAGATCACCTGCCCCCAGACCTCATGCCATCTTGCCAGGTGCTTTTACAAACCAGGTGACACATGGGCCAGGCGACACGTGGGGCCAGGCAGGCACCAGGCCAAGACGCAGCCCCGGCTTCCCCTCACCATGACTAAAAGCAACAGCTAAAAGAAAAACCACATTATGGAAGGTTTTCAGCCAGTTCCCCTCAACAACTGTTTACAGATCTGAGTTACACATCTGTATGTTCCGACAAAATGAAATGGATCACAGATCAGACTACTTCCATTTCCAGTTACCTAACTGAGACATACAATCTCATAAACACATCTACTTCAGGGAAAACATATCTTATATACAATACTATTACATACCTAAAAGGAAGAAATAGTGCATTAGTCATCCCCAAATCCACTGTCACCCTAGAGAACTTCTGTGGCATTATGTTTGATCTCAGTCAAAAGCTAGTAATAAGCTGTGTATAGTTAATACTGTTGGCTTTTCATGTATGTTTTGAATCTAGAAGTTGATAATAGAGTAAGGTCTAGGAATGATACATTCCTTATTGAAGAATTAGAAATAATCACCAAAGGAAAGACAGTTGTGCACCTCATTGAAACAAATTGCTGTTTACTAATCGAGAGAGAGGATGAGCCTCAGTAGAAAAAATATATATACATAACTATGAAAAGAAAATAATCTCTCTTTTTTTTCCCTTTAAATTTGGTGGGAAGCAAGACTGACTTTCCTAGAAGGGCAAAACAGAAGTCATTGCAGAGGGAAAAAATGTATCCCCTGGACCCCTGGAAGATTTGACTCAAGAAGCTGAATAAAAGTACTGGAATACTTCGCCACAGGAAAGACATGGCAAGCATAAAGCCTGAAACTCAAATATAATTTTGACAAGAAAAGAAGCAATCCCATTTAGAAAAGGAAAGAGAGAACTTTCTGGTCTAATCATAGTGAATCATAGAATCATAAAACATGTAGAGTTGGAAAGGACCCTCCAGGATCATCAAGTCCAACTCCTGTCCCTCTGTGGGACACCCCAGGAGTCACACCATGTGCCTGAGAGTATCATCCAAAAGCTTCTTGAACTCAGTTAGACTTGGTGCTGTGTCCACTGCCCTGGGGAGCCTGTTCCAGTGCTCTATCACCCCCTGGGTAAAAAACCTTTTCCTGATATCTAACCTAAACCTCCCCTGATTCAGCTTCCTACTGTACCCCGAGTCCCATCATTGGTCACAGGAGTGAAGAGATCGGTATCTGCCCTTTCTCTTCCCCTCGTAAAGAAGCCATAGACTGCAATGAGGTCACCCCTCAGCCTCCTCTTCGCCAGGCTGAATAATCCAAGTGACCTCAGCTGCTCCTCATAGGTCAACCCTTCTAGGCCCTTCACCATCCTCATGGCCCTCCTCTGGATTTGCTCCAGAAGTTTGATGACGTTTTTGAACTGCAGAGCACAAAACTCTACACAGTACACAAAGTGAGGCCGCACCAGTGAGGAGTAGAACGGGGTGGATCTTTATTTGCCTCTTCAGTATGGAGACATTAGGCTTCACTTGGGCCATACGTACTCTTCTAGAACTGTTTCTTTGTGAGACAAAATCTGAGCAAATAAACACGGGAGCTGGCTCAACACAGAATCCACCAAGCATCACAAGACACTTTATAAAATTTACAGGCATCAGCAGACACGATTTTTAAACCAATTTTTTTTTCATGGAGACTCCAAGCAACTATGAATTCCCTCCTTCCCTTGATAGTCTGTTTCAGTGGCTAATTACTCTTGTAAAAGTTGAGTTTTCTTTTCATTTTTCATCTTAATTATTTTGCTAACTTAGCTACCAGCTGAGGTGGATCTTGTTATGGCTTTGTCACATTAAATCCCTAAAATGGTGGGACTGGTAGATGGGAGATGCTGCTGTGTGTGGACCCTGAGGCAGCCTTGCCAGTTCTTTTCTCCTGGTGAATTATACAGGTGCAGAACATAAGTCTGATCAAAGAGCACTCAGGTTATCAAATTGTGTCACCCACATGCAACATCTGCACCTCTGAAGCCACAAGTGCTCTGAGCAGTGAATATAGAAGGATGTTACTGATTTGCAATATATTCCAAATATGTAATCCTCTTTATTTTTTTCTTCCATGGATCACAATCCTGTATAATAAAAGCAGCTGCAATACATTCAGTTTCATAGAAGTATTTAGCCTAACTCTTCTGGAAAACAAACCACACACCTCTCAGAAAAGAAAAATATCGCTATCCCAGTTTTCATGGCATTCAGATATTACCATAAAATATAAGTTAAACAACCATAAAACAAGTTGCAAATTTGTTTTTTTGAAATAACTTGTTAATGTAATCTCTTCCATATGTCCAGAGGATATGGAGGAAGACAGTGAGAAGAGAATAACCAAAAAATCCTCTATGACTCACACAAATGATTGTATAAAATAGTTATTCACATCTTTCATTCTGTTCCAACACATAGGAACGGGTTCAGAGGGCTGTCTTTCCTGAAAACATTTGGGAAGGAGGAGTGTGTTATTATTATTATTATTAGCAGGGACATCTGCTTAAGAATTTAGAAGATATCATGGTGTATTTTGTGTTCAACATTTTTCTGTGGTTATTCTTTTATCAGGACTTCAAATATGACAACGAAAAACAAAGTTACTGTCAAGAAGACTAAAGGAACAGCATGAACAGGAATCCAATAAAAGTTTCTTACTAATACATTTTATTTCACCTATAAATGAAGTCTGAAATATTACAGCAAATATTCCAGTTTGTTTATTGGAAAGGAAACAGTTTTGCAGCTATGGATCCTCAAAAGGACACATACAGTTCCTAAAATATTTGCAGCATAGAAAGTAAGAAAATTGATTAATGCAGAAGATAGTGTTCATCTGGGTTTTAGTTTTGGGTTTTTTTGAGGATTTTTTTTGCTAATGAGTTCTTCATGTAATGAGATCTTAAAAGCTCAAAGAACTTTTGATGCTTACATGTCAGGAATATAATGTATGACCTACAAGAGCATAAAAAAGTCTTTCAGTGCTTATGATACTTTTTACAACTTATGATACATGAGTTTACAATATCTGTGTCTTTGTTTTTCAGAGGGAGAAATATGGCGTAGAACTGAAGTAAATATCTTCCAATGGATTAAACAGTAACTAGTAAAAAAACAAGCCAATCATATTAAAATAATATGAAGAATCCTGAAAGCATAATTCAGCTAAGCAGAAATATTTTCTAGGATACATAAGTGTAACTATTGCTATGGTTTCTTTCATCTGCCACATTTGTTATTTGGAACATTAAGATTAAAAGACAAAATTTCTAATCCAATTTGTAGAAAATAACTTCATTGCTTCTGGTTCTATTTTAATTAGATGATAGATGTAAAGAGGTTGTGACCATGATATATTTTTCCTGAAAGCCACAAAAACCAAAGCCATAAAAAGTAGCAGAGTTGAACCCTTTGATCCATTAAAATCAAACACATTGACATTTGTCATCTTGCACAGTTATGTACAAGTGTCTATGTTTTATGAAACTGGCTAATTTTTGTCTCAGCTACTATGTTCAGTTTTTTCAGGTTCATCAGTCTATTAAAATGTCTGCTTGAGAGAGATCTAATATGGAAGTTTAGCTCCTGAGCAGGAGTTTTGTGCTCACCAGTGGGCACAATGACACCACGTGTAAGTATAACTAAATTAACAAATCATTAAGTAGCAAGTAAAGAGAAAAGAAAGAAAAGAAAAGTCTGAGTGATAACATTGTAGTTAAGTACAGGCAGATCATTCTGTGTCACCAGTTTCAGCTTTCTTTCCACAGGCCACCACACATTCCTCCATAATTACGAAAACATTAATATGGCAGGTTTAAATCCCATATGATTTGTCAGTGATGCTGTGTATTTACTATTCTGGCAGTTCATAACACTGTCATTACATGTACAAGTATCTGACAATATAAGAAGGAACTCCAAAATTTGTTTTCCTTCAATGAAGTGACCCATTCAAGCCTTTCAAAAAGTTAATGTTGACTACATTCTTTTGGAAAATGTACAATTACTTCATAGATAGAAAATACACTATTATTCTCTTTCAATTGTTGTTTTGGCAGTTATCTCTCCTCCAAATACTCTTTTTTTTTAAAAAAAAGGCATATATTTGAAATTAAATTCAGAAGAAAATCTACTTTGTTTAGATTTTAAAGGAGGAAGGTATGTTTATCATCTCTGGAGACTGTTATGTATTGTAAGCCAAAAATATTTAAGAATCAAATTTTCTGAAACTCTTATTCAACATTCTTGCCTCAGAAAATGCAACAACTGAAACAACAGAGAGGTTTACATAACATGGTATGTACAGTTATCTGTTGGTTTTTGTTGTATCTTTTCTAGATTGTGATCAAACAGCCTATCAAACTTGCACTTCTGGGATTCATATCAGCTTCTTATAATCCTAATAGCTGTCAGGGATTTGTGCACTGCTGAGCTGTTTGATTATTACTAGCATCCTGTAGATTTTTGGTAACTCAGTTCATGCAAATTTGAAGGGGTTATTATCTCCTAATATTACAGATATCTAAGAGACACACTGTCCACGCAGTGTTTATGGTATCAAAAGACTCTTTGCTTATAATTCTGCATTGAAATGCTACATATGTCTTCATATGGATAACCTAATTGGGATATAGCAAAAAATACAAAGCCATGTTCATATTTGATCCTACAGGAGCACTGAAAAATGTATCTTATTGGGGCACATGATCAGTCTGTCCCCTTGCTTAAGCAGGTTTTTTTTGATAAGAGGCACAATCACCCAGGCCCTTAGTTATATTTCTGCCTATATAAACAGTCATAATGACTGCATGCACAAGGAGGGGGAATGCATCTGTGTTAGGCAGTGCAGCTCTATGTGGATCTACTCAAACTAGCTTTGAATATGCTGGCATGTATATACAAAGTTGGCTTACTGTGACTTCTTCTCTGACAGTTAAAGGCATGGACCCGTTCAAGGAGAAGCCAGGTGACATTGTATCACAATGTAATGGAGGTTAGGATGAGACCGCTTTAAATACTCTTCTTCACCAGTTCTGTAATGTAGTGTCATGCAGAGATAGTAGTTTATTTCCCAGAGGCAAGCTAGCTATGATAACAATGTTCTTGGAATTTACTCCTGCTTTTCTAAAGCATCTTCATTTCATTATGATCAGATTGCTTCGTGTTGCAGCCTTTTTACAATGTCTTTTTTAGCTAGGCTTACACATTGCTGCCTAATAGAGGCCAGTTCTGTAGCTTTGTCAATTACAGGCCTTGTGTCTAACTCACAGCAACCCTTTCACTCAAATCAACTCCAAACAAACTCAAACTTACATCGGGAACCTAATTCTAAAGAGAATCCATATAGCTGTCTATAACTGCAGCCATGTCAGCACCTTTTTCAAAACAAGATGCCATTTATTAATTGTAATATAACATATGAGAACCTTTAATTTAGTATGAGAAACCCACTTAAGGTAGAGTTGATATTTGCAAAGCAAATTCTCCTGTGATTTTTCAAAAAACATTTTTTTTCTCTTCCTTTCATTATGTGATTAGTCACTTTAAATACAGTAAGGAAACAGTACAGATTGGATGACCTCTATCACAATGAAGAATTATTGGCAAGGCTAAACTAAGCAGTGCATACTGACTCCTCTCTCCCACAGAGGTTCGGCCAAAGTTTGTACGAGAGTGTAACTGTTTAGCTTGCAAAATTAAATTAGAAAACTTTCTGGTTTTTCCTTCTTTTATTGAACAGAAATAACCATTAAGAAAATTTCCTGGACATTTCCTTCAGTCAGAATTTGTCTAGGATGTCTGAAGTCATGTTTGTCAGGCATCATGATCCATTGTGGCAATCACCTAATGATTTATTGATGACAGACTTCAGATGCTTTTCCATAACTGCAAGTTTTTAAGAAAGTTTTCACACCTTTCAGATGCCCACCTGCCCCTAGCAATATGCCAAATGCTCCATCTATCTGTCATAATATATGTAATCCCCAAGAAGTTTGATTTGTCCCCCTTGGGTGATTGAAGATCTCTTTGCAAGCCTGTTGCCTGGTTGTCTTTCAGGTTGAGATTCAGTTTACATAAAACAATCAACATTTTCATTAAACAGAGTTTCAGAAAGAAGTTTTTCAGTTTCAGTGCTGATACCTTGACAAGGACTGCAAACTGACAGATGCCCAACTGTACAGGATTTCTCCTGAGCTCTTTTGAAAGGAGCCTGCTGATTCTCAGCTGCCACCTGTTACAAAGAAATGTTACTTAGTGTGCTTATCTCTAATGGCTATGATGTACTCTGCCTCTTTTCAGGAACTCTTCCTCTGGTACATTGATCAATTTCTTTCTTTCTGTTTTATATTTGGGGTGAAAGTGTTTCTGATGGCATCTGATCTCCAAAAATATTTTATTTCTTTAGTGCTCAGTATGGTCAGTACTGGCTCTGCCTAAACGTAAATCCTCTTGTTCAGTATAGGCAGCAGCATGCTGTTTGTAGTGAAGAAACCTCTAGAATTCAAGCAGGAAAAGAAAACATAGTGTGTTTTTTGTAGATAGGTCACTGTTCTCCTTCTGGCCACTGCAATACTGATCACAATAAGGCACCTAGAAAGCCTGACACATCATTTAATCAAACTTTTTTAGTTCAGTAGCCACTCTGTTTCCTTGAGCCTGAAATTTGCCTGAAAGGTAAAGTATGTAATAAATCTCCCCATTCATGCCCTCACTTCACTAATCTTGATTTAGGACTGACTTGAGGCATAGGCAAAACTGGCAATCACCCTGGGCAGTGGAACAAGTCAGTAAAATCACAGCACCTCAGGTATGGTGGTGGGTAGGCTCCCAGCCTTTGGCAGCAGGCTCTGTGCCTAACATCTTCCACTGGTTGTCGGGGCCCAGTAAGACCCCATGGGCCCAACCGCAGCACTCCAACAACACACAGACCCTGGGGAGAGCCAGGCAAAAATGCACAGCCCAAAGCCTTCACCTCTGCATCATACAGAGGAGGCAGGACCGAAGAGGTGGTCCTGGAGGAGAAAGTCTTCCCCCACTCTAGGGTCAATCATGTTACCAGAGACTTGAACAGGCACAGGAAGCCAGTGATTGGAGTGAGGTGCAAAGACAGGGCAATAAATATTCCCTACAAGGACTGAGGCACTCATTTAATACTTGGACATGGAGTGACTTAAAGAGAATATTCTGTTGTTCCAGTGAGCAACCACAGGCTGGACACAGAGCCAGTTGAGAAGGACAGGTCTCTGTCATAAGCATGAATGCTATTTAACAATTCCCAAAGACAGTATTATTTGACTTCATTCTAAGAGCAAGAAAATTGAATTTCATTATACTCCTGAGATGTCTTAGGCTGATCCTGGCTGGTCCCAGCTGGGTTAACTGATCACAACCAGATTTATCCCACTTAACTTCAAGCACTTCACTGTGGCATATAATTTGAGTGTAGCCTGACCCCACTGCATTTCCTCTGTAATCAATGGAAAGAGAAAAATGGGATAAAATTGACTTCTGCAAGTAATGTTATCTTTGTTGACTGCAAAGTGAGTTTGACCCCAAATGAGGTGCCTTTATTATGCATCTGAAGTTAAGAGGGAATGAATCACTCCTCTGCAACTTCAAATATCAGGCTCGATCAAGACTCTCGTCTTACATTCAGTCTTAACATTTATCTGAGCTGGATGCTGTGCCAGTGTTGTGTTTAACAATGCCTAGGTTTTACTGCATGAGTTGATCTGCTGCTGCAAACTAGGATCATTTTGTAAAGGTCATGTAATTAATTCCCAGCACCACAGGCAGATTCACAGAGCAGGTTTTAATTCATATATGCCTCCATCTTCTGAGTGCCTGCCATGAAACCCACTTTTAGAAACTCACAGTAATTTTGAAGAAAAAACACCTCCTGAAACCATTCTCCTGCCCTTAACCTTCCATAGTTCTACTCCCTGATGAATTTCCCCTGTAGATATTTTATACCGTATTTGTATTCAGAGCTTTTGCTGCACACCCGGCAGAATGAATATATTCACAATTCTTTTTTGCATCAGTGAAACTCTGAGCAGAAAGTGTTTTTCAGGCTGGATAGGAAAATCATCACTTCTGTTTGTTATACTGCTTTAGTGTGGGACGTATAACTCCTCTTCATCCAAGAGTGGTAATACCCAGAGTAAACAGATGATAAAGAAAAATCATTGGGATGGAGTAAAACACTAGATAGAACAAATTACACCAACTGGTTCGAATCCAAGGATTGATTTTATGTATTAGTGTTATTCTATTCATTTGCTAACATTGCAGTGCAAATGTACTTGGTTATTCACAAAGCAGTATCAAATAAACCTCAAGTTTTTCATTGACTCCCACTTCCCCAATATGTGCACTAAGGGTTTGCAATACAAAAGTCATAATTCTTAACGACAAAGTTGAATAATATATTTAAAATATGAGTTCTGATGGGTACATACTTTTGGTTGGAATACAACCTTCTGGGGATACCAAATTATTACCTAAAAAAACTTCATAATTATATTCATTCAGGAAAATGAGGTTTTACCTTGCTTTATTCACTGTCCAATCACTAATAGCAATTTCAGGGGTTGTTTTTAGGATTAGAATGCACAAATGATATGAGGATTATGTTTGAAAACATGCTGCCCATCTTGGGTAGACACAACACACACTTTGGGCAGAATTTGACTAAAATGTGAAGAGGAAAGGTAATGAGTTTATCTTGAGTTTCCTCACCATTTGCAGAGGACTGTTTTGAAAAGGCTTTCTTTACCCTAACATAAAGAACTTGTTAGTTTAATGCAAAAATTAATGAAGCTCTGTAGTCTCAATAATCCAGAAGGTCAAGCTAGCTGATAAGAATGGTTCTTCATTGATCTATTTAAATAACGAGATTAGTGATCACCACTGATGAAATCTAGATTTGTTCTTTATTTTAGAGACAAATTTGCAACAACACAGGGCTGATTTCAGCTAAAAGCTTAAGACACCACTACAGGGAAAAGCAGCTTCTATGAATTAACTCTTTGATGTATTTCCATTTTCTCTGGAGCTTTCAATTCGAGTATCACTTTCTTCAGCTCACATAGAATTTCTAGATCTTTTCTATTGGTGGACACATCTTCTAATAATGTTAACTATGGGGGAAAAAAATCAGTCTTTCTGCAAAGCAGATAAATCACCTAGATATTGCAGTTAGAAAATGAAACAAAGTATCAATTTCCATGTGATACAAAAAAAGGACATGATGCTAGTTTAATTTGCATAGAACTAATAAATATAATCTCTCCATCTGTAGCTCAGACACAAAATTTAGAAAGATGAAATGCTGTGGCAAGAAATCATTTCTGAAACTGCTGTGATTAGGTAACAGAAATAGTAAGCAGCTTAAGATAAAATGGTATAAATAGGAAGCAGGTTTTCTATGCATTATTACTGTCCTGTAATTTAAAATTCATGTGATAGCATGACAGTGAGACTTTCAGTATACTGGAACAAGAAATTTAACAATTTCAGGTATTGATCATTAGAGTCTATTTAAGAGACTGCTTGCTATCTTACAAACTATGTAAGCAGTAAGACCAGTCATGCTATCTTACCCCTAGATAAAGTCAGAAGGGATCTTGTCAGACTTCAACTGAAAAGCCAAACCAATAGGCAGACACTTTCTCTTTCACAATGTTTGTCACGACACATTTCTATCTGGAAATAGATGGATGATGTTTCTTCTGGAGTTATTCAGAGTAATCTGCCAAATTCACACCGGCATAATTCCAGAAACCATATTTAAGTATTGTCATAGATAAATTCTCTCTAATAGGAAGCATATTTTCAGTGATGATACCTTGAGGCAACAGTAATAGTAGTACTTATCATATCTATCTAAATGTGTCTGTTCAGAAAAATCTGCACTTGCCCAAAAAAAACAAAAATCACATTAAATAAAAACTTCACCTTCCACACTTTCAGTTCAATGCTGCTCATAAGTTACACAATAAAAGCTCCCTAATTAGCATTGTAAGATTTGAGAAAAAAGAGTCTGCAGTGAGCTATACTTATGTGTGTGTTAGAAATTGACACCATAGGAGGAGAAAGGGAGGCACATGACACTCTAAAACTTTGTGGTTTGTTATAACTTGTCAAATATGGGCAATTTTAATATTTTTATTTTAAACACACTAATCATCACTCAAGATGTGATGACATTGACAATGAATTCTGCCTAAACAGCTTTAATAATTTACTGGTAGAATATACTTATATTAGCTAATTGAAGTGTAGAAAGAACAAATTGCATGGCTATTTGTGGGATAATCGCCCTAGCATTTACTTGTGGACATGTTCTAGTCTTCAACCATTAAAAGAAATGCCTAAGCTACAAGAAGGAAACATTCAAAACACTCTAAACAACTCTGAAGGCCTAAGTTCCAATTTTTAAATAATTCAGGTGGCAGGAATTTAAGTTCTATGGGAACACCACTGACTGGCTTTTCAGCATCTAGATGGCTTTTGAAAATACAGTATGGTCATCTTTTGAAAATAGGAAGGATTTGATCAGAAAGGAACTTCAGGTGGAAGTTTTGTGCCATCATGTAGCAGGTGAGCACTTCATGTGAGTACCAGTCTATATGCGGAGTTGAAAGTCAAAATTACCCTATTCTAAAATCAAAACAGTTACGCTAAAGATTTAACCTATAGATTTTATATAACATGTCCTATATTGTCTTCTACTTCTGGATGCCCAAGCTATAAAGTAACGAAAACTAGTCTACATTTAAAGGCATGTGACCAAGAACTACTCTACTTTTAGAGGCATGTATAGCACAGCTGTATAGAGGGAGTCAGGAAGAAGTGTTTTACTTGCTGATCTCTCTGCCTGTATGACTTTCTACCCAGATACAAGAAAAGGACACTGAAGAGGGCTACCAAAGGAAATTTACTAGCAAGTAAAAGGAAAAATCACCAGAGAAGTAACATCATTCTGAATTGTAAATGAAGATGAAAAGCTAGTAGACAATTTGTTCACCCTTCAAGGGATCAGCTCTGAAATGTTTACCATACAGCTTGACAACTATAAGACACCATTTGTTTTCCCATCTTTCTATTTTCTGAAATGTGCAGGAATTAATTGAAATAGAAAGGGCCTGTAAAGCCTCCTGCTGCTATATATTGTTTTCCAATCAAGGTTTCAGATTTTCACTTTTTTTTTCTCTAAATACTATCATTCATAAAAGAGATATCTTTTTGCTTTTAGTACTTAGTTTTCATTTCCTCCCAGCTAATGCCAGCAATAACAAGTGCTTCAGCAGCTTATTATTCATTAAATAGTCATTTAAAACACCTTTTCTTCTGTATACTTTGGACTCTAAATAGTGTTTTGATACCTAGAGCCTTTTACAGTATAAGCCTCTTTTTTCCAAATACAATCTCGTTTGATTTCTTTAAAACAAGATTTTTTTTTAATACACTTTGTTTTATTTGTCAAATTTCCAGGTTTAGTTTTAGTTAAAATGCTTAATGTAAAATATAAAAATATTGCTCCCAAATCCAGCAAAAGTAAGGAAAAAAATGATCCTATAAACCAAAGCTTATAAATATAGTATTCCAGTGCACTTTTACTAGACATTCCATGTCTGCCAGAAATAAAATCCAAAATATTTCTGGTTTGAAGTTGTAACCCAGGTTCACTAAAATCATGCAGACGTACCCAATGTAAGATCACACAACCTTTAAAAATAAAATATTAATACACTTCAATAATTTATTTCATTTCAACATGACATGAAGTTGTGTTCATCAACAATCCAGCTGTAGTCACCTATCTCCATCATCAGAGTTAAGCAGTTTCTGCTCAAACTTTCTTTATACTGGAGAGGTTCTTCCAAAGGACAATTCAGAGAGGAAGCTTCTCTCTAGAAAGACACTGGAGAGACTGCCTGCATAATTATCTCACAGACTTAGCTACCTAAACTTGAGATCCAAATTCCACCTTTTCTCTCACAATGTTTTTCTAATGAATGCAGAAAAGTAGACAGAAATAAACTTTTCAGGAAAGGTCCTGGATGTCCTGGTGGACAAGAAATTGAACATGAACCAGCAAAGCACCCTTGCAACAGTGAAAGGAAACAGCCTCCTGAGCTGCATTAGCAGCTGCATATTATTGTATGCCATTACCTGATGGGAGCATGTGGAAAGACAGAGACAGACTTCCAGAAGGCACACAGTGACATGGTGAAGGGTCTACAGCACAAATCTTAAGAGAAACAGCTAGGGAACTGAGGTCTGGAGAAAAGCAGCTTCAGGGAGACCTTATTACTCTCTACGACTACCTGAAAGGAAGTTCTAGTGAGGTGAGTGTTGGTCTCTTCTCCCAAGTAACAAGTGCTAGAACAAGAGGCAATGGCCTCAAGTTGTGACAGGGGGGTTTAGATTGGATATTATAAGAAATTTCTTTACTGAAAGGGATGTCAGGCATTGGAACAGTCTGCCCAGGGAAGTGGTGGAGTCACCTTCCCTGAAGGTATCTAAAAGAGGTACAGATGTGGTTCTTAGGGTTTAGTGGTGGACTTGACAGTGTGCTGGATTAACAGTTGGACTTGAGGATTTTAAAGGTCTTTTCCAACCAAAACAAGTCTATGATTCTATGATAAATTCTGATTAGGTATTAGGAAAAAAAACTGACCCTCTGAGACTGATCAAGCACTGGACCAGGTTGCACAGAGAGGCCATGGGACCTTCATCCTTGGAAATATTTTAATTTTGCCTGGACAAAAGCCCTGAACAGCTGGGTCTAACTTCAAAATCAGTCCTAAATCAGTCCTGTTTTGACCAGAAGGTTAGACTAGTTTACTTTCAGAGGTCCTTTCCAACTTAAATTGTTCTATGATTCAGTCAAAACAATGAAGAACCTAAAGCAGACATTTGCCACATCAGCTGTGTTTTCATGTCAAACTACTGCCAAAGTAGAGGTTACAAACATTCACAGAAAAAATAACACTAAAAAATTCTTTTTCTAAAACTCTTTTGATCACTAAAGGATATAATGCTGCTCAGTTTAGAGAACAATAATGACTCTAAGAGGTTCCTCAGAAGCAAATGGTCAAAGCTGCCTAGAGACCTACTCCTTTTCCTCTCCATTTTTAGCCTAGATATATTGCCAACCAAAACTCTGATGTGTGCATTAGCCAAATATGAAACAGACTGAAAAGGCCAGTAAAGGTTTCCCAGTGAATCCACTCTTGTGGCCAAAGGAATGTGTCTGTGGGTGTGGCACATCATCAGTTAAGTCTGATTTCCTCACTTGTACACTGACATTGCTCTCACTTGTTTAAAAAAGTGTCTTAGTCACTAACCCTCTTAAGAATGGCAGGCATAACAGATGTACCTAAATTTGTACCCTTTAACACATGTTCTTGGTGATTAAAAAACACAGTACTGCAACTAACGTTAATGAATTCTGCATACTATAAATTGGGAATTACCCTTGCCAGCGCAAACATTCACAAAGGCAAACCTGGATAGAAAAGAGTATCAAAGAGAAATAATTAGGATCTCCTTTCTAAAGAGGCATTACAAAAGGTTACTCACACAAATCTGTCAGTTACTCTTGACTTTTAACTGCACTCCACAATACCAGTCTGTACTTGAGACATCAACTCCTGTCCACAGTCTGAAATTTACAGCACTCATGGAAGGATTACCAGCATTACACGACTCATCCCCTCCACACGTTTGTTCACTTGTGCAGGTAAATAACCTGGAGCATTTTGGCCACACATTGAATTACCAAGACATGAATCTGTCATTCAAATCTTAAAAACATGCAATCTATTGTCAGTGTAAACCCCTCTAAAACATGGAACAGATCAGCCTTTGGTATTTCAGTGTTCATAGCCACTTGGTTGCATATAGGACACAAAAAAACAGTCACTCTCTTTGCAAACCATTTTATATCATCCTAATTTATGTAATATTACTGACTTCACGAAGCTTGTATCTGTAAATTAAAGAGCTTGAGTTTGGGCTTTTTCTAATATATTAATCCACATTCCCAAAGTTAGATCTTCTTGCTCTATGGCTGTTGCTGATATCCATACAAACTTTTGAATGTTTGTATTAATCTTTGAAAAATATTCCTTTTTTTTTTCATTTTAAGAGATCACAGAGGCTGAGGTTCTCAAATAAAAGGAACTAGATGCCCAGCATTCACTGAAGAACACTTTAGTATGAGACACATGTTTAAATTCTTGAATTTTTCACAAAAATACAGTCAAAAAAGGTAAAAATTTGAACAGGTTTCCATCTAAAATATCTGAACAGATTCCCATCTAAAATTTAATGCTCAAGAACAAAGGAGTAAGATTATGTTTATTTATCCACTATATTGACCTAATGACAATACTAAAATCTCCCTTCAAGTTTGATGACAGACTTCTTCAAAGTTCATGCATCCTAGATACTTGAACATCAGCTAAGCATGATGACCTGTGACCTGTACATGCTCAGATTTTAGGTAAATTGCTAAGACACAAAAAGAGCCCTGGGAAGCAATTCTAAATAGTGCATGAAGTTCTGTTTAAAACACCCCAGCACATTCAGAATAATTTTAATTGCATTCAGAGGATCTCTATACTGTCACAAGACATAGCATCTTTTACAGACAACTCAGACAAGTGTTGGCATAAGAGGGGTAGGGAAAAATATGCATATGTTCTCATAATGTATTTGCAAAAATGTAGAGAGAACATATGGTAGACACTATCATGAATGTTATGGGGGAAAATTGCTTTGTATCCCATTCTCCATTTCTAATGAGAACTGCAAATAAAAGCAACATAGACAGAGTAACACCTCAAGTGAAAAAACACACGTTGATGGATCAGAAAATGGGAAGACAACTACCATTCACCCAACTGCTTTTGAGAAGTAGCATGATACAATGGTTATGAAAGACAAAATGGATCTAAACTACTACCACTTTCACAGAGAAATCTATATCTGATTCATGCAAGAATAATCACTTTCTTAAAATAGACATTTGACTGAGTTAGGGATCTCTGTCTTTCTTTCTATGGTATTTTGAGAACCAGATATTCAAGATCATTTCTGTTGCCCTTTAAGTTGAATTACAGCCTCAATTCCAAACAGAAAAGTCAATGAAATTATACTAGCTTTATGCAATGTTCAATGAGAACAGAATTTGACTGCATAACTTTAGGTACTAACTATGTTTAAAAAACTGGATAGAACTACTACTATAGTGTAAATATATTAGTATTGCAATTTCTGCAATTTACTTCTTCAAGAGTTTTCTTTATCATTTAGGAAAACCTGAGGCAAATACATGGAGATTTGTTTCCAATTTTTCATCAAAAATATTTTTTTATTATTTTGATGAAGATTACTTGCATTTTCTTTGTATTAAAAGTGTAATTTTGTCAAGAAACATCCATCTCAAAATGGATTTTCTTCCATGGGGAAGAAAACAAGATTTTTGACCAAAAAAGACACAGTTTTGATTCTTGAACCAAGTAATCTATGTTATGGAAAAAAAATCGGTGTTTAGAGGAGAAAGGAGGACAGGACTGCAAGAGATAATGGGAGAAAAGCCGTAGTCTCTTTTTTTCCTGACAGAATCCTAAAAGAGTTTTAAGTGCAGTTTAAGAAAAAGAAACTTCTTTCATTTTGCTGCAGCTGTTCATGGTTATATTTTTACAAACTTTTTCATTGTAAGTGCTCCAAGAACTGTATGTCACATGAGTTTTATAAACCTCTACTTAGAACATGCTTCCAGAAATTAAATTCTAGCTAAATAGCAAAAAACAAGGAATGGTGTTCAAGAGCATTCTAGAAGAAAAACGGATGGAACAAAATGGGTTTTTAAGACTACTGCTATTTGCCTAATGTAAAGAACTGCATAATAGATGCCCTGACGGAGTCAGCCCTACTAAGAGTCTCCTGGAGAGGGATCAATTTGTTCAGTCACAGAGGTCTGAAAAAGGACTCTAGGTCTGCGGGTGACAAAGGCTGCCTATAGTCAGTGGAGAGAACAATCACTTTCAGTCTCATCCTGATTTCAACACCTAAAATACAACTGCCTCATCTTGTAGTGAGTGGGAGGTGTTGGTGAGGATCCTGTGCCAGAGGTATCAAACAACTGCCAAGGGTTTATACATTTATTTTCAGGATCTCAAATGCTCATTGCAGTTTCAAGAATGTTCCCTTGGCCTACAGCTCCAGTTCCTACAAGCCACCCCACCTGACCTTGTGGAAAGACACAAGTGTTGAGGTTAGAGAGAGAATTCCCACTTCTCGTGGTTTACTGGTGACTGACGGCAAAGTGAGTTAACTTTTCTGCTTGTTACAGGTCACTGAGGCCACTGCTGTCAGCCCTGTGCAATTTCAAAGAAAGAATTTTGTCCTTTTTGTCAGGAATATGCACAATATCTGCTTTTTTGTACATCAGAGAAATATCTCTGCAGCTCAATGGATTTCTGGATAAAAAATCCCTCTTATAGGAGGTTAGCTAAAACTATAATACATGACATCAAAAGATCTGGGTTTATATATAGTCCAAGCTACAGTGACTTGGGAAAAAAACAGCATAGAGAACAAACACCAGACAAAATAAGGGTAACATTTTATAGTCTGTTTTTTCTGTTCCTGACCGCCTTTAAAAATACTGATATCTTTTCAGATACCAAAAATTGAACAGATCTTTAGCCATAAATTTATCATTATATCTTGCTAAGATAAACAAATCCTAGTAACCAAACTAGTAACCAAAGTAAACAAGTAACCAAAGTAATCAAACCAAAAAAAAAAAAAAAAAATGAAACTCAAAGTACAGACGCTGATCTTTTTAATGTGAAATATCATTGCTCCATATCAGAATAGAAAAACAGAACCATCCAGTGATCACTATTATTTAGTTTTTTATTTTGACCATAATTAAAAGCTAACTGTACTTTTATGTCAGTTTTACTGTGAAATATGTATTTCTGTCTGTATAAACAGAATCTGCTTTTAGAAACTTAAATCAAGCTATATAGAAGCTCTTGACTTGTAGTATAGTCATAGCTAACAACCACACAGAGAAGCAAAACTAACTTTGTGAAAACTGACAGATGGCTTCCTCCTAGATACTTTATTGTTCCAAAATTATCTGCTACACTTTAAACAAGTTATTATTAATATAACATATTTGTACAAATATATTCTTAATTTTTTAATTCAACCATTAGGTTTATTTTTTATTATTATTAACATTATCACATTAAAAATCTTTTTACACTGTTTGAATCACTTCTATTCTTCTTAGTCATTCAGGCTGTACCCACTACAGCCTGATCAGCTATGATAACCAAGGCTTGCTTTATTCCTTAGGATTCTGCTTCCATTAAGTTAAGAAATAAAATTCTTTGTTCCATCAGTGGCAGTAAAATAAGAGCATTGGATTGTCTATTTATGAGCTATATAATTTATTGCAATGAAAATAGGAAAACCAAAGGGGAAAGAACAGGTAGCTGCACTTTTTGTCCTAATCAGATGCTTTTCATTCATAAGGAACTATTAACTGCAAAAGCCAGTATCACAAACAAATTTTGGACCTTAACAGAAGTTTTGTGTCAAAGGCTGAGCTTTTTCTAGTTGAGAGACAGACTATAGAAGCATTTTTTTAACTCTGTGCAATGATATGAAGAAAATTGAGAAATACCTTGGTAAATGCACACAGTTGCATAACAAAGGAAGTCTACAGTCTTAAATTTTATATTCTGCAAACTCACTCCACAGAACAGTTTAAATTTGTGAATGTTTCCCTGTGCATGTCTTTAACACACACATGCTCACCACAACACATATATGGTGATAAGCAACTCCAACTCATATTGGATGCAAAATCCCAGCTGTTTACTCCTGAGCATCAGGTCAAGCTTCTAACATTTGAGTTTTGTTTGTGCCTTGGACAGGAAGCTAGCTTGAAGCTGGCTTTACAGGCTTGAACTCAAAAACCATAATGGCATTACATCAGATAGACAACTATGTGCCTCTTCATCCCACAACTAGTCCTAACATCGAATGAGGATCTATGTGTCAGCACAGGCACTCTTTTGAAAAGATACCATGCACAGCTTTCCCTTGCATTCCCCAGAAATCCGATCTTGGCTGAAGGAACTCACGCTGACAAAACAATGTGCACCAGTTGGCAGCTCTGGTGGTCTCCTATGCTCCTTTCTTACCTGGTCTTTCTATGGCTACCCCTGAAGAGTAAAAGGCTGTTTAAAAGCCATTATGAACTCAAAGGGGGATGGTTATTAGCCTTCACGTTCCCTCCTCAGGCTATACTTTTAACATTTTTTTTAACATTTCCCCTGTGGCTATCCAGGAGAACAGCACCATTTTCATCTGTTATACTTTCTTGCCCTCTGCTGGAAAAACTATCAAATGAATGTGTAGCACTAAAACTTTTAAAACTGATTTTCCAAATGATTGTGAAAATTACTTTCTTCAAACAGTCTTCCCCATAACCCTCATAAGAAATGTTAAAAAAATACTTTTCTGACCAAACCACCTGATTCCTATCAATTAATCCTGACCCTACTTCAGAATCAGGCAAGGCATGGAAAGTACCATCTTGTTTCCAAAATGTCATTGCTTCAAAATACCAGAAGAAAGTGGGAAAGAGAGGAGACCAAATGTGCAAGAGGGAACTGGGGGAAAAGTAATATGCTTGCATTTTTCTATAACATCAATGAAATGCAGGTACTGGTGTTAAATAGGAATACAGGGCAATAACATTTTCTGCTTTTATAAATTATATTGAATTTGTGATGTTTTAAGTGAATAAGTGGGTAGCAAGTGTTATTCCATTGTCAATAAATAGCATGTGTATGTTTCCCTACTCACAACTGGAAAGAATTCTTCATAACAGAAACTAAATTATCTCTCTGTCATTATACCATTACTCTGGGGACGTATTTGGGAGCCTTTTGAGAGCTTCTGGGAGAAAATTTTGCCCCTGGTTTTTACGCCTCCAAAACCTAAGGCTTCTGATTTTCTTCAAACACATACAGTTTCTGCTCAACAGCAGTCAGAAAAGCAGTAAGGTTCACTGGCTGTATTGTCACTATTCTCCCTTTCATCAAAGAGTAGTTATGGTGGATTAAAAAAGTAACGTCACCATGTCACAAAAAAGGAAGGATAACTCTTTGTTAAGTGTGCCTCTGGGAAGGACCTCTCTGACTTTTAATGCTTCTTCAGGTCTTTCAGGCAATCATAGTTTCCTCCTGTGAGCCATGAACCTTTGCAGAAAGTCTTTCTGTCATAAGTAACCTTCTGCTTTCTATTTAGTGACCTTAATCTTCAAAATGACAGGATTTTTCCATGGTATGGAGAGTTTCCCTTACACACCCTTACCCAGCATGAAACGGCTCACATGAATCAGAGTATCATACTTAGGGAAATGGAAATTTTCTTTCAGCTATTCTTTTTTCAGTGAATACTTTCAAAGACCAGGCCTTAGCTTGATACTGCAAAAAATAGCCATCTCTGCTGGGATAAAACAGATAGAAAGTGGATGTGAGCAGGACTCATGTTTCTCTTTTCAGCTGCAGTCAGGTTCCTTTTCAGATAGTCAGTTGTGTTACAGCGACTGTTTCCATTCATGATGCTATATTCCACTAATATCCACAAGTTGCCAGATTTGTTTCATAATGCAAACCAGATTTTAAAGTATTTGTTTTGGGAACTACCACATTTCCACTGGCAGTACAGAGAGCATCTTCATTCCTGTTGCTGACCACTTAATAACCTTACAATAACCACAACATCTTTTTACTCACAGTAAGGTCAAGTTCTTTTAACTTTTTGAAACATTAGAACAGCTGGAAACAAAAAATAGATCCAGAAAAATTGAGTCAGCAAGTCCTCAGCAGACTGTTGGGGGTCTACAGACTACAGACTGGGATAAATTGATCCAAACTGTATTTATATGGATTTACATATAGGGATTTTTTATAAATACAGCTACAGAAATGCAGCATCTGTGACATCATCTTCTGTCAGTGTCAGCTTCCACAACAGAGTTGCAGAAACACTGTCTCCTTTTGCCTAAACTCTTTCCAAAACATAAACATCAGAGATAATATATTGGCAGAATGGTGTGCCTCAGGGTATAAGTAATGTCATGCAGATCTTTTCATTTCAAGAACATAAGTTCAAGCTCAGCTCAAGTCACTAGAGGCCTGAAAGTCCTGTTGTGACTTCTCTAACAAACTATTGAAAATTACTTAATTTTCCAAATCCAATTACTTTGGTCTTATTTCCCAAATCCAGCAGATATGTTCACATCACAAAAACATCAGCATAGAAGACAATCTTCTTAAAGTTTTTCATGGAAATGTCAGTGATTATGAGAGATTAAATCTGATCCATCCTCATTCGATTCAGGTTTTCCTCTTCTGTCAGGATGCCAGCGCTGAGAACTTCTCCTGACCAGTTCGCCCAGAGTGGTCATCCTGTTGTGGGCTCCCATTGTCAAAAAAGGGACAAATCAAGGTGCTCAGCAAAGGGTCGTGATCTGAATTTTCAGATCAGTTCAGAAAAAAAGCAGTGGGGAAAGGAGCATAACTCATTTTGTACTACAGCTGTGTCACACCAAATATTTCTGACCTCAGAAGACAGAGCTGCCACATGATCCTGTCATACTGCTTTCTTTTTGTCACACCTTGTGTGTACACAGTATTATGCACATTTCAGAATGTGGGTAAGGGTTCCTGTGTTACATGTTTAATGTGGTTTAAACCAGGGGTGATCAAAAATTATTTTAAGATAGAGAAATTACGGTTCCCAACAATATTTACTTGATATTCCATAACAGAAGAGAGGAACAGAAGGTCTCAAAATCTAGCTTTAAACAGAAAAGCTGACCTTCATTTCTCATCTCTATTATTTCACGAAAAAATCTTAATTATATTGGCCAGTTTACATGTAAAACAGTTTACATGAGCACACTGCAAAATGGACTTTCTGCCAGCACCAGTAATGTGTATGGAGCAAAATATGACACTACAGAAGCAACTTGCATAATGAAATTCAAGACTTTAGTGTATGCCAATGCCATTAGTGCCAATTTTGTTTCAGTATGTTTTCCAGAAAAGGTTCAGCTCATCTGTCAGCTTTTTCTTTTTTATAGTCTTTTTCACAAGTAAGAACTAGATATGGAATGTCATACAGTTTCCAGAAGTGAAAAATTTTACATTCACTTTACTGCACTTTACTAATAGGGTGTCAGGGCACAAGTTACACTAAGTATAGTCAGATTAGCAGTAGGTACCTACAGCTGCTGCTGGATTTGGGCAGTGTGACTGATTTACATTTTCTTTGATGCTTGTGATGTTTCTTCATGGTCTTGACACAGACACTATTTATCCCCATACCAACCAGTAACACATTGCTAGTTCCCTGGATATTCATGTTCTGGTTTTGGCAAATCAGTGGTATTTTCTTAATGAGCCAGGTTTTTTCCCATCGCACATTACAATCTTACTCTATCCAGCAGGAATGGAAAACAATGATTCACAGATGCCTTCCAAACTCCCCCAAGGAGTTGTTTTATGATTTTAGATATGTCTACAATTCACAAAATAGTATGGTCATAACTTTAACTCAAGAGAGTAACAAAGATAAATTCAGTTTTAATAGAGATTGGTAACTCTCTTTAAGGCATTGTTTCAAGAGTTAACTGTGATTACTGAAGTTTAAAGTCAAGTGAAGAAGTCTTGCAGTGGTAGGTACACTCACATGCTCAGAACTATCCTTCCTTAATGCATTTTTTCCCTTAAGGTCAGATGAAAGAAAAGGGGAGAATCTGCCCCTTAAAAGCATCTCACCAAATACAGATGGTCTGAAAAGCATCTGAAAGCATCTGGGATTCACCTCTTTTTTGTAAGGACACTCTGCAATACCAAACAGTATCAAAGGAGAGTGCTTTCACCCATATTATACAGTCAAGAAATCTCCAGATATTGTTTCTACCTTGCATCTTTAATCTATTCTCTAATTTTAGTTACTCTAATGGGCAAGTCATAAAGTTTTTCAAAAGATGCTCTACAGAGTGGCCTGTTCTACAGACATTTTTTGAGCAAAGCTCCTTTGGTCAGCACACAGCCAACATGCAATTTCAAGTTCTCAGTAAAAGTGTTATCTTTTGCAAATAGTTTCATGATTTCCACCAAGTAACTGCAGCTCTGCATCCATTCTGTTCTGTTGGCATAGACAGAAATGTTGCATCTATACCTACAGAGAAGAGCTGTAGCATACCTGGGGCAATGAGCTGGGATGCAAGGTGGTGGACCTTGAGCAAGCAGGGCAGTGCCACTCAGCAGGGCACAGTCCCAAGCACCTCTGCAAGGACAGAGCAGCAATGGTGAAGGCTCAGCTGAGCATCCTGGAAGAGGCTGGCAGTGAGTTAGGTCTGGGGTCCATCCAGGAAGTCCAGTCAATAGTAGCCTGCCTCACCTAATGCTCAATGACAGATGAGACATGAATTGTATATGTCCATGTGGGTTAGAAATATGTAATACCTGTGCTTGCTGCTGAAATAATGATATGTACATGATGACTTTGTAAAGGCCTTAGAAAGCCCAGGATACAGTAAGGGTGAAAGTCAATGCTGAGTGATGGAGAAGTAGTCATGGTAGTCCTACCAGAAGACAAAAGAATACATCTTCAAGACTGTCATCTCTCATTGTAGTCCATCCAGTACCAGCGTAAACCCAGAAGAGCTATAAACACCTTATAACCTTTGATGGAGAGAAATCAAGAACTGGCAAAGAAGAAGGATCACTGAATATGAAGACAGACCGACTCAGACCAATCATTCAGAAACAGATATGCTGTGCTATGCACTTCTAAAGAATTGAGTATACATTTAAATTTTATATTTTTTCTTCTACTCAGAATACCAACTTCATTCTCTTTACACACCAATTTTAATTTGACCCTCAGCATTGCAATCCTGATGTAAGATCTTTGTTTGTAAAGTAAATGCAGCAGAACCACTCCCACACAGGCTTTCAGCTGCTGCCTAATCCCAGCAAATCGTCCGGACTCCAACTCCACTGCCACACAAGGGAAATTCCAGGGCAGGCACTCAGACTGAAAGCAGGGCTACAGGAGGAGGCAAAGATGGAAGGAAAACTATTCTGTATTCTGAAATAGAGAGTTGATCTGGAGTGAAAATAGATTTAGTCTTTCTGCCATGTCTGCTTTAAAATGAACCAGCTGGTGTCACCTCTACAGTGGCTCATGGTATAAGAAAACTTTTTCTGCTGAGATCTTTGTGAACGTGTTTATTTTTATTGGAAACAAAGACTTTGAACACAGATCATTATGACTTATGTTTAAAATAGAATGAATGTTATTTGAGTCACTTCCAAATTAACATGATTGTTTAAAAATATGTGAAGTGCTTCACTGAATTTTAATCTCTCTACTGCAAAAATAATTTTAAAAGATTACAGCCTTGCACATTTTTAGAGGGATGTAATCATGCTAGCTAAAACACAAATTTCATCCACCACAATAATTTTTAATCATTCTGCACTGCACATATGCGCATTCAAATGTCTCTTTCAAATGTCAAAATAAAATTAATATTTATTACCACACCTCTGAACTAGCACATTTACAAAACTGAAGCTTGGGACATTTTCTACTAAGCTATCTAAAGCCATGTTGTATGTTCTCAGATAAATGCATTTTCTAGAGCTATTGGTCAACCTTAGGGACTCTCAGAATTTCTGAAGCACTTTACAGCTTGTTTCACTAAATTCATCAGGGAAAATTGCTCAGGTTAAGCCAAGGAGGGAATCCCAATTTCAGACGTGGCTTTTCTATGTTGCTGGCTTGCTGTAAATAAAACCATAAAAGTAATTGACGTTGCTGAACCTTACACACACAAAAGGTAGCATCTGAACAAATGCATAAAATTAAACAGAAATAAGTTATGCTCAAACCAAAATCTTTGGCTTCGACTCCTCCAGGGTACAGGGGAAGTTCATGAGCATAGGGCAGGATCCATAACAACAACAGCTCCCCAGCAGGGCAGAATAAAGGCCAGGTCCGCAATACCTCCCAGTCTGGGGAAAAAATAGCTCCAGATGAGAACTTCATGGGCTCAAACTCACCTGGAAAAGTATCAAAAATATCTGTGGGATCTTGTCAGTTACAGAAGATGTTGTTCCAGTCCCTGTTGCAATCTAAAATTTGGAGACTTTAAAACTTGGGTCTCTGACTTTCCTGTCACAGAACATGGAGAGGGAGGAGGTCCCTATGTTGCTCTTCTCTCTGCCACTCTTTTGGGTGATACCCTCCCTGTCATGTAGGTTCTATCAGACTAGGTCTCTCCAGAGAGACATGCAAAGGATTTTGCACATCCACCACTAGCTGTGTGATGAGTTTCTTAGACCTCCAAGGATATTTTTGACTGTTCATACTCTGCAGCCAAATCTCAGGCACATAGAAGAAAAATAAATCATGCCTAAATGCATTCTTGATACTAGCCCTGTGTTATTTGGAAATACAAAATGAACAGACATACCAGCATCTGCACTCCTAAATCACTTCACTGCCTTTGAAAAATCCTGCCCTTCACATAAACCCCTAGCTGACAAAGTTCATGTTGTCAAGCAGCTTGCACCGAGCAAAAATCCAAACAAATATGGTCTAATTGTTTGTTACTGTGCCTATAAAACAATTAATCTGGTTTTAGATCTCTGGGATAGCAAACAATTTATTCAAAGAGTGAAATTACAGGTACTCCTGCTGTGGTGCACCGGGGAGGAAGGGGAGAAAGACGTTCCTTCTACTGTGCTGAACTCAGCCAACGGGCAGCTGGTTGATCCATACAGAGCACTGTCAGCAGTTTTTACTGACCAGTGTTTTACAGCAGGACTCTCTAACATCTCACAGCACCAATACTAGTGGGTGATGGCTGCCTTTTTATAGCAGTAGCAAGATTCCAGCATTTAATTACATTCCTGTACACTGAGCCACTGAGGCTGTTATACTTTGCTCAGTCAGGGCGCTAGACAAAGTCTGCACAAAAAATGTGAATTACAAAACTAACTGCACTTGTGGCCCTTCTGAGTTTATCTTCTGTGAACAGTTTAAACAAAGAAGTGTGACTGGAGGGACTGTTCTCAGAAACCATGACGCTCATAAACAGCGACTGTCCCACCGGAAGCAGAGTTACGGCTCATCCAGTGTGGCAGCAAAAACAAATAACATCGCTTGATGTGTCAGGCTGGGCTGGAAAAAACCCCACTGTCCCTCCATGAATGCTCATAACATAATGCTTGCAAATGCTTCCAGAACAAGAATACTCCTCTGAAAATATTCTGGCAATGCTTCGTTATAGCTAAGATGTTCAAGAAAGTCCCTCTCCATCTGCAGATAAGGGGAGCAGCGAGCCCTGCTGCCGAGGTGTGACCTTGCCCATGCAGCTCCTGGCAAACAAGCAGCACTGTCGCATGGTAATTATACAAGTGTTCAAAACCACCGTACTAAACTTCCCAGAAACCTCCTTTGCTTTGCTGATGTCAGCACAAGGAGACAAAAGCCATAATTAACTTTTGACTGAACTTTGATCAGTCTGAACGGATACAGCCTCTGGGCAGCGCCTGGGCCAGGAAACCTGCCAAACCTGCAAGTTCCTACAGGGGAGAGAAACACCACTTGATGGTTAACCCTGTCCTAATATCCTCTCCTCAGGTATTTGCTGCCTTTCTCTGTTGAGGACAGGATGCTGAGCTAGTCTTTGGCCTTGTTTAGCATGGTTTCTTTCTTTCTAGGTATGTTAATAAGAATTTCTTAATATCTCCCAGCAACATCCGAACAAGGTAGCTCAAAATATTGACAAGTCACAGAAGAGAAGGGGAAATCCCTCCCCTCAAAACTTATTACTACCCAAAATTGTCCTGTTCCTCTGGGTTAACTCCAGCAGAGTCTGGGGTTGCACAACACAGACACAAGCTGCTTTGAGAGAGACAGAGGCTGGAAATGACTGCTCCTGGCCTATCTCACCGACCCAGTAACCCCAGAAAGAAATTGGACTGGAAACTTGGCAGGAAAAACCTGTATCTTGTATTTCTTCTGCTAAACAAGGTATTATTAGCATTATGCTAATTTGGGTCACCTAAATGGGCTCCATGTAATTTAATAAATTTAATGAATTACTTAATAAAAGATTGAATTTGGCTGGGTGTCAGTCAGCCAGTTAAACAGTGATTGACTGATACCCAGGGAAACAACACTCTCTGGAGTGGAGGGACCCCATCACAGGGTTATGATGCAGAAGTAGCTCTGTTAGACAAAGATGAGGCTTTTGGCAAGTAGACATTCATGGTTTCAGATTCGAGGTCCCAAGTTCAGCCACTGCTCTCAGTGATCTTCCCAGGGGTGTTCTGTTACACATAGACAAAGAAATGCAGGAGTTGAATAAATTATTAATTAAAATACATTTGTTCAGCTCTGTACAGACACAATGCCTCTCTTCCCTGGGGTAAATGTCTTACTCTCAAATCAATCCAAAATGCCAGGAGAAATGGATGATAGTTTCACTTGCCTCTGGTCCACTTCAAGAAGAGTGAGTGTTACTAATTAGATGTGCAATGCCTCTGAAAATAACATCCAGTGTCACTGGCATTTACTTTAAAACAAAATAAAGCAACAATAAAAAAAAAAACAATGAGGCAGAAAGACTTTTTTTATTTTACACCTTTAGAGACACAACTGGTCTACGTAATTTTTATTATTGTTTGTCTGTATCATAGAATCATGACAATATAGACTGGTGCGTGTTGGAAGGGACCTTAAAGATCATCTAGTTCCAACCCCCCTGCCATGGGCAGGGACACCTCCCACTAGACCAGGTTGTTTAAAGCCCCATCCAACCTGGCCTTGAACTCTGCCAGGGATGGGGAATCTACAACCTCTCTGAGCAGCCTGTTCCAGTGTCTCCCGACTCTCACAGGGAAGAATTTCCTCCTAATATGTAACCTAAGTCTACTCTTTTTCAGTTTGAAACTGTTCCCTCTTGTCCTATCACTACATGTCCTTGCAAAAAGCCCCTCTCAAGCTTTCCTTTAGGCCCCCTTCAGGTACTGGAAGGCTCCTAGAAGGTCTCCCCAGAGCCTTCTCTTCTCCAGGCTGAACAACCCCAACTCTCTCAGCCTGTCTTCATAGGAGAGGTGCTCCAGCTCTCTGATCATCTTTGTGGCCCTCCTCTGGACTTACTCCAACAGCTCCATGTCCTTCTTATGCTGGGGACTCCAGAACTGGACACAGTACTTCTGGTGGGATCTCATGAGAGTGGAGTAGAAGGAGAGAATCACCTCCCTCGACCTGCTGGTCACGCGTCTTTAGATAAAGCCCAGGATACCGTTGGCTTTCTGGGCTGCAAACATACATAGCTGGCTCATGTTGAGCTTCTCATGAACCAACACGCCCCAAGTCCTTCTGCTCAGGGCTGCTCTCAATCCATTCTCCACCCAGTCTGTATTTGTGCTTATAAACACCTTGTCCTTGAACCACAGTACAATTGTGGGGTTTTTTCATTAATTTAGTTGCAAGATCATGCAGAAAAAGAAGTTATTTCTCTTAGTGTAATCTCCCTCTTTAAGAGGTCTTGTAGATTCTTCTCTTTGTATGCACATATACAAAAAAGATATTTTATATACAAAAGATCATATTTTGTTGTCAAAGCTTATTGGCAATACAATGTCAGCAGTCGATGGATGTCAAATACTGCCATTACTGTTAAGTAATAACTGGTTTTATCCCTCAGCTGGTTGTCAACACTGCTTCACTTCTGGGATGGGTTTCTTTCAACCAGATATAGACATTTTTAACTGAGCTGATCATCTCAGGCTCCCTTTAAACTTACAAGAAAGGAGAAAGCTCCTTTCAGACCAATTTTCCTATTAATGCAGGCCTTTATCACTGAGTCACCATGGCTACCTCTAAAGGCAGAGGCGAGGTGTATCTTCATAAGGGGAATATGGCTACCTACTGCCTAGATCTCATCTCAGAGATGCCTCTTCCTCATTGTTAATTAGGGTGAATGGGAAATGATAGCTGTGCTTACACTGTATTTCCCACACTCCTGTTTTCTGACAATGTTTACAAGAATAATTGCCAGATCCTTAACTTAAAAGAATTAAGGATTTGCTCCTGCTCCTGAAAAGTTTTATCATTTTAACAGCATAATGCTTTACAACTAACTGAAAAGAAAATAATTTACAATAGGAAAGTTTAAAATACATTTGACTTTTTATTTTGATTTTGATATGTTCTCTGATTTGTTTAGTTTTAAAAATCATGTGTCAGCTTCTCAAATTCCATTTTAATTTTATTTTAATTTCTCTCTAATATGTTTTCACTGTTTTACATGACATCATGCCATGTCACAGAAGTTCATGTCAGCAGCATTGAAGCTGAACTAGGTAACATCCAGCTTTCCCTTCCAACACAAGTTTTTCTGCGATCATGTAGTCATTACTACATTTTAATATCTTCAAACCCTAAAAGGTGTATTATTCTGAATTGATCGACATTTAAGTTTATTTAATATTACAAGTTTTAAAAAGAATTTTGTGAATGTCTAGAGAGACAGAAGCGTCACACATGATCAAATTTAAAATTCAAGGTCCTCTGCTTTCTCTTGTCATTCTATGGTACCCAAGAGGGAGGTGAACAATTAAGTATTTCACTAATTGAAAAGTTGTATTTGCCTCTGTTTATTCGTGCTTGACTTCCTGCTATTTTGACTTTGCTATTCCTGCTTTCTATTCATGTTCCCTCTAGTTGTATTTGAAATGGACTGAGGGTCCTCATGGACAGTCGCTTAAAAAGAAATGTCTCCTTACTAAGCAATAATTTCTAAAGTCCATCTTGGCTTTGGACAGGTCACTTTAACTTCTTTTTCCTGGATGAAATCATAAACTTTAAAGGAATCTTTCTTATACAGCAACTGACCTACATGGTGCTAGTATGTTTTACTATGACCTTTAAACCTGTAAAATCATTTGAGGGTATACTGAAGAGAAGTGCAACTACCCTTTAGCTTTGTCAACACCACTTGCATCCTCTTCTAGAAAATAGTCAAGGATATTCATAAAACAGTGAATTACAAATAATAGCTGTACAACAATTGTGAGATGAAAAATTCTAGTTAAATTAAATTTGTGCTTCTGTTATACACATCTAACTGCTGTACACATCCTGCCAGGACTTAAAAACACATGAAATCTTAACAAAATCAACATTGCCTTGCACCTGAATGTTCATAGTAAACTTTTCACATACATTGAACTGAGACTGAAAACACTGAAGTGAAAGAAAAAATGTGTTGCTATGTAAAATAAATATGAAAAGCAAGTTGCCAGTAAAAGATACAGAAAGATTTTAAAAAAAATCTAGCTGGAAGACAGACATATGCCTGTTTTCTAAACTGATAATTTTGCTGTCTCTCATTTATATATTGGATTCCTGTCTAGACCTCAGATAAAAGGCTTGCTGATTATGCAGTTTGAGACAAATTAGGAGATTAAGTCCATTGTGCTACATAAAAGATTTTATTTATGACTATGCAGCTGCCTAAGAGCAAAGTAGTCAGAGGCAGTATACAGGCCATTCCACCTTCCTGAAATTTCATAATTTCCATAATAAATGCTAATTCTCCAGGAATTTTTCTAGTCTTCACTTTACGAAACAGAGTAAAGCACAAATCAAGTCTTCTGTCATCTGAAAGTTTTTTTCCTGACTTCTGAAAGATTTTTTCCTTCATGGAACAAATGCAACAATATTTTAAACCTACAGACCTTTAGGAACTAAAATACCATTACAACACCAAACCATTTCTTGAAAGACTAAAAGCTTGTTCACTCTCCAAATGAGAGACTATTGCAAGATTTGACTGGTGACATTTATTGGCAAATTCTGCCAGTTTTCCCCAGATCTTTTTTCGCCTGCCAGTTACAAGAATATGATAATGGCTGTACATATTTCTCCTTAATTATTGGAGAAAATCCTGAAATAAACAGGAAGAGCCACTGGAATACAACATATAATCATTCTCACACACATCTTTTACCACAACAGACAGGAGAGTGTATTTTGAATGCAGAAAACAGAAATATTTAAGATAATTAAGAATGCTCTCTGGTGAGCCTCCTAAATACAATTGTTTCTTGCATAAGCTCTTCAGCAAATTTAATAGATTGTTTAAGCAACATCTGAAGCATGTAAGTGGATGACATATTTTTGTATGCATCCTTAGCACTAATAATATATAGCTAATGCATCATATTCAGTAAAATGGCTTTAAGTGATAACAGGTGTTTCACATAATGGAAACTGCTGCTAGTTGGTCAACATGTAAATTAATTTTGTTATTTACAGAACCAGATGGCCAGTTGTGGAGCACCAGCATGGATAAAATTAATAAGCCTCCTCACTGCAGAACATGACGTCTCATCTGTAGATTCGCCAGTTTCTAATTCCAGCTACCATGTGAATTGCAAGAGTAACCCTCTGACAGAAAGATTAACTGGATGCTCTCTGCCCAAGAATACTACAGCATATATCATCAAGTAAAAGTGACTAAAGGTCATACAAACGAACTTCATGAGAGATTAAGAGTAGCAGTAAGAAACAATAATCTTGTGCTTTTTCATTCTTGTATTCTGCTGCTTACAACATCCGTATGATTTGCTATTACTTTCTTCCTACTTTATTTCTTCTAGTAATGGCTTGATAGTACAGAAAGTGCAATTTACCTGCAGAACTCAACTGTTAAGTCATTCCCATTCTAAGGTAGAGATTGTTTTATTACAAAATAACGTTAATTTTTTCTTCAAAAGCCACATTTGTGAAATTCATGGTCTGATTTTATATGTGATTCAGAAGAAACCTTTTTTTCCATCCATAGATGAAGTTATTTCAGATGAAATCATCAATTTCACATACAATCATCACATACACACAGGACTAAGAGATCCTTCTCGTCTGGATTTACCAAGCCAAAAGTGGTGGTAAAGACTTCTGACACTACAGCCACACTCCTCAGGGTAACACACTGTGCCCAGGCTCCCACCCACTGCACAGGACACGGGCAACAAGCCTGGTGCAGCTGATGCATGCCAGATTCAGCACACTCCAGCTGTGAAACTCACGCATGCACATGTTACAAACACCCAACAGTAACTCCTGCCACATTTTAAAGTACTTGGAAATCCTAAATAACCATCCCCTTCTCCTCAAATTGCACTTGAACAAAGTCTAAAGGCAGCAAATGAAGCCAGATCAGGAAAGCCCAGCAGTAACCTTGCACGCCCTGCCAAGACATCTTACTGCAGAAAGCCCTGTATCTGCCACCTTTGGACACCTGTCTCCTCATCTGTGGAGAGACGGAGGAAGAGACACTCCCTCCTAGTGTGCCACACAGCACCAGTCTGTCTGCCCAGGGGTGTAGTGACAAGGTGGTGGAGAGGAAGGCCGAGTGTGTTTGTAGCCCCTGCAAACTGCAGAGAAGTTCCTCAGCCTCTTGCCTTCTGTGGAGCCTCTGCTCCCATTCTCCCTATACATTCCTGTTACACTCTTTAAAGTTATATCTATTTATGTATGCTAGGAAAAAAACAGTAACTGATAACAATTTTATGCCTCAGATCTTCTCTGTAGCAGGTTTCTTTGATGAATGCAAACAAAAGCACAATCACTTCTCACTGTGCATCTTTGACACTCCTCTTAATCAATTTAACTGGCTTAAGTTGAAGAAAAGCATAAATATAAATATAAATATAGATTTAATCCTAATCAATAATTACAAACATTCAGACCTTATCCAAAAATTTAATCTCCTGTTTCCTTTTATGTGTGCACCAAGAATGTCTTTTTTTCCCTCCCCTACACTACTAGGAGGTTGTGTTTTAAAAATGCAAAACCTTTGGTGACTTACTGAGAATTATCGTGCACATATGAACTAGATTTGGAATTCAAGTTGTGTATCTGGAAGCTACACGTCACACTGAATTATTCAAGTAAAGACTACCATATCAAGATGAGTAATATCCAGTGAGTCTTGCCTGTTATTTTAAGAAATACTGTCTATTTTAAAAATATTTTAGTCTGTTAAGAAAATCAAATCACGCAGCAATGTAAAGTAACAAACATTCCTATGGACTGCTTAGATCAGTCATATCACATACCTCAGTCCTCTAATCACAGCTACAGTGCCTCTAAACACAACAAACATTATACTACCTGTGCTATACAAAACATTTTTGTTGTTAGCATGCTGTGCAATGTGTGAGACAACAAGCAAAATAAGTCATGGAGGATTGTTAAATTCTTTTTAAATATGTATGTATCTCCAGTCTATTGCAAAACATAGCACACTCACCAGCTAGTTCGTCTTCACAATAGCAAGTCCACAGGGTATTAGCTGGCCAACTTGGAAGAAAAAAGGAAAACATGGTAAATAAACAGGTAATTCAAATATATTTCAGTCACTAGCATACAAATGAACGCTAGTCAACAAATTCAAATTAATAACATGTACAGAAACTATCAAGGTTCTTAACCCCCAAAGCAGTAACACACATCTGCAGGTGAGTAAAAGTTTTCATCATTCTGACTCGAGTGATTTGACCGTGTCCACATAAATTAGGCTCAAGGACAGAATTAGCGATCCAAGCTGGTATTTATGGAGCTGGCGTTTTCAGGTAGCCAGTTACAGCAGGTTTGTGTTGCCCTGTTTTATCAGCTGCATATTGTATGACCATAGGATGCTACATAGATCTTAGGAAACAAGCAGGGAAGCAAAACGAAGAGTGCAGATGCATATCTCCCAGCAAACCTGGATGGAAGGGGAGAGAATTTTTGGTTTGGAAGCATCCTTGCATGTCCCACAGAGCTCCCCGAATAGGTCATTAGAAGAACTAAGAAACCTGGGAACCAACTGCATGAAGAGTTGTCAGTTGCACTCAACCAGGCAAGATGTTGGCAACAGATTGGAGTGTCAAATAACAGTTCCAAAACATCTATTTACGGCCCGTGTCTCTTCAGTGACCTAATCTACAGCTCAGGTCCACAGATTATCCTATTGTTTTTGCTTTGATCCTCCTATTAAAATTAAACTGTATCTACAAACAAGTGTGTAGTGATTTATTAAACCATTCTGACCTTAAGACAACCACATGTACAGCCACTGAACTCAGCAGTATCTGATGGAGATCCAGCTTTGTAGCAGTGAATACACATGTCCAATGATGCAGGAACACCATCCCACAGCTGCACTTACAGACTGCTGGAAACCTGTGTCCCCTCACAATATACCCAGCAAATCCCTGGGTGTTATGGGGCAAAGGCAATTGATTTACAAAGTTCAGTCTAAGAATGATGACCATTACTTCCCAGAAGAGCAAGAGGCACATCGTATGATATCTGCAGGGTTGTTTTCTGACACCCCATTGAAGAAACAAAAATGGAACACATAACACCTTTTTCCACTGGGTATCTTCATCCCACAACTTCACCATCTATATTGGAGAAAATTCTTCTTCCTAGTATCAAAGCACTGCTGTATATTTGCAGTGAATCAGTACAAATTTGCATCAGTAACACTGCCTAGCTTCCTTCAAAACATGTCCCTGACTTTTGTCCGGAAGCTGGCAATTTGTTTCTATTATTTAATTCCAACAGTGATATGCTTGAATAAGACTGTAGAGTACTTTAATTAAAGTATTAGATAAACAAAAAAATGCTTCTCTCTGGGAATCCAAACAGAACAGTCAGAGAATAAAAATCAAGGAAAGAGAGGGGAAATAAATAAATAAACAAATAAATAAATAAATAGAACAAGAAACAATTAACAGACACCAAACCACTGATAAACCATTCAAGCAAAACAAGCTTCTCCCAAATCATAATGACAGCTCATCACAGAAAAATCCAACGTTGCACAAACCACAGGGCTTTCAGTAATTGCGATCATCTTACTTACCTGCAACTCATCAACAAGAGAACAAGAGGAAGGTGAAGCTATATAATAAATTGGGTAAAACATGTGCTGTTCTCCATCATTTATAGGAAATGCTCAGTCAAATTTTCCTCAGCTGAAATGACCAGCTAAAATGAATAGACCATGCTCAAGGTTCAAGACTGATGGGAGGGGATCTGGCAGCAGCTGGTTCAGGCAGAGATCCCAGGTGGCTCCTAGGTGGCCATGTTTGCCATGCAAAGCTGAGCTCAGGATCCTGAGCAGGCTGCATGCTTGGGCCTTGACAGCAAAGCTTGCAAAAAGAATGTTAATGGGGCTATAGTAATGTCAGGAGACAAAGCAGCAGCTGGGTACAGGAATATCTTAACAGAAAGATGACTCCTAAGCACTCAGTAGGGGCTAGAATAAGTACCTGTATGCAACAGTACAGCACAGAGAAGGAAGTTCCCTAAGTGCTTTAAATATTTCTAATGAAAACTAAGCACTTTTCCCATCCCTGCTTCAGGACTGAATGAGGTGTAGTATAAAGAACAGGATGAAAAAGGGATGGCATTTTGTTCACTTAGGAGCACATAAAGGCAATTGTTTCTTTAAAAATTAAGCTGTGTAAATATTGTAAATCGTGTTTAGGTGATTAGAATACAACATTACTACCATCCCAGTATCTCATCCACAGCAAGGTATTAAATCCTCCCAGCTGCTAAAAGCAGAGAAATCAGGATCTTTTTTTTCTACCTCAGAAACCAGCAATCCAAAGAAAAACACACATACTATTGGTGCATGAAAATGTGACAGAGGGTCAAAGTCAATTACAAAAAGGTTGAATAATATTCCCATGAAGACCTAAATTTTTAAATATCTAACAGATCCAAAAATATGAAAAAAAAATCTGTCATATATGAGAAGGTTTAATGTTTGGTAACTGTCTGGACAAAGACTGTTGTTCCAGTGTGCAAAGCAGTTTTGCCAAGGGGCAATTGTACTAGAAAGAGCTGAGGATGGAAACAAAACAGGAAACTAGGTGACAGTCATGGACAATGAGAGAGGAAAATGTGAAGGGGATGAGTCATTCTATGTTTCATGATAACAACCTGCAGTTTTATTGCACCTTTCTCTAAAGACTTCAAAGCACTCTAAAAGCAAGGCTTTGTGCAGCTGCATGAGGACACAGAGACCTTCCTGCTCATTCCATAGATTTGTTTTTTTGTTGTTTTTTTTTAATAGAATATGCTTTCTGTCCTTTAAGACTGTCTTGTAAATTGGTGAAATAATATCTAGTTGAAACAGACAGTCAAGCACCAAAGTTAATTATCTCTTGGTCTCTGTGGTCCCCTCACTATCAAATTGTGGCAATATTTCTAAGATAAATCTGATATATGCACACTGTGCTCTGCAAATTTCAGCTCCTCAAGGACTTTTAACTAACAGAAACTTCGGAGAGAAAGAGCAAGAGAAAATAAAGAAAGCACACCTTCATGTCTCGGTAGAATACTGCACACCTTCTACCCAAAGGTCTATGAATGAGCTAAAATGGGACTGTGTTCCAATTTAATTCTCATCTGAGAGTTCTTGAGTTTCTATCACAAGAGGATGCTTTGACCTTGGGACTATAAAGATGTATGGACCACAGCATCCCCACTCTTTGTGTTGCATCTAGAAGACACAATTCTTATGTCCAGAAAGGACCTTCTCTGAAAACTTTCATAACTCTGAACAGACAGTATTTGCAAAGTATTTAGGAACAAAAATGCACCTTTTTAAATATGCCTACATGGCTTCAGAGTTTAACTCTCACTTCACAAGTCATTTAGGAACTAAGGGCAGGTCCTCTGCATGGGTTTCTATTGATATAGTCAAGCTAATGCAGGGTACTAAGAGTTAATATGTCTGATTCACATGCTACCTCAGCAGGGTTCCTAGCATTAATGCTGCTTGACCAGTATATCTGGAATTTGACTAATTTAACTTGTTCCACTCAGAGGGTCATTTAATGCACTGGTGCTGATTTAATATGCATCACTTTACAGTTTTTACTGAATTTCCTCTTGGAGCACTTATCTGCATTAGAATATTGAGATTTTCATACCAGGAAAGCACTACCAGTGCACATATAGCCTGTGTATCATTTAAATTTAATGGGACTTGATTTCTCAGAACTACATTTTAGAGATAATTAGGCCCCTAAAGATGAAGCTAGAGGCTGAGGTACTTTTGAAAAATTCAGCACTACCTACATACTTCCTGAGACATCCAATTTCTTTCCAAGTAAAGACCTACATGAGTTACTTACGGGTATGGTTATCAAATTACTTTAGGACTTCTCTAGATGCTGTGGGAAATTGGTAGCAGAACCAGAACTGGAATACAGGAAGAGTAATTCAGAAGTCTGCACAGTAACCACTGAACCACCTTTCTTCCCTTCAATTACTTACTTCACTCTTTCAATCAATAAATACTGATTAAGAATATTTAAAATAAATTATACATAAATCATACATTAAAAATAAAATTTTCTTAAAGAGGTGTCAAAGCTATCTGTAAAGTCTGATCATAAGGGAAACACTAACCTTATACTTTTATAATCTTTATAGCTTTAATTATATCTTACCAAGGCCTATTCTGACCTATATTCTAGCCAACTGTTGGTAGTAATTGTTGACTGAATGTTTATGCACAACTATTTCCATTCATACAACAGGTTTTGTAACATTTTTTAATGTAAGACTCTTCCATTTAATGTTTTGTAATGGTAATGTCTTTTTTTAATGGATAAGAAATTTGAAGAATATTATAATACATGCACACTCCTAAAAGACAAGCAGCATTTTCATAAGATACTGAGGGAGATAATTCTTTACATAAGCTACATTTTGCCTACAAATCTATACTTTGTTCAATATTTTAAATTGGTAGTTTTATTTAGTGCCTGTTCTAAAGATAATTACATTACTCAGGATTGATTATATGGAAATAAAACTATAAAGATACAGCAAATTAAATTTCAGGAATGCTTTTGTTTCTTAATGGATCAAAAGAATTATGGAGAGCTCTACAACTGTGATGGCCATAGGTCTAATGGATATGTCAGCCAGACAGGACTACATATGGCAGGAAAAGTCACTGCATCAAACAGTGGCTATATTCTATCATTGCTACACTGAAATGGATGGGGTTGGGCAACTGTATTGAAGAGCAGAGTTTGACCCACTGACTTTAGTGGAAATTGTGCTAGTGTATGTAAAAGAAGAAACGGATCCTATTAGCTTAAACACAGCAGACTGAGAGCCAGGATTATTACCTCATTTACACTGGTAGGGTCCATTTGAAGTAACGTTATTGTGGTAATGCAAACTGACATTCTTTCTGTCTTCCCTGCAATCTATCAGTCTGGTGCTATGTATATCATACATAATGTGTATTGCTTTAGAGAGTAAAAATGTTCATTTTAAATACATAATGTCATGCATCTGTCTTTATTACAGCCAAAACAATGGAAGTCTACCATCTTGTGCTACAATCAAACCTCTATTTTTTATGAATGACAACTCCATTATCCTGCAATAAGGGACCTAATACATGTTCTCATTTTGGTGAAATTACTAATGCAGATTGAGTTTCCTAGAAGAATTACCAAACTTCTATACTTTCTGAGATTCTAACTTAATTCATACACTTATGATAATGTGCTTTATTATTTGTTACACCAAGCTGATGAATTCTCACTGGCAATGTGTAACAATTAGACAGTACCTATTACAAGAGCACTGAAAATTGCTATTATATGGTGACTCCATGCAGTTTACACTATCCTTTTTCTATTTCATCTCCTGGCTCAGAGTTGTTCATTGTGATCTGTCTGTAATAATTCAAGGATGAAAGTTCTATTAAATTTTAAAATTATCCAGTTATAGTGCTGATCTCACGTTAAGAAATATTTTTAAATATAAGAAGACTTGGCATTATTTTGTCAGTGTAACATTCCTTAGGTATGGGAGGGTACTATCATAAATCCAATCCACTAAATGAAGCTTTGCCAATAACAAGTATTTTAGGAAGCTTTCAGTGAAACTGGGTTAAGATATTTCTATAGAAAAATAAGCAAAAATGCAACTGCAGGTAACACTTTTCTGTTCAGATCATCTCATACATACCCCACTTTCTTCACCCAAACAAAAGTCAATAGACCCATAAATTAAAGGATCTGAGTTTTATTGGCTAAATATTTTACCATTCTTGATTTTTACTTTACTTGCTGTTTTATTTGAGTTTTTATATCCAAAGTTTTAGAATACCAGAATGTTTCAGCTATGATTAAAAAGTTACTCTTATCTCATAAAAAAAGCTTCAAGATCATAAACCAGATCCCAAAAAGAAGGCAGCAGAAAAGAAACCCCCACTTTTCCAAACATATTTAATTTTTAATACTTAATATTTTCTTGTGTTAAATTAGTAATCCTCATCTTAAGTGCTCTGCACCACGAATAAGTGAACAGCCTTCTTTAACACATGGTAGGACAGTTAGAGACCAGCTACTTCCAGTGCCTGAGGGACAACAGAAGTAATCCATCTGAGTCTTGGACCACATTCCCCATACTAACTAGCTCAACTGGTCACAGAAATGATGGTCTTTCAGCAGCACAAAAACATCTTCAGGTCCAAGTTACATTTATACAATGCTGATTTACAGCACAGTCAGTTTCAAAGTTGCCATTTCCCAAGCACAGGAAGATTTCTCCAAGGCATTTTTAATCAAAACCAAAACACTTAACAGTAATCAAAATGTTTACTGAATTAACCAAAATCTTCCGCTCTGAGTCAGATCAATCTCCAACTACACTTTGTGCATTTTGAGCTTCGTGACTTTGGTAGGTTTAGAGTAGAGTGCCTGGAGCCCAGAATAAAGAAGATGTTTGGCCCTCTGGTCTGCTGCATGAAGGAAGTTCTCAGCAGCGTGACAGTGCAGAAACTTTCCACAAATAAAGCATGCTGCCTGGTCCTGGGAGAAATTGTATTTAGCCTTTAGAAAAGACAGAGTTCGTGTGATCATTGCACTGAATTTCCCCTGTTAAGAATCATTCCACCCAGTTTGTGGAAGTTTAACAGTGAATTAGCCTAAGCAAAAAAATGGGTGTTGTATTTACTGTATTAGAAAGCTTAGAAACAAACTTCTAAAACCTCACAGGTCACCACAAATATGTTACATCCCTTAGCTATTATGAGAATCTGATTCTGGTTTTGGTTTTCACCAATAGAGGAAGATATTGCTTCAGTGTACACTTCTTGTGCCAGTGTGGAGGAATTTCAGTTTATGTTTCAGGGATGAGAAGCATAAGCAGCAGCAGATGGCATTTGGAGCACAGTGAAGACACAAAGATAACAGGGGAGCTGGAAGAGAGAATCTGAGCATAACAAGCTGCTTTATAAACCCTCTCTGAAGAAAGCAGGCACTTCTAAACATGTTTACTTGTTAACATTGTTTTCAGTTACTCTCTATAAAAGGATAACAATAAAAGATGCTGAATATTCTTTCAGAACGCTGCAATAAAGCAGCATCAAAGAGAAATCCCAAAGCATGTTCATGTGTTCTGTCCTTTATAAGTTCCTCCTTTATGCATACTGTCTTAACAGAAATGAGTATTACACAGGTTCGGCAAATGTGGAACTGAGTTGCAGAGGGACAAGGGGAGACCCACTGAAAGTCTGTACTACTGCTAAAAATTCAACAGAAGTGTCCAATCTCAAGCTATAATGCTTTAACTGCAACGCTGTCTGTAGCAGAAACCAATAAAAGGTGAGTATTTGAATGTGGAGAAAACCAGGAAACAAGCAGTAAGCAAGATCTGATGTGAGGTTCGCTGGTTATCTCTAGAAGGTGCTATGAGATCATCAGGAACTTGGGTTTCACAGGATAGTTAAGATACCTCAGAAGGTGTCCAAAGTGACCTACATGGGTTGTCACCTAGGATAGGTGACTGGAGTCCTGGATTGCTCCTGAAAGCTCAGTTCTCTTGGGACTTTAGTGTTGGTGATGCTACTCTCATGACATATGTCACCTAAGTGCAGAGTTACCAGAACTGCCTGGAGGCAAATGTAGAGGGATGCCCGGATGCCCAGATGCTCAGAGACCTTGGCCCCTAACACCGAAGCTGGGTCATGATGATCAGCAGCACAGAAGGAACCCAACATTCTGTCCATCTTTCTCAGGCCAGCAGTGACCTCCCTGCCAGAAAGGGATGGCAAGGTCTAGTGACCCTAGAACTGGGGGCAGCAAGGGAGTAGGTGCCTCAGACAACCAAGCAGCTTAAAACTCTCATGTCACTAGTTCTTAACTAAACCTTAGAATCCAGATATACTGTGGGTTGTCATTCACTCTGTCTTGTCTGTGACACCAGAGTCTCAGAAGTACTCTCAGACCCCATTTAAACATGGCCATGGTGAGTTAGGCAAAGGAAGCCTTTTTTTTTCTTCAGTCTCAAACTAAAGAGAGACGGTGAGGTTCTCAGACTAGAGAAGTTTAGGTATGCAGATACCAAAGAGACTACAACAAAGGTTTTGAATAAGATTTTTTTGCTTGATACTCTGCAGCTCTAAGTCCTTCATTCACCTCCTAAATGCTTTCGAGAGTCTTGCTGTATGAGGAAGATTCATGAAGGGATCCTAGAGTTTGTGAGACACTCCACTACAAAAAACATCCAAAGAGCAGAACTCTATTTGATCTCCCACCTGTCATTAGAGCTTTCAAAAGGTAATTTCTCTCTGCCTGGACCTGGGATGAAACAGACTGACAGTTTTAGCTTTGTTATTCTTACTCTGGAGCAGGAATTATGAGACAGCTTATTTTAAACTGCTAGCTTGTCATTAAGTAAACAAGCAACACTAATTGAGATTAGTGATAGACAAGGATTGCCTGGAGGAAAGGTTGGAGTTGATGAGAAAGGTTTTACGTTTTTGTAAATCTCACAATGAAACCAAAACAAGGAAGAATCATTTGAACTGAGCAATGGGCTGCATATTTGGAAAAATTCTGTATTCATATAGGTGAGGCAAACAGTATTTTGCTCTAATCCGCTTGGAGTGATCAGAGCAGTTCACCTTTCTGTAGTATTGTAGTTAAATTGTTACAAAATAAAGACTTTGATTGACAGGAGGCAATTATTACCATCTCTTTTGCCTGCCGTACCTAAAGGAGATTCTCACATCCAGGAGGTTCTCACTACCTCTGCAGAGATAATTGAGCTGCTAGAGAAACAATTAAAAAGATATTGCTGATAGCTAGTTTATATTTAAAGATAGAAACTTACACCACTAACAGGTTAAAAATGCTGAACTGTTCAGTGTGGAATTGCTGAGTGATTACTTTAAACATCTCAGGATGAGTGGGAACATCTGTGAAACGAGCAGGACAAATATCTGGGTGAGCTGGAATCAATATAACCTCTCTGTTTGTCAGCAGCAGTCTGAAGATAATGGGTATTTCAAGAACATATGTAGCATACAAAGATTAAATTTTAAAATACATGGTTTTTTCCTTTGTATAATTTGTTTGTGTTATTTTAGCACCCAGAAACATAACCAAGATGAGAACTCTACTGCCTACACATAAACATTTGGGGAAACAGATGGAGCAGATGTACGTTTATCACTTGTTTAACAATTAATGCCCTGCAGTACTCTAATCATTGGGGTTGCTCTGTAATTCCTGAAAAACTATTATGTGTTAACTTCTGATAAGATCTGACTTCTTAATGGCACCCTGTGAGGTCCCTCAAACTCTGGAGGAATAAACATATACAAAAATTACACCGTTGTGTTTCAGTTCATAATTTTCAACATGACTGCCCAGAACACTGAAAATCTGATTATGCTCTTGCTTTAACTATATGCTTGCAGCAAAAGTGAGGTTGTTATTAACAGATGAACCTGCAGCTTGTATAGTGTATAAAAAAAATTTTAATTAGATCAGAATGGTATTAAAAACTGCTGCAATATGAGTTTGCAAAATAACAGATGTATTTTCCATAATTTTGTATTTTTAAGCATGAATTGAATTCTTATCTTGGGTTTTTATACTATTAATCAGGAAATTCAAAGCATTTGAACCACAAATTTTCTAATGTCCTAATTTTCTAATTACTAATTACTTTATAATTTTCTAATTAATTTATATGTTCCAGGTGGTACACCGATATATTACAACTGTTTCGCTTACAATATAGATGTAAACAATATTTAGAGAAATTAATGTATAGTCTAATGATAATCAAATTAAGAGAGTTAAAACAAGAATTAATTAAGCCCTTTTGAGTTCTGTTTCCATTTGCATTGTACATATGAAATTAAGGTGATCATTTTTTGTTGCCATCTACATCATAGGTCTAAAAAAATCCAAGATCATCTATATCTATAATTTTAGAATTATTTGTATTAAAGAGAGCATGACAAATACCTGCTATTCCAGTGTATTCTATTCATCCAGCAAAGACTTCTCTCTCTTCAGTGTCACAGACGAGGAAGAGAGGTTTTTACAGGGTGCATGTCCAACCATCCGCATTTCCTTTCTGTCCTCCAAACAAGGCTTTGGATTCTATCTAAGGATACTGAAATAAGAAGGGTAAATCTGAAGGAGACCCAAAGTCTGCAATAGAGAGAAGAAAGAAAGGGCATCTTTATGAAAATTCGACTCAAGTCTCTGCATCCCTATTGCTAACTTTCCTCTCAATCCCCTTCAAATTAAAGCCAGGAATTTCTCACAGCCATGCTGATACATATGTTAAGTTTTATTCTTCTGAATGCTTGGAGTTAACCAATCAGGGAAATGCCATTATCTAAAAAAAAAATGTAGTACACAATATAGGCGTATATGCATACATACATACACCTGGTCCAAAACTGTAGCCTATATAGTGACTGTCGTGGTTTTCTAGTGCAGGGCTCAAAGCATATCCTTCCCAGGAGTTTTGAAAATTGCTGATCTTGCAGCTCTCCAAGTTTTATAAGAATAAAAACCTACCAAACTTTGATGTTAATGTCCTAAACATAAAGTTGTAATGTTAAATGTGAGGTTAATAACCAAGAAAACATATTCCCTCTTATATATCAAAAGTTGGTGAATTTTACCTGCTGGTTGGGTCTAACAATGTCCTGATAGGAAGCAGAGCAGATTTATTTCTGTTCATCAAAGCAAACTAATTTTACAATAAAAATAAATATATTCCTTATATTAATGTAACACTCTGCTACTCAATCTGTGTAGTACTTATTTGCAATAATAATTTTTTCTAAGAGCCACAACAGAACAAGACCTCATGAGGGTCAGATCCCACCACTTCAAATCCCTGTGAATATCTAATTCTGTGCATGACAACTTGTGGTAGCACTTGTCAAACAGAAGGTTTTGAGAGTCAACTCAACCCACGGTTGCTCCAAATGGGATGACTGCCTTTGAGGCTGGTCTCATCCAACATCCGAAGGCATTAGCCTTACATACCTGTTTGTACAGTTACTAATACATTGACAAATAACAGGAGTCATATATTTATGTGAAACATAAGGAGCAGTTTATGTAAATATTTCACACAGAAATTGTACAATACCTTTCCAGACATGGAAAAAATCCCTGGAAAAACAATGGTTCTTCATTTTGCAAACCTGGGATTTGCCTGCACCTCTCCTGCCTTGATCCTAAAGACTGAAAAACAAATCAGAAGCAACAAGGGACAGTTAATACTCCATAATTAGATGGTTAAATATCCCTGAACAACTAAAAAACTTGTCAGGCTCAATTTAGACTTGAAAGAATTGTCAAAGTCTCAAAAAATATGTCTCCCAGACTCAGTTCCTCTTCTGTGGGTGCATCTGAGGCACATAACAAGACTGAGCTCTCAGCCACTTATTCACAACAGTCACACAGCCTACAAGCTGTAGATATTGAGGCAAAGAAAAAAAAATCAGCTTGTATCTAAGAAGTGGTAAATTAAGCTGATCTTTTTCCATTACATTTTTATAAGCAGTCATCGTTCTCTCATGTGTGTTGGATATTTAACTCCTGTTCTCTCCCAATTGACCTTGACTTGTATAAAAAAATAATTTCAATGTCATTAGCTAACATCAGATTATTCCATCCTTACAGTATGGTAATCTTTAAATAAAACAGGCTACTGGAATAATTTACTGGTAACAAACATTCTGCAGATACTCCAAATAAATGTCCTGTACTTTCATTTAATCATTTAGGATGCTCTGAGAAGTGGTAATACAAAGATGAGAAAGAAGGGACCTGGATTAGTCAGAAAACATCTCTGACATATGGCAGTATAGATCATTCTTAGGAGCCAAGGGAATTTTTAACATTTCTTCTTTGATGATTCAGAGAGGCATATAATTGGACCCCATCAGCACATAGTCTACCAGTGAGAATAATTGCATGTCTGTGTTCAAATCATCAGCTTTCCAACTTCTTTGCCAGCTAATCTCCTCAGTGTGGCTATACTAAGGAGAAACTTTTCAAACACCGAAGGTTAATGAGGCTTTCCACAAGTCCATGTGTTGTTTTGATAGCAATCTTTGGAAATATTACCATATGATCTTATGCATTTTCATATCTATATGTTTTATAGTAGGATCAGCATTTGATTTCAATATTTATTGAAGCAGGATATGGATTTTATTAAACTGTAGGACTTAAGAAGGTAAAAAACCTCAGAAGATAATATTTTTTATTAAAAATTTAAAATACTTTGCTTAGTTCGTCTCTGTACACTGAAGTTTTCTCTCTGCTGTACTTTGTACTCAAGACCTGACTAGAAATGTTCAAGTCAAGAACTTGCATGTGTCTCCACTCTGTGCTGATCTGGATGGAAAATGTTGGAATGGAGATTGCTCAGTGTTCTCAGTTCCCTTCAGAGTAAAGGTTAGAGGCCCCCTTTCTGAACAGGAGTTGCTGTCACGGTTACTAGGAAGAATGGTGGAACCAAGTGACAACAGTTCTCCATCAAACAGATGTTCAATCTCAGTTCCGGCTGAAGGATCATTTTGCATAGCTACTGAAGCTCTGTCCAAATTTGGTGTACATATCTCTAATTTTCATGTAATTTTCTGATTTCATAAACTTCTTTGATAGTAGGAAACCAGACAGATCACTCCGCATAAAACCCACTTCAAAGTAAGATGTTTAAAAAGATGCACTTCTAATTACAATTCCTATTTTGTAGTATACTGAAATTAACAATATTTAAGATGACTTTTTGAGGTCCTTTCTCATGCAGGCTGTTCTATAATTCTGTGGTTTAACACCTCTTATATATCAAGCAGACACCCCATATCTAAAATATTAAGAAATCAAAACATTTGCCTGTCTTCTTTTTTTTTCTTTTCTTTTTTATTTAATAAAGTGATTGCATCAACTACACGTATTTCACGGTACTTACAAGCAATAAATGCAAACCATGTTTTTGTACAAGAAGAAGACTCATCTAATGAAAAAATTCAGATGAAAGAAACAGGAAGGAATTTTCCAACTATCAAAACTGACTAGCAGCAAGTCTATCAGTAAGCATGACTCTTCAGGAGCACAAGTTTACTTTCTTCTTGCATGATTTTAATATATCCAAATTCAGACATTATTACTGTGAGAAATCTCACCAGAAAAAAATATGTACTGTTAAATATGCTTTTAGTAAATACATGAAGATCCTGAGAAAAAATTACAGATTTCGTTAATGACTTACTGAAATAAAAATAATTATTAGAAAATATTTTCATAATACTTAATATGATTCATTTTAACCATTGCTAATTTAATTTAATAATTTTATTTATTGTTTACTTAATCAGGACTGTGTTAAGTACTATTTCCTACAAGCAAAGGCGATAGAATTCTAGACTTAAAAATGGATTTATATTCAAATCTACATTTCAATTAACTGTTTACTCCTCACATAGGCCTCGAATTTGCAAGCAGTTATAAACATACCTCTCTTCCTGTATACAAAACCAGTTTTGTAAATATGTAAATCCTTGCAGAACTGCAATCTTGCTGTACTTGGAAGGTGGGGTTTTCTTCTGGACTTTTTTTTCCCTTATAAGTCTGAGGCATTTGTATATTAATGTTGGGGTCAGAAAAATAGGTTAGCGAAAATATTGATATATTTTTAGAAAGTAATAAAACCCTAACAACCAAAAATAGAATCTTTCCATTCAATCCCCTGCAAAGAATTTTGTAGGCTTCTGTTAAGTCTACAAAACCAGAGACGTATTTCCATCTCTCCGTTTCTGTGTTGTTTGAATTAGCTTCTTGCTGGTTTTAGTTCATCCAGCAAACTCAAAATGTTCTCTTTATGAGGAGGAAACTTCTGTTAGCTTTGTAAATAACATCTGTGTTTGAGTACAGGAAAGCTATTTCTATTGATATTGTGTGTACAGCTAGTGAATTACAGTACTGGACTGAATTCCAGCACAGATTTACCTCTATTGTAGGACACAGGCTAAAACCATTTAACATCTGAGTACCTTATATACTCTTCATTTCTTTAGAGGTAAGGAGGAGAGAGAAGAGTATCACAGCTAATACTTAGTCCAAAGAAACCTTACAAAGGTTGTTTATCATAGGATCCATAAATATATTTTCATTATAAGCAGGTGTTAGAAGCTTCAAAGGGTTCTGTAATGATTATAGTGTTTATATTTTTTCCATTATGCGGTAGTCTTGCATACCTCGTATGTATTTGTTGTAACACAAAATATCAACCACAGCACTATGTCTTTCCTTTGTTCTGTTATTCCTACAGGTGCAAACAGCAAAATATATTAAAACAATCTCTCCTGATTTTCTAGTGTTTTATTCTTTTACTTTCCATAAGTCATGAACCAACCACATCTTCTAATAGATCGCTCAGGCTTTGTTGTTCTGAACCCTATGTTGCAATAAAGATTTTTTTTTTGATCCCCAAAATCTGCAGTTTAAACTCTCAAATTTCATTTTAATTGGTTTGACCTGATATTCCGTATTTCAGGGACTGGCCTTAGAATGTTTATAGACACTATTCATGGTAACAATAAGCTACTCATCCTTGCGAAGAATCCATGTTTTCACCCATCATGAGACAAGAAAACAATTACAGTCCCAACTGAGAAAATTCATTTGTCATTGTTGTTAGGGCAGAGGGATGTTAATCTATATTATTCAAATGCTTCCATAGACCTTGAAAAGTGTTTTTCATAAAAGTGCTAGCAATTCTTAATTAGATCTAGAGAATTAGGGACTCAAGGTACTCCTATTTTTTTTCAATTCAGAAAGAAAAGACCTCAGCTGATTCATTTGGACTCTGAACATCAGTTTTAAAAACTGCCTGTAGGCAAATTACATCTAAAAATGTAAGAGTGAAGTGCTTAAGGGACATTTTTTGCCCAAGAGTTATAGACTGCTTTAATGATTCTGTTCCTCCAGTGAGAACTGAAAAATGCAGCTAGGTCATTGAAGAAGTAAGATGACCACTTGTACAAAAGCTAAGACCTTCTTTTCACATAATAAAATCTCAGACTGTTTTCTACTCTGCAAGAACATTTCAAGTTGATTAATCCTTCAGTTTTCCTATTAATCACTCATTAAACTTGTCCTGATAATAATAATTTATGACATTTGTTATATAACTCACCTTGAATGATTCCAAGAAGTTAAACTCACATGAGATTTTATGCTGCAGTGACCACTGATAGAAATTTGTAACATCTGGACTGTCTGGGATCCTCACTACTTAATTCTTTGAACAGGCTGCTAACATAAGACCCATATGTCTGCGAGCATGCTTCACATCTGTAATTGATGTCTTGCTGTCTACTGAAACACTCTTCTGAACTCATAAGATATTAAGATGAATTCTGCAATCATCTCTAGGGAAAAAAAAGAAAAATCAGAAGTTGCAATTTCTTCAACACCAAGCAAGCAGTTAATAATGTTATGCACTAGCACAGTCTGCCAAACTGTAGGTTTAGTTCAAACATTATTTTATATTTAGGTAGGAAATAGAGCCATTGAAAACATAACAGAAATTGTGATGAAAGCCTTAAGGACAACATAAAGGTTAGGTAAGAGATAATTAAGAAATTTTCCCAAATCTCTAGTTTTCTGTATATGGAAATTTGTGTGTTTTCCATGCAATTCTCTGCCATTCCCAATAGCACTATACTTTCCAATAACAAAGTAAACTGTAACCTAAATTGGCTTCAAAGGGTCCAAACTCTCGGTCTTCTACCAAGGTCAAAAACTGATCCTATGGTGGCAGGGCAGATTTATACACACAGTTTTCTCAGGTTATGGATACAGAAAACTGGCATAAAAAGATCTCGTCTTTACAGGTATGGTTTCAAACACAAGTTTATCTTCATTGTCTTATTTCCTAGAAAAGAGTTGTCAGAATTATTTAACTAAAACTTGGCATTTGTTTTCGTACAAATATACTGTTATATGAGTCATGTGAAATAAAAAAAAAGGGGATTTTTTAAAAAAAATTTTTGTGGAAACCACTTAATGTGTAGTATATATCTTTTCTTTGCCTGCAGGTACATCAAGAAACATTTACAAGTCTCTTGCTATGCATGACTAAGTAGTAAAATACAGAGAGCAAAAGTAAGCAGAGCATACAGTCAAACTTATGTTGAACATATGCGAACATCACTGAACTTCATTTAAGACAAGGGCTGAAAGGGAGACCAGTTGCTTTATTTTACAAATGATCTTATTAAAATTATCTTAGAAAGCTGTTAAGCTTGAATTCTGAACCTGTATCTGTGAGAAGCAAAGAACATCATGAGGAATCTATGCTATAACAGCCATCAATTTCATGGGCAGTGTACACAAACCCTTTCATCCACTATAGTACATACCAAATAACAAAACAAATCATTGTCTTTCTGCATGTGCATCTTCCTGTTTTCTCCAGCACTGCTAATGGAAGCCTAATGGAAACTATTAAACCTTTTAAAAGCCATAAAAGACTTTAAACCACAAACATTATAAATAGGCTACTCTGAATAAACTCATCTCAAAATTAATATGTTGCAATAAATATGTTTTAATTAAATGATGTCAAGATCTATCCATCTAATTTTACATATCTAATTTTTGAGCCTTTTTTTTAATAGCCAACAGACTCGGGCTTTTAAACAGCTTTCTTAAAATTTGATCAGCCTGTGGCTTGGAGTTACTCCATCCAACTCCAGATTCCTGAGTGATGCACCAGAGTTGGAAAAGCAGCTATTTTATGTTCCCATGGTGAAAGTTCAACTCTTCCAGGAAGACAGTTATTCAGACCTTCTATGCCCTGAATATTTTGCCTTTCTCTCTACTGACAATAAAATATCAGTAATTTTAAAAAGCTTTTATGATTGTAGTAGTACAGGAAGCCCATCTATGTTCCAAAGAGTTGACATTCTGAAAAATTTTGTATCACTGAGCACCTTTTAAAGATGAACTATCTCGTGAGTTGGAGACAAGGTAGGATCACTAAACAACAGTGATTCTCAGTTATAAAGAAACATCCTAACAAAGTCCACTAATAGAAAAATAAGTAGACTAAGTGAGTAAGTCCAGATAACTTTGCCTATAGGCACTTGGAGCAGCAGTGTTTTCCCCAGGAGCAGGAGAAAGAAGTCAGGCACTACAGCTGTGTCTTTGAAACTACAGAGGTTACGGATACATCAACAGACAAGTAAAGCTCGAGGCAATAAGCCTGAAGCAAAGCACACTGTGACAGCTGCATCCAAACTGCACCTTGTGCTTCTGAGAGCACGAGACCACGCTGTGCATCAAGAGAAAGAGTACTTTCAAGCATGATGAATGTAGCTGCCATTTGTTCAGAAGTCAGTTGACTTACTGCTGCAGCAAGATTAAATTACAGTTGGAGGTGTCCACATCTCCTTAAAACAAGAACAGTTATATTTGCTCTGGATTAACTCGTGATGTGTGTGTATCTATTTAAAAGCTTGAGAGGTAGGTCAAGAAACCCAAAAGCAGGTAGTCTGGGCATAAAAGGAGGAGGGAGATGCGCGTTTTACTGGCAGAGGAACCCCATTTCAATTCTGCAGGTAGGGGCTGAAGCAAACAGCACAAACTCTTAGACTCAGAGGTCACATATAAGGGAGAATATTGAAACCACCCAAAAAAAAAAAAAAGGCAAAAAAAAAGCACAAGATTTTTTTAAGATCTTAAAAGCATGGGAGAAGAGCACTCAATAAGAACCACTACTGCGAAGTGCTCATGAGGCTGAGGCCCTAGAAAATGAGACACTTAGCCTACCAGGGTTTCTGAGAAGGCAGAATTGGACCTAAAGGCAAAGGCTTTTAGATGACAGGAGCACGCAATGTTCAAATCCTCCATGCCCAAGTGATCAGGGTTGCCTGGAGCAGATGGTGAAAGGGAAAGTTACTGCAGCCACCTGATTAGCTTTGAAATGAGCACGTCCTCCAGGCTTCATAGGAAAACTAAAGAAATATAAATACATTTTATCTAATTACAAGGATGCACAAAACAAACAGAGAAACAAAACCCAGCAGATAACAAGTGATCCAAAACTAAAGGTGAATGACTTCTCTTCCTTAAAGACACAAAATCTGAGCATAAAAATAGTTAATTGAGCACAAATTCTTCCCATGATTTAGAAGTCTTTATAACCACATAGACTCCTATAACTCTAGGATTTTTTTAAAAGTGGAGCCACAGGGAAACATTAAGTATACATATATTCACACAGATTTTGAAAGGCTTTAATTGCTTTATCAAATTCACCCCTCAAAATGCCTGAAGGAATTTGATCAAACTTAAAAAACAGCTTTTAGGCAAGACAGAATATAAACGAAAAATGTATCAGTAGTAACTGGAAAACCTCTTTAAAAAGGGAGCACTTAGGTAGCCATAACTACGAACATAGCTCCACACTCCACAGAAATAATTGCCCTAAAATGCTTGATCTAGGACCAACAACCTATAAAAACTGTCAAGTTAGGCAAGATTTTAGGGCAAATAGTCTCAATGTTGCCTCTTAAAGGCTGTTTGTTCAGTGATGCTCTTGTGTCAGTAAAAGGGAAAATATCTGCAAGATACCACTCAAAGGGCTTGTTATAGCAGGCTTGCCTCCAGCCCAGACCAAATAATGGAGTCAAATGAAAACAGTAAGACAACAACAAAAAACAAATATTAATAATATAATAAAATTAGCTCATCGTTTACTCTTCTATACTTACTGTTAATGATGCAGATTATGATTAATCTGCCTTAATCTAACACTCATAAGAATTCATAGAATTTCCAGTAGACAAGTCATGTTTCATACAAATCCATGTCAACTATATAAAATGATCTAGTTTACTAATTTAATTGAATAAAAGCCCTAAGCTAGGAAAAATTGTGTAACTGTCTTCAGCAAGTGAATAAAAAAACCCACATATGAGCTTTGAATGATCTACGATCTACGATCAGACATGAAACATCTTTCAGATTCAATATTCAACTACTCTCTTCCTCCTTACACAAAACTTGATGGACTCAAATTTGTAAACCTTATGAAGAAGTTACAAATCAGAGCAACAGCAATCCTGTAAGTGCATTTTGAACAAGAACAGGCTAGGTTACATCTTCCTTTTTTTTTTTCCTTAAACAGCATTTACAGTGCTATTGTACCCATGATTTATTTTTAAATATATTAATGTCATTAGCTACAGTTAGAATGTTTCTCTACATTCATTCTGAGACATGTACATTTAGAGGGTTTTCCATCTACCTATTACCCTCTCAACTTAACCAAAAACATGTTCTTGGAAGTTGGAAAGGATGGTTATGGTCAAAACCTCAATACAGGGTAAAAGGACCAGATCAAGGTCAGGTGTCCTCCAGGAGACATTTTCTGCAGGTTATGCACAAGTCAGCAGCTCATCTTCCACCAGAGGAAGCACTTTGCAAGTCCCAGCATAGCAACATTACCGGGGAAACTGCAGGATGTAGGGCACTCCAGGGAGTCTTGCCATTTTTGTTATACCTGGGAATTTTTCAAGGTTATGCTGAAGACATTAGCAGCCTCCCAAATAACCTTGGTTTGAGGAACATTAGCTCTTCGGTGCCTTCAAACATGCAGAAACACTTTCCCTTTGAAAGTAAAGTAACATAGTAAAATAACTTCAAGTTAGCTCATGCTGACTTGCAAAGGCCAGGTATTGTCTGTTTTGTTATTGAACACAGAAGAAATCATTCTCTGTGCATTTAGAATATCTGGTGATCTGGACTTAGTTCTTCCACTCAAATCTCTCAAATATCGATGTATTGTTTTCATTACCAAATGTAGGGTGTCCCATGAGAAAGAAAAATATCAGCAAGACACTGGACAACATCTACTTGACAAAGCAGATCAAAAATACAAAAACCATTGAAAAGTAGAGATATTCATTCACGCCTTCCTGGGTGCCCCTTGAGCCAAAAGATAACAGTTAGATATTAAAAAGACTAAGCAAATCAGAATTTAATAAATCACCATTTTGGGATGTAGTAGCTGATAAGCTCTTACAGACGTAAGAGCCCCAGCCCCTCTAAAAGAGATCAGCAATTTGTTGCTTCTCCCCCTCAGTTGCCCTCTCAGCATCTCTGCCTCTCCTGCTCTGGAACTAGGGTTTTGGCCAGGCACCATGGAAGATAAATTTAAAGTACAGTACTGGACTCTTGCTTTTGTCAGAGTTAGTTCAATCTACAAGCCATATATGACAGAAAGAACAAAAACAGTCATAGTAGTTAATTTGATTAATTACTGTTTAAATCAGAAGGCCACTGGTAGTGGTCCTCCCAGTACTGCACTAGTAATGGGTCAGAATCTTGTCACTGGAACGCAGCTAATGAATGTGATTAATGGCAGAAGGGAGTGACATACTGGGCATTCATTTTTCCTTAACTTTACAATGTTAAACATTTTTACCCACATCCTCAGAATGATAGATACACTTTATTAGTAGTAGTAGAAGTCTCATTAAGTTCTCATTAAATTTCTATATCTTGTGTATAACCTTGAACAATACATTAGACACTAATGAGTATATTCTCCTTTCACTGTGCACACGACTCTTATTAAAGCACTCCACTACCATGGCGATGAGTGTGGTATAAATACCCAGATGGAGATTGCTGGAGCGGGTTTTCTCTGCAAGCCTCGGAATAATTTATTTTGGCTTGTGGAAGAGAGACAATCTTAACGCTAGCAGTACAGACAGTCTGTGTGTATTATTTGCATTTCACTTTTGTTCTAAAGGCAGCCCAGGACCTCATTATTACATGCTGTACAAACACACACAGAGGACACCAGAGCTGGATGTGATCTAAAAATAGCAATGTTACAATACTCAGACTCCAGCTCTATTGTTCCTTGATTAATAGGCTAGGTGCAAAGTTGAAAGATGGCATGTGAGTGTCTTTTATAGTATTCTTCTTAAAATTAGTTAGTACCACTCTTAAGGCTATAATTAGTTATAGAGTGCAATTTTAAGCAGCAACACACCAGCCGGCAAATAAAAATAAGTATTTCACAAGCTGTTTCTCATCCAAAAATGTTAGTGTTAATGTTATAAAACATGAAGAACGACTGAGAAATCTCAGTGCTTTCCAAAATATTGAGGGCAAGTATAGGGGTTTCAGCTGTGATCAGATGAGTTATGTGCTCAAGAGCTCACATAAAGCCTTATTGGCTTCATTAAGCCATTAAGTTGGGTTTCATTGAACCACTGAGTGCTTGGAAAAACAGTAACATAGCTTTCCTATTTTATTCAATGCAGAACTTAATTTTCATGTAGGTAGCCAGAGACTGATTATCTTTTCTTTTTCTTTGAAAATTTATCCCACAGTTTAAAAAAACATGAACAAGGAAGGAGTAACTTGTGTTAACACCTATCAATTAACTCAGTTCAACGAAGTCTTCAGTATATCCTTAGATTATAATTTATTCTGTTTAGAGAAACAGTTTGAAATCTAATCAAAAACTAGCAATCTGCATTCTCTTCAGTCAATTCAGAGAGGCATGTGGTGATTTATATCATTCATTCAGTAACTTTTTTCTTCCCAGGGGATAAAATTGAGTTTAAACCAACAGGTAAGTTAAGAAAATTGAAAAACTGCTTGAACACAGATCTGCAAAGACCTGGAAAGCAGCTCAGGGAGGATCACAAAATCTCAAGTGCTTAAATTAAAAGGTGCTACTTTAAATTAGGAAGGTGCTATTCATTCAGCTACATTTGCAATGCCCCCAACTGGGATGTGAGAACTGGTACTATTCATCTTCTAGCATTAAAAGTCAGCACTTTAGAAAGTGAGTGTGACTTCTACAATTAACTGTCACTTGAAATATTTTGAGTACTTTCAATAAGACATTTATCATTGTAGTACAAGAACTATATATAGTATATAGAACAGGATAAGAAATTACTGGAGAAGCCAAAAACATCGCTGCAGTGTTGAACAATAGAACAAAAGAACAGCATCATACGGGAATATATCATTATCCGTGTTTCTTTTTCTGAAATACCTATATTCCAGATTGTCTTGAAACATTATCTTCTAAAAATTCCTTCCTTCTTCCTTCTAAAGGATCCCTTCAAACACCTCTTAACTTTTTAACTCTTTTAACATTTTGTCATCAATACTGATGGTGGGATTGAGTGCACCCTCAGCAAGAATGCAGATGACAACAAGATGTGTCGTGTGGTCAACACACTAGAGGGAAGGGATGCCATCCAGAGAGACCTTGACAGGCTGGAGGGGTGGGCCCATGCAAATCACGTGAAGTTCAACAATGCCATGTGCTAGGTCCTGCACATGGGTCAGGGCAATCCAAAACACACATACAAGCTGGGCAAACAATGGATTTAGAACAGCCCTGAGGAGAAGGACTTGGGGGTGTTGGTTGATGAGAAGCTCAACATGAGCTGGCAGTGTGTGCTTGCAGCCCAGAAAGCCAACGGTATCCTGGGCTGCATCAAAAGAAGTGTGACCAGCAGGTTGAGGGAGGTGATGTTCCTCTACTCCACTCTCGCGAGACCCCACCTGGAGTACTGTGTCCAGTTCTGGAGTCCCCAGCAGAAGAAGGACATGGAGCTGTTGGAGCAAGTCCAGAGAAGGGCCACAAAGATGATCAGAGAGCTGGAGCACCTCTCCTATGAAGACCATCTGAGAGAGTTGGGGTTGTTAAGACTGGAGAAGAGAAGGCTCTGGGAAAACCTAATAGCAGCCTTCCAGTGCCTGAAGGGGCTACAGGAAAGCTGGAGAGGGACTTTTTACAAGGCCATGTAGTGATAGGATGAGGGGAAACAAGTTCAAACTGAAAGAGGATAGATTTAGATTGGATATTAGTAAGAAATTCTTTCCTGTGAGGGTGGTGAGACATTGGCACAGGTTGCCCAGACGAGTTGAGACTACCTTCTCTCTGGAAGTGTTCAAGGCCATGTTGAATGGGGCTTTGAGATACGTGGTCTAGTGAAAGGTGTCCCTGCCCATGGCATGGGGGTTTGGAACTAGATTTTACAAAAATATGTCCTAAAAATAATGTCCCTTCTGTGACTTCTCATCCTCATTTATGTCTCTTGAAGGTGATCCTTGTACATCAGAGATAAAAGCAGCCTATTTCTTTTTCAAACCTAAGGAGATAATATATTTTTAAACAATACATTTTAACATAACTTACCTGATATTCATTGTGGACTTTATGTAGATTTTGACAACAAAGATTTATGATTATAATTTTTAATTTAACACAGCTAGTACACATGTTGACCTTCATTGAGCTAATAGCAGTAATTTCAGTTTCTATAATTCAATTTGCAATGCAGATTAAGAACTGAGAGTCTGCATGTTTTCTGTTTTTCTAATGCTTCTGTTTTTCTACCTTTACTGTAATGTATCTTTACTTCCACCACAGATTCAGTATGATACTTGATATTATGCACAATTCTGAAGTGTCATAATTAAGCAGCAGATCTAAAATGTACTGATATTTTCAGGCTGATTTTTGAAGGTTTTCAGCATTTTCAGTAGTCCTGTAGTATTTTTTGGGTAGCTTCTCATCTTTCTTCAACATTGTTGGTGAAATGTTTGTTTGCACTCTTCCACAGTTTATTGGAGAAGTAGCATAAATGTTCTTCTGTGAAAAGCATTGCTCTACTCAGCTTTGAATAAGCTTTATTCTGTGCAGGATCTTCTGTATTCTTAAACAGTTTGAATGCATCATAGAGATATATACATTAAACACTAATTAATCCAGTTTAGAGCTAACTCTCCAACAAAGACCAAAGGTTGAGGTTATTCAGGTGAATCATACTTTTGCTTAAGCTCTGCCATCCCCCAGGTGCTGGGCTGTGGTATGTACCAGTCTTCAAAACTAGAGAGCAGCTGCAGACAAAAGTGATGCTGGTTCTTTTCCAAAAAACTATAGCTCACAAACTTCTTGATTTAAAAGTTCCATCATATTTAAGATCCTAATAACTTTTACACAACTAAGTTATAGCTTTGAACTCTATTCCAAATGAGTTCCATCACAAAGATCTTTGTTGGTTACAAGTTATCCACAAATTCATCCCAGACCTCATTTTGGTACAGTGCAGCCAAGGCAGTTGCAGATAAAACACCAGAACCCAAACCACAAATCTCTATCCTAAATGATATAGAAGGAGACTCCTTTCCTGAGGTGCTTCCCACCTGCATTGACTATTTCCTTCTCCCACTGCCCAGGATGAGCAGTCTGATACGACACGTGTGGTAACTGCAGAAAGAAATGGTTAGATCCTCTCTTTTGAACAGCCTCTTAAAATTGTTAACCCACTTTGCTTTCAGTAACTGTGAGTCCCCACTGTTATGCTGCTACTACCCACAGTGAAGGACAACTGAAAAACATGAATAACGATAGTCTGTTTCCATGTCTTGGACAATCTGCACAAAGCATCTGTTCTACCTTAATATAATATAGTCAGAGAAATGAAAAGGTGTGAGTAATACATATTAATTGTGATTTGAAGTGGAAAATTAAAATAAGATGGGATTCATTTAACAAGGATGATTTCTCTCATTTGCACTTTTAGATTGCACAATACTTTGCAATAAAATCACAAAATGCAAAGTATATTGTTAATGGACTGCTTAGACACCTGTAGGAGACACTGCTTATCTGTGAAATGTTAATCTCCCTTGTTTTGATTACAGCATTAGTTGTGTTAATATTCAAGCATAAGAACCGTTGCAGACATTAGTTTAAAGCTGTTTTAAATAGCTATTTGAAGAGTGCTACAAACACATACAGAAGCTTTTCAGTTGAGATCTAATCCCACTCCAGGACATTCAGGCAGCAGAATCAAAGCAGCTGTGGCCTTGTAAAAGCATACTCGGTCTTAATTCTATGACAGGAAGATCTCAGGGACAAACTGACCCTTTTCCAGGCAAAAGCATTGTCCAGGACTTATCTCATCCTGAAATAAAGATCTAAAGAGATGAAGCAAATCTTATTTTGAAACCACTTAATTTCTCCCTGTGTTTATGAATTAAGCTAATGATGGCTCACCACTCACAATTATGTAAAGGTCCTTATCACATTGGCATCAGAATTGAGACCAAATGAATCCTACACATATTGAAGAATAGGGTATCAATAACAAACAACTATAATGAAAACCAAATATTAGGGAACTCTGGCAGCAGGCCATGAGGTATCTTGGAGTCAAATGAAATGTACTTTACTTTTAAAATAAGGGTAAACAATCTGTGAACTTGTAGTGGAAAAGAGAATAAAAGTTTAGCTGAGAAGCCATGAAGTACCAACTTTAAACACACAACCACAACACCACTGTCTCATATATATATGAGCCAATTTGAGACAAATTAAGATAGTTTATAAGTATCTTCATCTCCAGTGAAATGTCATTGGTTTGGCTTGCTACCTGCTTATGATGCTGTATAAATCATTTGAAATTAAAATCAATAGAGGTACATAAATGAAGATGCACTATCAATTAAGTGGATGGCTGAATAGGTCTGCCTGGGATGAAGTCCAAAACAGGTTGCTTGGAGTTTCAGTTCACTCAGAAATTTAGCTGATTCATCCAGGCAGCTAAGCAAAGTTACTTAAAACCAAACCTAAAGTCATCCTTATTAATTTTCTAAGCATATTCTCCATCAGAACCCCTCCCTTTTGTTAGCTGGAAGGCATCCTGAAAGCCTGTGTTACTGGACTGGGCCAGGGAAGAAGGAAAAATAGAGCTCAGGAGGTAGAGGTGTTTCTCGATCTTTTTGGTCACCAGTTATCTCAACCCTTGACAGAGAGAGGACTTAAGTTTTAGCAGCACATAGTTACTGTGCAAAATTCCTGATGAGGTACTTAGAAAGAAGAGTGTTCATTTGAGGTATTTCTAAATTACAATAAGTAGCAACAACCACAAAGGATTTCTCAGCCTGCAAATTTGCATCAGAAAAGCAGACAGCTGTGAACGAAATTTCATAAAGATTCACAGAATCACAGAATCCTAGGGGTTGGAAGGGACCTCAAAAATCATCTAGTCCAACCCCCCTGCCAGAGCAGGGTCACCTAGAGTACATCACACAGGAACGCATCCAGGTGGGTTTTGAATGTCTCCAGTGAAGGAGACTCCACAACCTCTCGGGGCAGCCGGTTCCAGTGCTCCGTCACTCGCACAGTGAAAAAGGTCTTCCTGATATTCACATGGAACCTCCTATGCTCCGGCTTGCATCCATTGCCCCTTGTCCTATCATTGGTCATTACTGTAAAAAGCTTTGCTCCATCGTCCTGACCCTCACCCTTTACATATTTGTAAACATGGATGAGGTCACCCCTCAGCCTCCTTTTCTCCAAGCTAAAGAGACCCAGCTCCCTCAGCCTTTCCTGATAAGGGAGATGTTCCACTCCCTTAATCATCTTTGTGGTTCTAAAAACATTTGTGTTACTTCCGTGCCAATCTAAATTGTCTTTAGCAAACCATCCCCAAGAGTGTGGCCCTAGATTGTAGATGAGTGATGTAGTTGGTAACTCTGATTGAAATAGTACCAGATACAGCTCATGGTTGAGGGAGAAGAAAGTTAGTAACTAGTTCAACATAATTCTCAGGCATTTCAATATGGTTCACAGGCATTAAGTGGCTTTCTGGGCAGAAGTATACATATTTTAACTCATACTAAAAGCTGTTGGAACAATGTCCACACACTTTTGAAGGAAAAAAAAAACTGAACATCTGAATGTTTAGCATTAGATACCCATGTTAGAAAAATTTAAAAAGCTTAAGATGTAAAAAACAGACACACTATTCAACATTAGTATTTTTCACCATTTTAAAGTCCTACACTAAATCTCTATGCTAATTAGTAAATAAAAGTTGAGCTTTTCTGGGAACTTGATGACCATCGGCCTATCACTTACATATATGACGTTACATATTTTCTTCAAAGCAGGTGGTATCCAGTTCACTGTATACATTTGTGTTATAAAGCAATTTCCCCCCAGATAAGTACTTTCTGAACGGATCATAAATCAGCACACCTTTAAGTGCAGTAACTGCACAGAGATGTGTCTCAAAATCAATTTGTCTTCTTTGTGAAATTTAATGTAAGAAGGAGCATCAGTGTATTTCTCCTCAGCAAGCAGGTCTTAAAAGCCAATCATGTTGTCAAAGTCATTCATGGAGATTATTTGTAATGAGAATTCGGTGGTCACAAGATTTTCACATGGAAATCAGACAGCATAAAAGAAATATATCAGAGAAAAAAAGTGACCAAATAATTCCATGTCCAGGACAAATTCAAAAACAAAGAAGAAACTTTCTGCATTCCAGCCTTCTAATTTGTGACACAACAGAGAAAATACAGTAGCATTCCTGCATTTAGCAAATGAGAAATGTCAAAACAAGGAAGGCACTAGATCTGTTTAGGAGCATGACAAATTAATTTTGAAATCATGTTTTCTGCAATCACATTCTGTCTCCATGATTGATTGATTCAAGATTACAGATGTAAGGTCTCAGGGTTAGGTTTTTGAGAGAGGAAAAACAATTTAACAATTCCAGAAAGCACTTGACTTAAACTTGTATTAGTTTTTCTTTTTGTCATCATTACCAAAAATATACTTCATGGAGCCCAACAAAATTGTTTATAGAGGTAAGTTTTGATATGCCAGGTTGTTTTATGTTTTTTATTTCCCTTGCACATAAATTATTTATTTATTTTTCTTCCTACTGGTTATCTATTACATAATAAATTTCTCTGAGAAAAACACTGGTTTCTTTATTTGTAATGACTAGCAATTTTTTAAAATATTTTTAAATTATCAGTCTTTAAAGCTACTGCTAGGTAATGGAATAGAAACCAAAAGGTAAAACTTCTACATTCCATAGATTAAACCACCTTCCATGTCTCCTTCAACTCTTAAATTCAGCCATTTTATATAAGGATAGAAGTAAAATTAAATCTGTAGGACTGTCGTGTTAATTTTTCAATAAGAACTGTGGCAATACCAATGGAATATTTTTTAGAGTCAGGCATCCCTGATCCATCATATAGAAAGATAAAAAAATCTGTAACATAATTCAAGATCAAGTGTCTTGTCACTATACAGGTTTGCCCACAATTAATTTTTTACAAAATTAGCATACTGTGTCAGAAATGCTGGCGTTCATAAATCAAAAAACAGACTGAATAGTTCCCCTGAAACTTTTTCATAGTGTGAGGAATCAAAATTATTATACAAAATATGGTTAATTTCAGTATTACCAGGAATTAAATTGAAACACATTCTTTGGGAATCCCCATTTCATCTCAGTGTCCACAGAACAAACGTATTTCTCTACCACTTTGGAATTCACCAGAAGCTAAGATAAAATGACAAGATTGACCAGAGGAGTATTATAATGCAGAAAAAGTGTGAAGGCAGTAATGCATTCATAGAATTGTAAAATGGTCGGAAGGGACCTTTAAAGGTCATCTAGTACAAGCCCTCTGCAATGACCAGGAACATCTTCAATTAGATCAGGTTGCTCAGAGCCTCTTCCAACCTGACCTTGAACGTTTCCAGGGATGGGGCTCCTACCACATCTCTGGGCAACTTGTCCCAGTGTTTCACCACCCTCATTGTAAGATATTGCTTCCTTATATCTAGTCTGAACCCACTCTCTTTCAGTTTGTAACTGTTACCCCCCATTCTATTGCTACAGGCCCTTTTAATAACTTTGTGCCCATCTTTCTTATAGGGCCCCTTTAGGTACTGGAAGACTGCTATAAGGTCTCCCTGGAGCCTTCTGTTCTCCAGGCTGAACAACCCCACCTCTCTCAGCCTTTCCTCACAGAACAGGTGTTCCAGACTTCTCATCATTTTTGTGGCCCTTCTCTGGACTCTCTCCAACAGGTTCATGTCTATCTTGTGCTGAGAGCTCCAGAGCTGGACATTGTACAGCAGCTGGGGTCTCATGAGAGCAGAGTAGAGCGGTAAAATCACCTCCCTTGATCTGCTGGCCATGTTTCTTTTGATGCAGCCCAGGATATGGTTTGCCTTGCAGGCTCTGAGCACACATTGCCAGCTTATGTCCAACTTTTCATCTACCAGTACTCCCAAGTCCTTCTCCTCAGGGCTGCTCTAAATCCCTTCATCACCCAGACTGTATTGATACCAGGGTTTGCCCCAACCCATGTCCAGGACCTTGCATTTGGCCTTGTTGACCTTCACAGGGTTCACTTGGACTCACTTCTCGAGCTTGTGCAGGTCCCTTTGGATGACATGCCATCCCTCAGGCATGCCAACCGCATCACTCAGTGTAGTATCTTCAAACTTGCTGATGGTGCACTAGACCCTACAGTCAGTCGTTGATGAAGATGTTAAACAGTACTAGTCCCAGTATGGACCCCTGAGGGACACTACTTGTCATCAATGTCCAGCTGGACTCTGGATGAGAACATCCAACCAATTCCTTATCGGCCGAGCATTCCACTCACCAGATCCATATCTTTCCAATTTAGAGAGAAGGATGTTGTGGTGGACCATGTCAAAAGTCTTACAGAAGTCCAGATAGATGACCACCATAGCTTTTCCCTTGTCCACTGATGTAGTCATTCCGTCATAGAAGGCCACCAGGTTTGTCAGACAGGACTTGCCCTTTGTAAAGCCATGCTGGTTGTCTGGAATCAACTCCCTGTCATCTATGTGCTTTAGCATAACTTCTAGGAGGATCTGTTCCATGATCTTCCCAGGCACAGAGGTGAGGCTGACAGGTCAATTGTTCCCAGGATATTCTTTTCTTGGATTTAGGACAGTCCTGCAGTTTTACCCTTCATAATCAAATGCTGATTTGGTATTAGAAGTAACACAAACAACAACCAGTTTCTGTGAAGGTGTATAACCCAGGCAACAAGGTGATTCTTGTTATAAGAAGATGTCATTTTCAACCGTTGCTGAACCCCTCTGGAGGGGGCAGCAGGAGGAGAAATTCCAAAAGGTCGATCTCACTAATTTTTCATAAAATCCTAATTTCTAACAAGAAATGTCTTTTATAACCAAAAAGCATGACCAGTGCTGTTCAATTTCATACACTTTTACCTGTTTCTTCCTTTCCTGAGCTAAAATATAGATGCAACAACTTAGAAGTCCCTGGTGAATAGGTAGAATTTTCTTGCTGTACTAGATGAGAGGGAAAAGTATCTAGACCAGAAGCTAGACAGAAAACAATACTCCACATGGATTAAAAAATAACTGTTAGGTGCTTAATTAAGTAACTGTTACATTCATAACTAATATTAACCTGATAAAAGTAAAAAAAAAAAAGTGAACACCCCGTGCAACAGATCACAATAACCAACAGAGATACTGGCTCAATTATGTCAGTAGGCAAGACACTGTATGAGACTGAAGGTAAGGTCTCATTTCTCCTTAGTCTGTTTTTTCTCCTCCTTCTCCTCCTCCTCCTCTACAGCTCAGTGACACCAGTAGCCCAATGCCTTCATACTGCAAGAGGTCACCACAACTTTCAAGATGAAAAAAGCCCCAGCCAAGCCTCCTGTGACATTTGCTACCTCTATAAATTCAATTTCTTCATAAAGTACTTACCCTGAACTACCACAGTCTGCTTCCAGATTTCTCATGGGTACATCTTCATAGTTTTGTCACATGCAAGTTTTTATATCAAATCAAGCTCTATGATGTCAGGGAGTATCTGACTCACTGGTGGACAAGAGCATTGCTGTAGAAGGAATAATTTCAAAATTCTAAATTTGTATTATAAAAAATGATGTAACATTTACACTCAGTATGTAGTAAGATACACTAAAATACACATTCAATGTCATCCATATACACATTTGCTCCTACTGTGTCACATTTCCTATTTGTTTTCAGTAAAATGATCAAAACTATTGAAGATGTTCTGTTTATTAAACTGCTTAAGTAGTATCTTCCAAATTTGTCTACTGAGTGCCTCCTAAAAGAGCATCTGAGTTCAGTTCTGCCTGTCCTCACAAGCAGGAGTGGATTTGTACAATTTGTTGAGTCTCAGTGGAGTGGGCCCTTGCAAAAGCTTTTTTTCATTCCTCCATGCCTGAGGAATGGGGAGGGAAACTTCAACATCCACAATTGCAAAAATGTGAATTGCATTTCTTTCAGGAGGTGAAGTGCCTCAAGACCCTGAGAACTTTGCTATAAAGCAGTAGTTTTCGACCTGCCATTCTCAAACACAGAGTCCTTGAACTGCTTCAAAGAGATTCAGAGAAGCTACTTTGAACCAAATAAACTCAGAGATAATGTCACCATTACCTTTTTATGACAAGAGAGTGTGAAAGGAGACTGCTCAAGTGTTTATCTTTTCCAGCCTAAGCATTTTCTGGTGATGTAGTAATTCTGCTTGATGTTTTCCTTCCTATTGCTGATAACTTTCTCAATTTTATCATAAATAAAACTGGTGGGCTACTTTTACTGTCAGTCACACTTCTTTACCACAAGTTATGCACATGATGTGTTCAAGTGGTCCAGATGTCCAGTCTAATTATGACAATCACAGCAGATGGAAAACCACCATACAGATGTAACAAAATATTATTTTAAATATATACATATTACTTTGAAGACTGTAACACAATCTGCAAGTTATACCTATAGATGTTTCCCCCATGTTTATTACCAGCAGACTTGGTGTTATTAAACTGAAACCTGGAATTTCTTCATGCTTCATGTACTAGAAGTATTTGTCTGCATGGACACCGAGTTGGGATTGGACAGTATTTCTTGTTACCACATTATTTGGTCACTGTTTATATTTCCACCACTTCTCGCTGCTAAGCATTGTTCAATGTGAAAACCAAATGTCAAACTATTGCTGGTAACTGCCTGCACCTTTGGGTTTGATGGGCTGTTGCAGGCAAATCACAGAGCTTAATTCAGACATCATTTAGTTGGGAGACTTGTGTCATTTACAGTGATTACATTGGCAAATAATAATAAATGTGTATTAAAAAGCCAAAGAGGTGAATTTTCCTTGCCTTAGAAGCAATTAAGATCTATATTGCCCAGTTTTGAACTAGGTAATGGACAATTATCCATGGCAATGCAATTTATTTATCCTGACTTACAATTCAGGTCATTAAGTTTGAATCTCCTAAGCTTGACTGTGCCAATATATTAACAAATACTTTTTATTTTCTTTCCCTAGCTTATGAATGTTTCCACTCTCCATATCACTTCCTGACACAGTGTAGGTCTAAGTGGTTTTCCACACAGGGAACGTCTGAGCATACCTCATGGTTTGAGCTGAATAGAGTAGGGGGTCGTTACCAGCTCTTCACGGTTATTGCTCTTCCATATGCTCAATGTAACTTTCTAAGGAATTTAAACTCTATTTCTTTAATTTCTTATATGCTAATCAGACTAGCTTGAAGGCATCATGGTTCTGAAAGTTTATCGACAATATTGAAAAAACAATAGAGCTGCAGGTCTGAGCTTCACTAAAAGAACTAATGTTACTGCAGAAATCAGAAAAACACATATGCTTCATGGATCTGAATAAAACATGTGACCGAGCAATAAGCATCAGAAGTTATGGATGATGACAGGCTAATAGGTAGCTTTTCAGTATACTCCATTCTTTCACCTGAGGTAAAAATTACTCTCCATGGTGACATATAGCTGAATAATGACAGCATGAAGAGACATACCCATTTCAATTTAACTGCTGAAGAATCGATGAATATCATATTAACTGGCTGTTCATACTTAAGTGTTTGGGATGGAAAAGACGGTCTCAAAACAGAAGAAACAGCTAACTGAGTAGTATTTTTGATTAAAAAAAGTCTGCTGCTACTTATACTTATGTAGGGTAAAAAGCATTTTGAAAAGTAAATCCTTGGTATTATCAATTTATTTATCTTGCTCACTGTTTACGTTTCTCTTTAAGCCAGAGAAGGAATGCTTCCACATCTCTCTGGAAAACCCTTCCACAATTACCTTCCCCTGCTGGTTAATTTCACCTACATATTTTCACTCCTAGTCCTCAGCCCTAGCTGAAGCTTACCCACTACATTTATAGTGTGCTGTTGCCAATGCCAGAAGCTCTCCTGTTATGCAAAAAGAGTGAAAAAAAAGAAAAGGACCAAATGACTTGCCAGCTTTCTCCTCAAACTGGAAAAAACAAAGGGTTAAATTCTCCTCCTTATGTAGTTTCCATAAATGAACTGGAATCCTGCAGAGGAGAAGAGACAATCTCTAGCTCAGAGAGGTCCCAGTTCCTGCGGTGGTTCTTGGGAGTCCAGTTAACTGCATGTGAAGCTGCAGTTACTTAGAGCAGTTATAATTCTGCAGATCAGAAATGGAAAATGTCTCATTCAGATGTGAAGTCATCTCTTCCTATCTCACATTTCCTCTCTCCACCAGGCAAAAATATCCTGGGCCAGAAACAACAGGGGACTTCAGAGGGAGAAAGGGCTCTGGTGATGGAGGCTTTAATCATTGTCTGTCTGTCTTTGTCACTACTGTTGCACCAAAGGTGAACACAGAGGGCAACATTAACACAATTGGTTTCCTGAAAAATTCTGCCTACAAAACATCTCACCTAGCCCCATTTGCTTGGGTGTGTTCAGTGCTGATAAAACAAGTGCAAGCAGCTCTGAAAACAAAAGGAGACATTCAGACTATCTGTGCACTCAGTTACAGAATCAGGAGAAAATTAATATTGCCTAAGAACCACTGATGACCTGTAGAACACAAAGAAAGGAGGCTTCCTTATTAGAAAGAGAATATTTTATATTTCAGATGAATAAATAGGTCCTGATTACCACATAATGCTGTCACTAACAAGTCTCTTATTTGGCATTTCTTGGTCCCTCTCTTACCCAAGCTTAGATGAATATAGGTGATACCATTCACACAGCAACATTTTTTTCCGAAGTTCTCAGTTCCTCTTGTTTACATTATCAGCATACACAGGGTTTGGCAAGCAGAAGTGTGTCTGAAGCCTAGTTGCATTCACATCTTAGCACTGAAAACCCCAGCTTACAAGGCTCCTTTTTTCCCATGGTACTATTTATACTGTATGTATAAACATGAATTTATCTATCTCCTACTTCAGAAACTGCTTTTAAAAGCTTGGTTCTAGGAATCTACAAAGCTAATAAGGGGTTTTCTTCATTCTTGCTAGTGATCAGGGAAAGAGGTTAGATACTGAAAGAAGCACTTAAGATAAGACAGGTTAAAGAGATAAAGGTCTATGTCTCCCACACGCTCAGTGTATATCAAATCTCAAGGTCAATGCACAGCTAACAAAAAGTACATGCTGAAAGTCAGCCTACACCAAAGAAAAGCTTAGAGCTGCGAGACTTGTGATCTTTAGTGATCTTCCCATCACTGTCCCACTCAGAGTGCAGCCTGGTTTCCATCACCATTGCAGCCTGCAAAACCCTCAAAATGTGTCACCCATGCCTGGCCTTGAGCATCTGTACCTACAGAGGGGCCAGGGCAGGACATCTCCTCAAGGGAATACACACACATGACAGTAATAAACTCATCACTGACAGGGCAGTTCCTCCACATAAAAGCTACAGAAATAGCAACTTTTCTGCAGAGAGGAAAAGTAAGAGGAGTTAGTTCAGATGCTGGCACTAAACCTGTTATTCCTTTTATTTTTTTCTTAACCATATTCTTGGCTGACCTAAAAAATTTAGGTTTTTTGCTCTCATTTCCATTTTTTTCCTATTTAAAAAAATATGTATTTCTGACAAATATTTTATAATGTAAATGGACTTCACCAGGCTGCATGTCAAAATTGGAGCTACTTTTTTATTTCAGCTTGCCCATTAATGGTATTACTTCAGTCTCCAAGGATCTACCCTGTACTCTTAAGTCTTCCTTTTTCAATATTTTTATTTCCACTGCAAGTTACATCCAGGTCACATTGATCTAAAAAAAAGGAGGGGAAAGTTAAACTCACACATTTAGAAATGTAGATGAAAAAATTTTGGACCATAATTTTGTTATTTGACATAAAGTAGATGAACTGTTTTAAAAGAGGTCTAATAATTTTTAAAAATTTTAATACACTGTATGGTGCTGTCCCATTTTTTTATAATGAGTCCCGGTCATCAATTTTATATTCCTGACTATTGCAAAAAACACATCTACATTAGTATTTTGTGCCCATGTACTTTTATTTAAAACTTATTTGAAAGATTTTTACAGATAATACTGTGAAGAGATGACTGGATTTTTTTATCAATGTATAAATCTCAGTGAAATCCCACAATGATGTTTTTTCCATGCATGAGCCTCTTAATTCTCATTTTAAGATCATTTCCAGACTTCATGAAGGAGAATACAAAAATAGCACTAAAGCATAGTCTAAGTGTCCAGGAATCAGAAGACAAAGAGACAATTTTCCTTCAGTTAATATTTGAAGCTTTTAAAATAGTTCAAATATGTTTCAAACATTTTGGACTGGAATACTGTGTATGTAAATAATCATATATTTAGATTTGGGATAGATATAGGGATAGATAAACTGCATTGACTCACACAAGAATTAGTAAGAGAATAAAAAAACACAGCTTAGAGATTACATGTTCCCATTTCTGATAAATGTTTTCAAACTGACACAGGATTTTTTTCCTAATTAATGCCACTTGACAGGAAGTCACTAGGTTTTTCGACTGATCACAAAATCCTCATGAAGATAAAATAGATGTTATTGAAATTTCTAAACACCTCAGTGTACAGAAATCTAATACTGCCTATACTTAGCAGCAGCAGAAAATAAAAAAAGTAATTTCTTAAGCCTGTTTTAATTTACTGAAGGAGTCTAGGAAAGTTTTTAGAAGAGTCACTTCAACCCCATGGAAATTCCCAGAAAGCACAGATGTCCTCTCCAAAAAAAAGAACAAAAAAACCCAAACAATACCTTCCCACTTACATTTAATCATTATACATGTTGCATGTAATTTGTAGATAAATGTATATGTGTAGTGGTTTAGATATGTTTATTTTTATACATTCATATAGAAAATCCTTTTCTTGTAAAAATGGAATGAATCCACCTTTTTGATTCACTACACTTCAAATAAGAGATATTCAGCTGTATCGGAAATGAAAGCAATATGACATAGTTTATGTTTTCATGGAAAAAAAATCAAAACAGAACTGATAGAAATAATTTTGATAAGCATTTTCAAAACAGATATCCACACTGGCAAGTATGCATGCTACAAGAAGATCTGTGAGCGCTGTGTTAACAGGCTGCCACTGCAGGAGTCAAACTCCAGGTGAGATGCTCAGGCTTTCACTGAGCTCTTTTATGCCTGACTGTGCCCCAGCTCTACCGACATGACCAACAGGCATAAAGTACAGGCAAGGTGCACTAACATGCAGAAAGCACTGCTGGCATCACTGCACTTTTTTCTACCCCAAGGCCCACTGATTAAAAAAACTCACATGAGCTGGAGAGGGAGCAGAATGAAAATTGCTGTCTCTGCTCGGAGAGACCAGACCTTACATCAGCTAGATCGCAGGCGAGCCATCTGCAAAGTGCTCTGGGCACAGCCCCTGGGCTGCTCCAGGCGAGCACTCCCTCAGCCCACCTGCAGGAATGATGCAGTATAATCCAGTATTCACCAGGAGAGAGAGAAGGCATGAGCAAACACCACTCCTGAGAAAAGAGACCTGGGCTCCAGGTCCTATTCCAGTTCTTGTATTTTAGGAGGAAGTGCAGGAGGGGAGCAGGTGCAGGTCTCAGACCTATGCCCTGGCTTTTTTGACTGATTGTTGTTCACGACTCCCACTCCACTGTACTGCTTTTGTGGCAGTGCTCATTTTGATGGATGCTGCATGAAGACACCAAGCATCTAAGCATGGATTCTCCTAGGTCTCAAAGCCTACAGTTTCAATGTTGTTAAGCTTTTGCATCTTCAGCAATGTGCACCCAAATAGGAACCCTAATGGCTAACCGAAGGCCCAAAATGTTACTCAGGTTCTATTAAATAATGAAACCTCATTACTAGCATCTATTCCATTTATATAGCTCCAAGTATCAATAAAGAATTACACCTACGTTTCCATAAGCCCACAACACAGACGCTCACATAGAGACTGTACCAGTTCTATCATCAACTGCATCAGTGCTACAGTACACCAGATCAAGAGCACCATATCCTCTGTAATTTCAACTCCAACAACCAAAGAGCTGCCTGTTTGGATTTCAAAATGTGCATTGCTAAAGTAAATTTCCAGTATTCAGATAGATAGATCAAATTTCCCAAGAGCTGAGAGTCCAGCAGTTTCCAGATAAAGTTGCATCTACTTAGAATTCTTGAACGTTTTATGATCATATGTGAACTTGTAGATATTACATATGTTAAAGAACTCTTAAACAGTGTCTCCTGGTAATATAAGGTATTCTGAAAATTGACAGCCAAGAAAGTCACTGAAACTGGTCTTACTGAGAGCTGAAAATTTTAAAGGTCTAGAAACCTTATACAGTCCAGGCCAGTATTACCCACTGTAATGAAGATGGATGTTCTAAGCAAATTAAAATTAAGAAGATGGACATGCAGATAATTTTTTTCCCTGAGGAGAAGACAGTAATGGTTTTAGACTGGCTTTTCAGAATGGGTGTCTTATTATACATCATTTATATATGCAATGGATACCCTTTTGCATTTTGATTTTTCTTTATTTTTGTGCCTGTAGTGTTGGCATTTTCCATACGTTGAAGGAAGATGAGAAATACTGAAAAAAAACCCAAACAGAAATGATGGGAAGAGGTGCTTGCTGTGGCCCTAGAATCTAGCACAAGTAGGATCTTAAGCTGGTAACGACTGCCATTGTTTGATTCCACTCCCTCACACCTCATCATGTGCAATCAAAAAGCTCTAGAATCAGTATTAGTTAATCTTGCCATCTTTTACCTCAGGTGGATCCAAGACCATTTTAATCAAGAGACTATTCTTTTATATTCACTAGAAAAATTTATTTCTACCTGATCCAGAACTTTCTGTAAGTCTGCAGGACTTGAGAATAATCCCTGGTAATTAGGATACTGACATAAGAGATAACATATATGGGTTTCAAGTCTGCCCACTGAGCTGTACAGGTAAAGCTACTCGTTTGAAGACAGTCTGAGACCAGCACCTCCCAACATGCCATGTGGAAGGCCTGAGTTCAAATCTTCTTTGCTGTAAATCAGAAAGAGAAATGCTAAGGAAGTGCCTCTCCCATATTCACAGAGATAGCCCAGTTTTGAGAATGGGGCATAGCCTCCTCAATTAATCTGTTTCCTTTCATTAATAAAGCCTTAATTCAAAGCAAAACATCATGAAATCATAGAATCATAGAACCGCTCTGGTTGGAAAAGCCCTTCAAGACCATCAAGTTCAATCATCAGCCTCCAAGGATGGCAACTCCACCACTTCCTTAGGCAGCCTGTTCCAATGCCTGACCACCCTTTCAGTAAATTTTTTTTTCCTAATATCAAGCTTGAACTTCCCCTGGCACAACTTGAGGCCATTCTCTCTTGTCCTGTCTCTCATCACTTGGGAGAAGAGACCAGCCACCTCCTTGCTCGAACCTCATTTCAGGCAGTTGCAGAGAGAATAAGGTCTCCACTGAGCCTCCTCTTCTCCAGACTAAACAAACATAGCTCCCTCAGCCACTCCTCATAAGACCTGTGCTCCAGGCCCTTTACCAGCTTAGCTGCCCTTCTCTGGACCCGCTCCAGCATCTCAATGTCTTTTTTGTAATGAGGAGCCCAGAACTGAATGCAGTATTCCAGGTGCGGTCTCACCTGTGCCAAGTACAGGGAGAAAGTCTGTTAAACATCTGTTTAAGAATGGGAAGAAAACCGATACCAACCAACCAAACAAACCCCAAAACATCAAAAAAGCACAGCTTTACTTTTTCATTTCTTCTCCTTTGCTTCTTTTTACCATTCCCAGCAGGCTGTTCAGTGCTTACATTAAGAAATTCCAGCTGTATGGTTTTCTGCTCCTATCCAACTCCCTGGGCAAACTAAAAACAGGAACTTAGTAACATTTCTTCTCCTCAAATTTCTTGTTTTCTGTGTTCGGTAGAGGATGTGCTCTATAAAACCTGGCTCTCAACATCACCAGTGCAGCTGTCTGCTTCAGAGCTGTTCACACGTAGCTTACCCTCCTCTCAGCAGAGGGCCTCGGTCACATCAGGGCACAATTCACCTTCTTCAGTGCAATTATTCAGATTGGGACTCAGCTGCCTAAACATAGGCATCTAATAGTATTTTCAATACCCTAAAATATTCCAGGCAGCCACCACCCTTGCAGGACACAAAACTCCCATAGCCCGTGGCACACCAGCCAGGCCCAGTGCAGACGACATGGGCATCCTAAGGCTGCACCCCCTTTGTTGTTGGAGCACTAAAGCAGTGTTGAAGTAAACCCCCAAACTGTTCCCTTTTATCTAATGTCAGGTTGTATCGCAGAGCAGTTTTGGTGTGTGCAAATTGGTTTCCTTTAACAGGTTATAACTAAGCCAAAGGGCCCACAGCACATTTGCAGATGTGCTCCAATATTTAATAGGGACATACAGATCCAAACCCATGACTGATCCTTCAGACATCTTCAAGGCACACATGACAAGGACACCTAGATCAGGGACCAGACTAAACTTTTTCTGAGGTAAAATACGCAAATTACATGCAGGGAAGATTTAAAGACCTCCCCACCAGATGCTTTGATTTACTGATCTGCTTCTGTTGTGCTGACTTAGTTCCTTAATAAGCTACATCCCATCCACTGACAAGTAAATGAATGCATGGGAATTATTCACTTACTATCAGTTATATTCTACTTTCATTCTGTGCCTTCTGTGCTCTACCCTTGTCCTTCAAAATAACAGATTAACAGAGAGAACTATTATTATTAATAATAATAATAATTGTTGTTGTTGTTGTTTGTTGTTGGTTTTGTTGTTTCTGTAAAATGGCAAATTATCAAATTAATTTATCAATTATCAAAATAAAGATTTTAAAAGGTGCAGCTGGATTCCAGGCTTAGGTAATAGTGGGAAAGGACATCAGAACTGAAGACAAAAACACCACCAGAAGATAAATGTCATAAACCAAGACAAGAAAGGAGAAACAGTATAAGTTGTTTCCACTTCTGAGGGAAATTAGATGAGTCAGCTCTGGCCCCAAGAGAATAAAAATTCCTATAACATAGTAATTTTTCTTTAACCTTGCAGACTTTAAAATCAATCAGGCCTTTGATGTAGAATTTAAACACCTTATCCCAAATTAAGCCTTACTACTAATTAAATTTGCAACTTTGAAAGAATAGGTAAAGGCACTGAAATATTCACTTAGTGTATTAGCCCTCAGAGTCTGCAGTCAATACTTGCTGGGGAACAAGAAAAATATGCTTTTATTAAGGTATTAGAACCCAATAGAATCATTCAAGAACTCATATTTTTATAGGTGTTAGCATGACTCACTTTTTTGATTTACTATGAAATTATCTCTCTTTCAGTTTTTTAATCTATGTCAGAGGTCACTCTTACAGTTTGGCAGCCAAAAGGCTGGCTTATGCTTTTGGCAGACTTCCGATATTTCTCTCATAGCAGACAGTCCTTGCTGAAGAGCATGGTAGTGCAGATTTTCCCTCATACACATATCAAAAAAAGAGAGACATACTTTAAAGTCTATGGCTTTTGCATGTTCTTACCTGCAGTTAGACAGTAACGATGCAGTTTTGGGATGAGATGTTCTGTTCTATTGGAAATACTTGCATCTGGTTACTGAAGATGTGTACACTGGAAGATTACGCTTTCTGCATGATTTGGATAGGCAAGGCTGAAATGTATCAGAAAATACAAATGCACTATGAATTTTGCTTTGAATACACAATATTTAGAGTTCTGGCAAATCATAGGAGAGACATATCCCTCAAACCAACTACTCAGTGAGTGCAAGAGTTCAGCCGTGGGCGTAAGGTGCACCTCTCAAGGGCTAGTACACCAGCAAGCTAAATTTGCCTGTAATCCAAGTACATAATACTTCAGGTTTTTTTCCCAGCTGAACTCATCAGCAGCCAAATGCAAGAGCACCTGTGCCCTGGATGTTTCATTTGAAACTCAGCTAAAGAGTCTAACAGGAAGAATGTAGATGCTGCATCCAGCAGTAAAATGTAAAAATGTAAATGTAAAGATTCAGTAAGTCAGCTTTACAGCTGACTTTACAGCATTCTTTAGCAAGCTATCCTGAGCTAGATGTATTTAAATGCCGTAAGATTCTCTCCTATTTATAGAGATTTTCCTTTCTTAGTGCCTTCTATAAACTTCCAATCATGCAGTACAACTTTTTCTAAACAAATAAAAAAATCTTCCTTTTACAGTTATTCTAAAGTTTAAAGTTAAAAACAAGGTCACCAATATTAGGTATAACTGCTGTCTCTCTTTTAAAGATGATGGTAAAAAATAGGTAATTGCCTTTAGGAAATAAATTATCTGAAATAAAAAATTCTTCTAACCAAGACATACATATCGTGAGAAGCATCTCTGAGTCTGAATTAAGCAGACAGGGAAGATTCATAAGTCTCATTAAGAGAAATATCACAGAAATAAGCACCAGACAGCCATAAAAGACAAACTGTTAAATTGTCTCTCTCAGTATAGGGCTCTGTATGCACTTACTGTTATTCATGTTTTATTACTGCCAGAGTTAATGGATAAATCAATTATCTAATTGTCGGCACAGGGGCAGATCTTTGCAGGTTTCACCTGCCTGAATTTGTTTGCTGAAGTGACCTTAAACCCACTTGCACAAGCTGGAAACCTCGTCACCACAAAAATTCATGAAGGCAATTCAGAATACAGCAATTTGGTACCTTTGGGATGCAAACATACAATTAGGCTGGTATTTTTCTATTTAAGTATTGATTGTTTTCATCTTTGAGGTATGCTAACAGACAGTGTTCAGAATCAGACTGAATGATCACCTGATGATGTTAATCATCACCGAAATGCCACCAGGCTCACTGCCACTTTCTTCCCTGAACGTCAGTGTTGAATGTTTAAAATCACACTGAATAACATATACAACAGGAACAGGCAAATTATGCCAGTTCAGTTCACAGAGCAGTACATAGTCCATCTCACAGGCTAAGCACCATAACCCAGGTGGAAAACAGGCAATAAAACAGAAGCTGTACTCTGACAACTGTCTCTGAAATGCTGCTTTCCCTGAGGATATCAGGGAAACTTACACGGAGCAGCCAAATTTGGGGTGTTGATCTATTTTCTCCCATGTACCTGCATGTGGATTAGATCCCAGAAGCACACTGTAAAAAGCAAAACAGACTATAGGAATGTTTGAAATCCAGCACTTCAAAGAGAGCTGCTGGACTACTTGATAATACTGTACCTTCTGCGTCATACTGAGTTTTTAACTGTGTCTGCAAATATTTCAGTGTCTTGGATATGGTTTTAGTTCCCTCACACATGAGGATTTCTTGAAATAGATATTAACATCTGTGCTAAATTGTGGTATTATCAGCCTAAGAATAAGCTGAATTCAGAAGAGTTCAGTTCTGTTTCCAGAAAAGATTTTTTGTGAGCTAGGATTTTATACGGCTAGCTGATGAACTAATGACTCGGAACCATCCCTTTTACAACAGAGGAGAAAAAATGAAGGCAAACCTAGCATTACAGATTAGGTTTACACAACCTCCTGGCACACAAGTCCATGCAGAAGAGTGATTGATGTCCCATCTGTCCTAAGTCAAGCTCAAATCCTGAGCAGGAAGGTCTCCCCCTCCACTCCATTTCCAGAAGTCAAACTCCCAAATGAGAGCTAGATGCCCTTATCTCTCAGCAGAGGCTGAAGACCAACAGCCGAGACACCTCCTCTGTGCTGTTTCTGGGGATGGCATTGAGCACCCCTTCACATCTCAGACACACTTGACAGGGGGAGGGAGGAGGTCAAAATAGGCCCCTGCATGAGGCTCTGCCTGAGAAATAGCCGCTGTGAGTTCAACATCCCCCAACCTCCTCTCCCGAACCACCCCTCCTGCGTTCCCACAGCACCACAGACGTTTACAGTCCTAGGGAAGTCACTCATGACACTGAAGTTTGTTGGAGATTTCAAGATGCTCTAGCCAAAAATTTTATTCTCTACAAGGAGTAAGTTCAAATGCAAATCCAGAATCTGATACAGGTTTTATGGAAAATGTCAATACAGGCATGCTTTTAAAACCTAACTAGCCCTTTAAAAGACTTGTATTGAAAAATAAAAGCTCCTAAAACATTCTGTTTGAAAGCAAGCGTAATAAGTAGAATAAGTTTTCTGCCAAACCAAGATCTTGTAGCCTTCTCTTTCTTTCATCTATCCCTTATTACCTTGCTTGTTGTTCTCTTAGACATATCACAGTCACACATATGTGGCACTAATCACAGGGTAAGAGCTGCCAGCTGCCTGGGAGGATAAAGCTACTCTGACATTATCCCATCAGACACCTAACAGTGACTTAGGAAATACAGCCATTTAGCTGACCCCGTTGCAAAGAAACAGGTGCCATCTGAGCATGCTGGGAAATCCTTTCTCATACAGCCAGCTCCAGCTCAACAGTTCACTGCCTAAAGTAAAAAAAAAAAAAAGCAACACCTGTCATTTTGCCCACTGAGGTTAAGCACAAAATGCCGTGGCTTTCAGTGGGAGTCTTGGTTGCTGAAGATAATTATGGCTTAAGATATTACCCTAGTAAAAATAGAAAATATTTCTGTATTGAAAATGAAAGGTGTTTGGAGGGCACCAATTGCACTTCACATTTCAGACTTGATTTTAGTTCAAAATCTACACTTGAAAGTAATCCTGCCCCAAAGTTGGATAGAGATGAAGAAGCATCAAAATTCTTCCCTTGAAAACATTCCCAACTTTGTAGGAAGCCTGATGGATAAACCTTTGACCAGCCAAAAGATCCAATGACTTTGGTAGTCTTTCAGAAACTTGAGACTGAGATTCAGGTATGCTGTATAGTTAAAATTACCCTAGCTTTCTAGTGTTTCGGTGGTGGTTGTGCTGTTGTTCCTGTATGAAGACCACATCTGGCTGCTCTCCTGCCTTCTTTTGCTCTTACTGAATATCAGTGGCACAAAGTTATTGTGATATTTATTGTGTGAATATTTGCACAGCATCCACCAGTGATAAACACAGTAAAGATATCTAAGTGCTGACTGATCTGTGATGTTTTTCCACAGGAAAGCATAGAGAGAAGGACATGAATCAAGGCAGGGGAAGGAGAACAGCAGGAGGCAAGTATATCAAGGACTCCATGAAGCTCCTCTGGTCCCAGGTACAAACAAGGCATTAGCTATGCCATAAGCACTGTCAGAGCTCATCCTAGAGCTGTCATACCTCAGGAGTGTCCAAAGGCAGCTGCTCTGGCTCAGTCTCTCCTTCCTTGTGAGCCATGGGGTTAACGGAGAACAACAAGCTACACCAAAGTCAGGCACAAACAACCTGTCTCCCAATCTTCCTGTCACACAAGGCAAAAAAAGGTGACCTGCTCCCTTGCCCCCAACATGGATGCTGAATATGTTGCCATGCAGAAGGGGACACGGTTGGCTTTGACTGGATAACACAGCTCCAAGCAACATGCTGGTCCCACTGCCTTGCTCCCCACAGTCAGCTCTTCAAATGCATCTTCTTCATTCTCCACCATGCCACCCCACAATCCTCCTCTCACCACCTGCCATTTCCAGCCCAAGGTGGAACAAAACATGACTGCACCAGGCAGAAGGTGCCAGAGGATCATAAATCTCCATGATGCCAGAATAATCACATCCCATGGCTTCTTGCCCCACTCCATCTTCTTCCTTCTCTGGTTAATGAGCTCAGTGTGGAGGGGGAGGTGGATGTGGCTGCAAGCAAGGCAAGACATGAACAGGGAAGAACAGACACAAGATGATCACTCAGTGCCCAGTCTGGAGGGTTGTCAGGGCAGCAGAGGTTCTCCGTAAGCCAAAGATACAGACTATTTTATCAGACTTCATCACAGAAAATTTTACAGCCAGGGATCTTCACCATCTTCAGGATTATGTGGAAGCTGAGAAGGAATCAGAAAGATTACCTAAAAGCATGTTTAGGAGCCAAGATTGACACAAATTTCATAGAGTCCCGTGGTAGAATTTTCACTGTACACCAGTCATAACTTCTATTATACTAGAAATATGACCAAATGAGAATCCCACTGCATTCAAATGAGCATGTGGTAGTGAATATTGTATCACTTAGAAAGAGTTGCAGGTTCAAATCCTAGCTCAGGACATCTATTTGTGGTTTCTTGTGTTTTGGTTACTTCTTTCTGCCCCACAGACCCCTGTAATGCCAGTGACAGTGCATGTGTGAGTTGCTTTCCCAAAGGCATGCAACAAATTCAGAGAAGTCTAAATTTTCTCTTCCTCTTGTGATTCTCATTTTGTGTGCTCAGCTACACCACAAGACTCCTTTACACTCTTAAATATTAACACAGCTATTCTCTTGATGTGGGATTCCTCATTATCATATAAATAAATGATTAATTGTCACCACACCAAGCAAGTGCAACTTTTATAACTATATGGATCAGCACTGTGCCAAACCCTTCAAGAATAGTAACAGTGTTTAAGTATTTATTGCACTTTATTGCTTCCTGGATCATTTAAAAGGAATCACTGACAAACAACCATTTACACAAGCTTGAAAATTTGCCTCGGATGTACTGACTGGTTCTGTATTTGAAAATGCAGACGCACCTTCTTTGCCAGCAATTTAACACTAGGTCTTTGGCAAAAAACTCCACAGATTGCCTACTAAATGCTACTATTTGCAACGGCACCTCATGTGTGTTGCCAGAAGATAATTTTAATGAAACCTTGAGCATAATTTTAAGTACTGTTCTAACAATCATGCTGGCTTTGGTGATGTTCTCTATGGGTTGCAATGTGGAACTTCAGAAATTCTGGAGCCACATAAAAAGACCCTGGGGTATTTTTGTGGGTTTCCTTTGTCAGTTTGGAATTATGCCTCTCACAGCCTTCTTGTTGTCACTGGTTTTTAATGTGCTTCCTATTCAAGCTGTTGTGGTGCTGATCATTGGATGCTGTCCAGGGGGCACAGCCTCCAATATCATTGCTTACTGGGTGGATGGAGACATGGACCTAAGGTAAGAGCAGCTATTTTCACAATAATTTGTGTGGCTTTTTACAGTATAAACTTTATATTGAAGAGGAATGTCCACTTTTTTCTTAGCTTCCTGTCCCATGCAAGGTGGAGCTTCCTTCTTGTAAAGATGTTTAGTTACTGTAATTGTAGTAAACATAAGCAGAATGAATTTCAAATATGAAATTTCATGAGGAAGATAACAAAACAGAATTGTGTACCTTAGAAAATGTCTTTATTGAAAATCTTCAGATGCTGCAGAAAATAGTATTGATAAATACCTCTGAAATACTAAAGACTATGAAATCTTTGTCCAAGTTAGAACTACTTTTTTGGTTTCGTTTCTCGAAAGACCTTGAGCAGTATAAAAAAAGAAATAACAAGGGATTGTAGGACCTGAATCCCGTGTACAAAATAGTGGCTATACAATAGTTCTTGAAGCAACGTTTCTTGAAAAAGACCACCTGTGTAAAAATATTTTCCCTCCTTTGGTGTTCTATACAATGAATAGGCAGGCATAGGTCGTCTCTTTGGGAACTAAGACAAATTAAAATCTCTTCTGGTAATTCTAGCTGCTTCTGGCACCTTCTGCAAAGTCTTCAAAAGGAGGTAAAGTTTTACAGGCTAGAATCCACTGACTAAGGCAGCTCTGCGTACTGGGGGCAATGAAAAAACTCCTTTGTGGCAAAGTGTGATGGTCTCGGTAACAGGGTGCTCTGAACTCAGAAACAGATATCTAAGGCACCTGGCATGGCCTAGGACATCAAACACACAGACAAAGTGAACCCTACTCTTGATGCAAATTCCATGGGGGGTTCATTAACTCTAATAGCTTTTTAAAATGAGCCATCTTTTTATTTTTATATCCTGATTACTTTGCTCTAAAATAAACAGGGTCATTTCTCAGTTTCCTACAGAAAAATGTAAATTGGAGCGTTCATCCAAATTATCATATGCCAGTCAGAACTAGAAATGGAAAAAGTAATAGAAGTAAGAAAGATGTGTAGCTAGGACAAATAGACTAAGAATGTTAATATTTGCAGCTTTAATAAGACATTTTTTCCATCCTTTGAAAATCGTAAACTTTTCTGTCACATGCAGTTATTAATGTAATACCAGCTTTCGCATTATGTATGAGGTCAGCTCTGCTAATCACCAGCTTCCTCACTGTGGAGGAAAGATCTATGATATTAGGAACTGTACGATACTTAATTTCAATAAATACACACCTAAGAAGCCACAGATGGAAAGATATCCAGCACAGGTCTGAAATTCTGTCCTTGGAGGAACACACTGAGCTAAATTGTCTTTCTCAGTTCTGTATGTTCAGAGTTGTGCCACTGAAATCAATGGTAAAAATCCAAATTTATGATGCCATAAATATGAGTAGGGTTTATATCCCATGAAGCTGGCAGAGGGTGAAGTAAATTGAAAATACTTATAAGAGGTTATTCTTCAGGTAAAGACATTTACCTTAAGAATTCAAAGGCTTTTGGTCAGTACTTTTGTAGCAATAATGCGGGGCCCAGAGGATTTGGGAGGTACAGCAGAGACAGCAGTGCAAGCATTGTCAGTTCTTGATAGAAGAATAACAGTATAAGTAGGATTAATGGTTTCTGGAGCCAGCACAGTATTATAGAAATCCTGCCCATCATATAAGACAAGGTTTTGTTTTTAACTGATAATACTTTATGTTTATATATAACAACCCATCGCCATTATCTACAGTCTTGCTGCAAAACATCCCAGTGCAAATAGACCACAAGTTAGAGAAGGTACTATTTTTCTGCTGGTCATATAATCACAGGGAGGTGAAGAGGTGTTACACCTTTCTTAGTAACTCAGACCCAGACGATATCTTCTAGACCTTTCCATACAGACCTCTGTTTCTGACATCTCTTCATACTTGTGTTATGACCAACTGCTTCTGAAACACCATCTCCTCTCCTCCACAGCTCCCCGGGGAGCTTCTGCAAGCGCAGGGTCTGGGGTTAGAGAATGAGCAAACCTTGGAGCAAGTTGTAGACATAGGGACAGTAAGAAGATGTAGGAAATATGGAGGTTGGAAAAATAAGCTCTTTTATCTATTAGGGGCTTCATCTGACCTGAATTGTAGCCCATGGCTTTTTGTTCTCTGTGTGTAGGAACTCTCTTGCCAGAGACTCCTACAAAGAGCTATTCAAAGGCTATGAAGCAGACAATGACAGAAACTAAAATGAATGCAGATATTCCCATGGTTTCTCTATTGATTGTTCTCAATTTCTCTGGATCAGCCCAGTTTGTGGGACAGAGTCCGTAGTCCCTTTTCTGAAGGCAAATCACACAAAACAGAAATCAGAAGTGAGGCTCATAAGGAAGTTTCCAAAGTCCCTTAACTAGAACCCTCTATTGTTATTTTTATGTCAGAGGAGTGTGATTCTGTCTATTCTATTCAGACTCTGAGAATTTCCTCCTTATTTTAGCTGTATTGCCTTTTTCTCCTTTATTCCTGTAGCAGAATGCATTTTTTATTACAAGATGTATCAGGCCTGATGGTTTCCAGATTTTATATCTCAAAACAAAAATGTCTTTGCACAGACCAAGAAAGCAGCAATACTTATTCTCAGCTTCATTGAGTAATTCTCAGCATCTACTCTATGACCTAGAGCAAAACAAGCCAGAAAAGGGAATTTTATTATATCACACATGTTAGACAATGAAATATTTTGGGTTTATGTGGTTGAATTTGGAGTGAAATTTTAACAACCCAGAACTGCTGGTATAATGGAAAGCTCCATTTGATGTCCATCTGACCCTGCCCAGCTTGCCACGCTCTCAGAAGCCAGCCGGACAGACAGCATGCAGACAGACTTGCCAACAGACCTTCCTGATGGCTGCCTGTCTCACTGCCTCATTTGCACTGAGAGTTACTGTGCTGTGCCTGTAGAACACATTGATATTTTATGTTCTTTTCCTTTTTTCAAAAGCCATTCCTTCCATTTAGCTTTTTCCTAGCCTGATATACAGGGTGAATTGACTGTAGCCAGCAGCATTTCTTGCCCAACCTTTCATAAGCTGTTAAGTCGAACTAAGGAAATGAGAAAGGCTATAGGCTAGCATGAGATGAACTGTCACTCTAACAAATTTCTTTGCAGCATCAGCATGACAACTTGCTCCACACTGCTTGCCATGGGGATGATGCCACTTTGCCTCTTTATTTACACTACAATGTGGACTGATTCTGATGCAATTGTACTGCCCTACGACAGCATTGGTGAGTCCAGTGAACCAGCACTTTCCCTTCTGACTCTCTCTTTTATCCTCCCTCTAGTAACAACCACCTTTATACTATCATCCTGCAGAGTCATGAAGAAATGACCCTGGATTTTTTAAAAATATTGATCCTCCTACTTTCCAATAACTTCCCTGGGAATTAGGTACCTAGATCACTTCTATTCACCCACAGCTCTGCAACACAAAGATTTGAAGCCATTATCAATATGGTACAGATAATTTACCATAAAATTGTGCATGTTTTTCTTTCCAAATGGTTTGGAGACCTGCGTGGTACTGGGATAAGAATATAAAATAATTCATACAGGAATAGCTGCTTCCCCTGGATGAAAGTGTTCGTAACAGCTTTAAGGCACAATCCTGCAAAGTGCTAAGCGCTGAAGCCATAATCTGTCAAAGTACTTATGCACATGTGGATAATTAAGCAAGTGATTAAAACTGCTGAGTCTCTTTGAAAAGCTGCAATCTACACCACCAGGAGTGGCTTCATTTGACTTCCTGTCATAAATCTCATCCGGCTACAAAGAGAAAATAGTCAAAGTATTTAGAAATACAAGCTCCAGTGCTTTGCAAAGCTGTGGCCCTAGTGTTTATCAAGCACAGTTCCATGTTGTGCTAATCTTAAAAGCCAGCAGAGTCCCTTTCATATTCTTCGATTTCATTTCCCATTGTTCTGGGGAAAAAAATCATATACGCTGCCTGTGCTTTCAAAATAAATACTGGCAGGGGGAGTCCAAAACAAAAGAAGCTCTAAACCAGTTGTTGGTATGGTACAGTAGCGAAACACCTGCAGACAAAATGAACATTTAATATAGTTACTCACATCACAGGGTAGTGATGATTAGCACACTCAAATTTTTGTCTGCCTCTCTGATACAGGTGAATGAGCATGTAGCTCAGCAGAATGGCAATTACTTCCACAGGCTGTCAAAGATAACAGACTCTATAGAAAAGCAAAAGGGCAGGTGTGGGTAGAGCATGCATGCGTGCTCTGGGGTGTGCATACCAGAAACATCCTCCAAAGGCTTGCTCCATACCCGCAGCTGCTGTGCACAGAGTCTGTCCTCCTGTCATGAACTTCTTCATGATGCATGGGCTTAACTTCTTTCTTGTTTCTTACAGGAATTTCACTGGTAGCTCTTGTAATTCCAGTTTCATTTGGAGTGTATGTTAACCACAGATGGCCTAGTAAAGCAAAAATCATACTTAAGGTACGATATATAAGGCTGATGCATTAGTAATTATGGACAAATTAGGGAATTAGGGCACCACTGAAGCAGTATATTGTTATTCATAGTATTAGTATCTGACTTCATAAGAGACGGCAAGTTTTCAGCAGAAAACAAATGAGACGTTCCGGAAATGTATTGTTTTCCCCTTGCACAAACGTGCATGAGCTGCATACAATATTAGAAACCCTCATTATCCAAAGAGCTTACTTTTGTCTTTGGCTATAACTATGTTAGTAATTGAGTTCAGTTTCTAATGTAAATGGAAATTGGAAGGAAAATCATTCAGGGCAACTGGAAGCAGCTTTTGTCTGAAAAATAATAAAAAAATAAAATATTCTGGATCAAAAAAACCTCTCTACTTTTAAACTAGTTTATCTATTTTGGGGGGCAATTTTGAGTGTGAAGTAAATTTTTATTAAAAAACTTTTTAGAAAATGTTCCAACTGTTAAAATATCTGACAAAACTATTCACAAAATTCACCTATCTTTGCAAGATAGTTTCAGGTGAAACACAAGTATGTGTTTTGGCAAAAACTATTATCACTAAACTAATAACAATAATAATAATAAACAAGCAAAAACATAGCTGCATTTATTGTTAACAACAAACTAATCATTCTGAACATTAGGTTTAAAGTTATTGTCAGACTAATGAGTACCCTTGGCCTTCTTCATCACTGTTAGTTAACACATATATTTTCTAAATATTCTCAAACAAAATTAATCTGTCAACTGGTTAGTCTATTGTTATCTTTTCTTTGCTTAGGTGGTAAAGAACACAACTAAAGTACTTTTAAGTCCAGTTCATTTTCTTGAACTGTTGGTTTACTGTGTTGTACTTTTAAATGCATTCACAGCTTGCTTGTGAACTTGGATACTACTGAGTGCTGGTTTCAAGACTGTACTATTCCTGCTTAATCTGTTAAGGGAAAAGCAGAGACTTGAACTCACATGAAGAGATACTCGCTCTCTCAGCAAAACACTATTTCATCCTCTTTCTTATCGAGTGGGTGACCAACCCACAGCAGGGTCCATTGACAGTCTGCTTTATGTAGGACAATGAAGCATCTAGTGAAGACTGAGTCACAGCTGTCAGATTAGGGTCCGCATAGTGAGAAATGGAGATAAGAGCACAAAGACAGTGTGCCAGGTGAAATAGAAGAGCTTGTCATGGCCAGACTACGTTTCTTCTTCCTAGGTGCATGTTGTTAATAGCTCAGGCAAACAAAGGTGCTTTTTCACTCAGTGCTCTTAAAAAGACTTCAGCCAAAGACAGATGAAGTCAGTTCAAAGGGAATATATGTTTTAGCTGAGAAATTAACTCTCCTAAACCTAGCCCCAGAAGTCTGCCAGTGAGATCCCTGGCAACATATGCCATAAGGGCAGACATTTCACTTGGATATTGAGAAGCAAGTGAGTTATCACTTTCTTTGGCAAGCAGCAGTGAAGATCTCAGTACATTCAGCCACAGGAAATAAACTCAACTCAGTGACTGCTGTCTATGTAGAAATATTATATGAGCTCACAGCCAGTTTTCCAATACAAATTTTCAGCCACATTAAAGAGTTACTCCTCCACTTGGCAAATAATTTCCTATCACTAACAATCTAGTGTCTAGTTAGCATACACTATGCTAAGCTCCAGAGTGTGACTGCCCAGGGAGTGGGGAGGAAAAGAGCATTATACCAGTTATTGGGCTGTCAGTTTCCCAACAACTCTGGGAAAATTTTTCTAATGTGTGCACCATTCCTCGCTCACATCACACCTGTGAGGTTATTTTTAATCTCCAGCTCTAAATACAATTATGACAAAGGCTTTGGGAGACCAGTTTTACAGGTATCTGCTGCAGGTAATATACCTATTATATCTGTGCCTGATCTATATCTGTAGTCACACATTGAAGTACATTGTACATTTCCTGTTTGGGAAAAAAGGCAGATATGTAATCTGTCTTCCTGCTGTGAATTACATTGCCGTAAACTTTAGATTTTATGTTTAATGAAATGTTTCAGTGACTCAGAGACACTCACAGGCATGTTTGACACTATGTTTAATGCCATTAAATTTCATTGGGGTCTCTTATTTATCCAGTCCTTCCTCTTTCCCCTCACAGATTGGTTCCATTGTGGGAGCAATCCTCATCGTGCTCATTGCTGTAGTTGGGGGAATACTCTACAGAGGCTCCTGGATTATCTCACCCAAGTTATGGATCATTGGCACCATATTTCCAGCAGCTGGTTATTCTCTGGGATTCTTTCTGGCCCGTGTAGCTGGTCTGCCTTGGCACAGGTATAGATTTCTCTGTGATGAAAACTTGTAGTTTTATTTCAGCTGTAAAAGATTTTATTTAATGATTAATCAATACTGAGAATGCTCCCTAAACATTAGCTATGCTACAGAGTCACTCATTCCCCAACCCTGTTTCTGAGATAGTTATGTATAGATAAAACTTTTCTTGTGCACATTTTTATTCACCGATTCTGGCTATACTATTTCCTCCAATCTTTCATACATCTTTCCCTTGTGTGCCCATGTCCTGCATTTCAAAGGAAGGGGACAAAACCGACCTGATTTATAAGCAGGTTGCAACTGCAGTAAAATTTCTCAAGAAGATGCAGCAGCCTACAATTTAGAATATAATTACAAGAGAGGAAGATAGTGAGTGTTACTGAAGATAACATGCATGTATTGAAGTTGGAGCACAGTCCTTTACAATTGCTGAACTGCCATAAATTGTGTGTGTTCTGATGGTAACAGCCATATGATTCATGGAGTGTTCTGTTGGCTATGTAAGCTGAAGGATACAAATTTCTCAGACACTGTATGTTTCTTTTTTATCCAGATTACTAAAAAGTGTAATGACACAAAGACTGCTATTTCATGATTGTCTTTGTGTTGTTCCCTTTAGATGTCGTACAGTGTCTCTGGAAACAGGCATGCAAAATACTCAGCTATGTTCAACTATAGTACAGCTCTCCTTCACCCCTGAACAACTTGAACTGATGTTTACTTTCCCACTCATCTACAGCATTTTCCAACTGTTGTTTGCACTACTAATTCTAGGAGGTAAAGTATAGATATTTTCTATTATAACATTATAATTATCATTATTATTATCAGTCTCATTTTTCATAGATATGGAGAAAACGAGAAGTGATAAAAATAATCAAATGGTATATAGTCAAGTACATAATGACCCAAATGATTACTCAGCATCACCACCATGCTGTGCCCTGTACATAACCAAGAATATACAAGGCTCAATTCAAGATTGTGAGACTCCTTTTTTCCAGCACAAGGGAGGGGATCTCCACCATCAACAAGCAGGCACATGTTATTATCCTTGGCTGAGGAAGGGCAAAGGTGTCATCTTCCACCACCCCAGCAGGGCCATCCCCACAAGCATGCACAAATTCCCCATCCTATCAGCTGTTGAGAGAACAGACATTAGCTTCACAGCTAATGTGACAAAATATCTTCCACTAGAGGTAAAGGTCCCTTTTCCTCCCACATACACCTCTCATGAGTTGCACAGCTGCTACTACCACCAACCCACCAAAAGTTAGGACCTTGCCCCTGTTACTCACCCCTAAAAACAGCTGTGATTAATGAGTCCCACTCCCAAACCAGATGTCATACCCAGCACCAGAGCATTGCCCCAAGGACAGAGCCTGTGAGGCGCAGCCCTGACTCTGACCTCTCTGGCAGGCAACTGTGTGGAGACAGACGAACCACTTTGTCCCAGCTCCTGCCAAACAGGACTCATGTAGAAGTAAGGGTCAGTCCCACAGACCCAACCAGGAGCCCAAAGGCTTACTTGAGAACAAGTAAGACAGACAATATTTTTAGAAGACGCTGCATACAACAGGAACACAAAGCAGTCAACCACCAAAAGCAGAATTTAAAATGTTTTCCTTGTTATTTTCTAAACATACTTTTCCAGTGATGAGTGCTTTTGACATAAAATAATTAAATATAATTTTAAAGAAGTTGTCTGGAGATGTTAGAATCTTTTAGCAATACAAAGAAGGAAAATGTTGTATGGCTACATGTTATTGCAGTGTCTTTTTCAGGCAATTGCTACAATTTTTTTATTTAATACTAAATATATGTCAATTCCCAGGCTACCGTGTTTACAGAAGACACCGAGGCAAAACAAAGACAGATGTCGAGAAAATAGAGGAAAAAGATGATTCAAAATCAACATCATCACAGGCTAAAATAAATGGAGGATTTGTATCAAATGAGACCAAATAGATAATTATCTCTGTTTCCACCAGCTGAAAAGATATAAGATATAAGGTTTACTTAAACCTTTTTTTTTCACATGCTGTTGCTTTATGGAAATATTTAACAAAAGGACAAGTTTTGCTGATATTGTAGAATGAGACTTTACAATTATTAACTTATGAAAAAGTTCTACTTCGATTTTGAACGTGGTTTCTACCACAATTGTAGAATCTGGTTTTGAAGTTAATTCACTGAAAATATTTAATATTTTATTATGGCTTATTTAAAGAAAAGCCGAACAAAAGTGGTTTATTGCTAAAAAATCAAGCAGATATTTGCATTACCAACTCCAGTCCATGATCCTGCAAATCCATCCACTATTCTCAGCCCCCACACCAAAGAGAAATATTGTAAAAGTGCTTGACCAACAACAGGAGTTGATGTGGAAGATCTGATAAGGCTGGAGGACTTTCACTGAACATGAATCAACCATGAAATTGGAACAAGTTAATAATAAAATAAGGTTTCATTTAGGTCAGTCTGGGTAGGCTAAAGTCATTGCACTGTACTAATTGCCTGAAGCATTAATTTATTCTAAAGCTATGATTTTACCAAGTGCAAGGTACCTTATGACTATTTTTTTGCCCAGCTTTCCATCTTCAGTGTGGGTCTCTTAGGTGCTGGAAACACAAACAGAGCGACAAAATTGGAGGTGTAAGCCTGGAGCAATTTTACTGTGACAGCTGCAAATAAAGGAGCAGGCAGAGATTTTGAAAGTGTAAGAAATTATGAACTTCTGCACTGAAAGGAAGGCATTTGAAAGTGGAACAAAATTGTCCCTGGTTCATCCAGGAATACTTCCACCACTTTTAAAATAAGACAATAATGCTTAAGGAGAGTTATATATTTTTGTTCTTTTACAAACTCGATAAATTTGAATTTACTAGGTGTCTGTGACATGTAGACACTGCTGCAGTTGATAACTACATAATTTTATGAATCACTGAAATAATTGGATGTAAACATAAATTATTTGTCTCTGAGAATTCAAGAGTACATATGGACAGCTGTCCTAAGTGTATAGAGAAAATTAGTATAATGCTAAGAGAAACAGTGCAATAAAATTTTGCATCTGTAATTTTTGTGGATACATTCAATAACATTAGTCCTGTAGATCTTACGTAAAGTTCCAGAGAACTTCAGATGAAATGAGCAAGAGGTTGGCTGACCAAAAAATTCAAGAATGAGCCAACTGCCAACACATGGAAACTATGCACCTCTTTGTCATATTCAAGTGGACCTTCTGAACTGTTGTGAGTTAATGTGGCAGGTTTTTTACAAACACAACTGAAATTGTGGAATTTAAGTTCTAGATACATAGATTTCCACTGCTGCAGAAATATGCCCAGTATTAAACAAAGAATAAATTATCTGTCTACCATATGTGGAGGAAAGGATCTCAAAATGTTCCTGAGTTCTGGGAGGCTTGAAGCTGCTTCGCCTTCAGAGAGGGTTTCAGAGTAGTCATAACCTCCAAGGAGAAGTTTAACATTTAGCAGGAGTTAGCACATAACAAGGCATGCTAAGTTTTATAGAATAAAGATTAAATAGGAGGTCTATTATGGAGATATCATAAATGTGAACACATTCATCAAGAGAAAGATAAGCTGCTATTTGTAACATCTGTAGAAAAAAGGCCATTGCCTTTATCCTGTGTCCATCAAAAAAGGGTCAGCGGAAGTTAGTATCATGTCTTTCTTATACACAAAGCTGCTACTCTTTCCCCATGCTAAACTTCAGTGTTTCCCTGCATACTTCAAGCAGATTTTGAAAATGTATTGAAGAATAATAGTTTGTCTTGCTTATACTATGTGTGTGTGTGTATTTAAAGCAACTGTATAAACACTGAACTGAATAAAGTCAGAAACTATTTATAATTTTGCCCACTGGAGTAATTTAAGGTGGAAAGAATTGAGTCTGAAACCTAACATGCAGACAAAGTTTATGGCTATGACATGTAACAAAAACACCTCAATTATGTGTAAAATGAATATGTTTAATAATTATTTATATTAAAAGAACATGGAATGTCTGTTGCCAGATTTGATATACATTTTTTAATGTATATGTGCACCTAGAGCTCCAGATGAAGACTGGAGGCTGTAGTTTCTGAAGCCATTAAGACTACATCTAGGAAGAGTCATATGTCCCGAGCTCTATGTGAGGCAAAGTCAGCTCAAAGGTCTTGACCGACATATGCCTCTAGAGCACATCAAACCTAAAACAAAACTCCAGTGCTTGTTAATGTTGCTAGAAGCAGGGTTATGTTGACGTGACAGCTACTACATCTCCAGATGTAGGAGTCTGGGCAGCAACAATGTCCATCAATGATGCAGCTGGCTGACCAACCTCATAGCAGCATAAGGGGCTTTTGGGGCAGCTGTGTCCTGTCCCCAAAGGTTTCTAGAAAGATGTCACAGATATTTGGTTGTCAGCCATATAAATGCTTCTCAGTTGAAGGAAACCAGTAGCCTTCAGCCTCGCAGTTGCAATTGTCTTGGCATCATCAAATTAAAACCACAGTTTGCAGAGATCAGTTTGTTTAGCCTGCTCCATGTCATCTGCTCTCATGTTCTCCACCATGAAAATCCTACCAGAGAGAGACAGTATCACTTAGGCGCCACTGCTTTTTAAGTAATCTTCTATTCATTGAAACAATCTGTGAATGGGACATTGCAATATGTGCAATTTAGAAACGTCATGCAGTGATGTTCAGGCTAACAGATACTTGATCTAATTATCTCTTATACATACTGGTAATCATGGATTTTCCAATTCAGGTTAAGAAGTCATGCAGATGACTTAGAAGATTATAGGTTAACACAGCTAATCTACTTTCAGGTAGCCATTCATGTCCAGAGAGCCTGGATGGTCCCTGAGTCTTAGCTGCTACACTGCTGGGTCTCAAGTCATTGCAGACAAAATGAGCTGAAGTCTAAAATAGACACACCCTAAAAGTTGAAATGACAGCTGAACTAATGTGTAGTTCATCCGAAGGTCTGTAATACAAGGGCTGTAAGGATGCTACCATCACACTTGCCAAACTAAAGTCTGTAGCCATAAATTTGGGTATAAAGAAGCATTCCTTAGTCAGCAAAGAGAGAAGCACCACCACAGAGTTAATCACGGCCTCTGGCTCAGAATCCTGTTATAGGATGAGTTGTCTACATGAATATTCTGTCTCTATAAAGTATATTTAGATGGCCTGACTTAGATCAAATACCTTTTTTTTTTCTTTTACTCTGACAGAAAAAAAAAAGTAGTTGAAATTAAATACCTCTTTTCAGTTTTTTTGTTTTCTTTGTCTGCATAAATTCTCTTAGCACTCAATGTGTTCCTTTAACCAGGAAGATAGGTCTTTAGAATTAAAAAAAAAAAAAAAAGACTGGGCATAAAAATGTCTGTATAGTGATTTTAATCTTCAATGAACATATAACTAGTTTTTCAGCTGACTGAAAGACAGGTAGAAGAACTGGTTCTGTCATATAGTGTACTGTGTTAGAAGAGAGTGCAATTTGAATAGAATTACAAGCAAACTGATTTGCAGTTTATGTTAAATGAGTTTCTTGTTTCAGACTAAAGAGGTTATGATATTCAAAAACTACTATTATAATCTCTGCCAATCAATATTACTTTTGTCAGTCTCATAAAGGAGAAATGAACTTATTTTTTTGTGGTCCAACTAATTAACATATTGTACACTTGATGCAAGTCTGAAACAGTAATCAGTATTCCCTATCTCTTGAAACACAGAGCGTCACTGGTTGATATTTGACAAAAACGTCCTTTCTGTCTTCAGATTAACTGTATCGTTTGCTCAGGTCCAGGGTTAAGGCAAGTATAGTGTAATAGTACCACAACAAAATGACAACCAAGCAAACCTGACTGGATTATCCAAGCCAGAACTGAAGAGCAGTACAAGTGAATGTCTGTTTCTCCTTGCTAAGCAATATGCATTCTGCTTCAGATACACTAACATCTCAGTTCAGCTGAGCATTAAATTAACTTAAAATACCAAATGTAAAAATAACTGTTACATGCAAAGATATTTTCCAGCCTTCCAACTGGAATTGCAGAAGCTGAGTAATTGAAAGCCCTAAAGAAGTCCTAATATGTTTTCATTAATAGATACATGTTGTGGAATGTTATTATTATCTCCATTTAATTTCCATTAAATTTAGCCACCTACAAGTAAATTTCCAGTATTGACCTTCATCCTTCCCTGAAAACAAGCAGTCAGTACTGTCAGTAGGAAAAGATAGACGTCTTTGGAGAACAAGACATCACACCTCTCTTACAGCTGGACAGAGCTGACAGCTCTGACAGAAGGAATTTTGGAAGGAGACAAAGAGATTATGCACAATTAAATGTGAAATTTCCCATGATCTATACGAACCCCTCCACAGCCAAGTGAAGGGGCAGAACTTTACATGGGATAATTACAAGCTCATAAGACCCTTGCAATTTTCTTCCCATGAGGCACCTCTCACAAAGCAAGTAAGTTCATTTAATTGCTAACCCAAATATTTCGGAATTTAGAAAAACAAACTAACAAAGTGTTACTTCCAGCTGTTTCTTGGAATTGACCAAGGTCGTGCCTCCTTAATAAATTTATTCCAGCCCTGTGTCTTTCCACAGGATTACATGAGACATTGAAAGGGCTAGGAATAAAATTCAGTAAGAACATTCCAAACAATGTCTATGTAAACAAAGAGTGTATGAAAAGGTATTACTGATATCTCTACTTGGACTTAATTATGGACTTAATGTAAAATGAATCAATACAAAACTGTGCTGCCAGTAACACTTGAAAGATCATAAATCAGCCTCCTCCATCAGATAAATCTTGATTTAAGAAAACATAAGACCAGAAATTCTAAGTAGAAATAAAGATCTTAATCTTTTGGACTTCAATTATCTGGGAATTTAGCCACAAGGACTGGACTTTTTCCTTTCTAATAATCAATCATTCTCAAAATCTTTTGCAATCACAGCAAATCTTTTAAAACTCCAAAGAAAGGGAAAAGAAACGTCAATACTAATGAAAACTCCCAGTGACTGCAACAGGGAGTTGATCAGTTCCTTTCTAGCCAGGTGTATCCCCTGGTTACTTCATATCTTAGATACTGTTATGAAAAGGAATAATTTCTGTTTGAGGCAAACAAAAGCTAGTTTATTTCCTTGGAGCACACAAAGCTCCTACACAGTTTCTCATTCACTGCAATTGCTCTTGATCATGAGAAATATTAGCAATTACATATCCGGTGTCACACAAATTTAACATTGCTTCATATTTTATACATGTAACTTAATTGCTTCAGATATGCTGATTAGATATGTCTATCAGATATCATTAAGGTAATCTGGTACATTCTTTTAAATATGGCTGCAGACCTTCTGTCTCCTTCTTCTGCAATGAGTTTATGTATTACTCATTTGGGAGATTTCATCACAGTTTTTAAAAGCCACTTTCCCCCATCTGAATTCAAAATACATGTAAGGAGGTCATATTGAGATGGTAAGGCCCTGTTTAAATAATTTGATGGTACAATTAATTCTCCACAAGTATAATTAACTGCAAGGGATTAATGAAAATGTCAGGGTTACAGGTTGTGCTGGTGATGTGTTTCTAATGTCAGTAATAAATCTGCTGTAGGTAGAACACAAATTCTTTCCACGTAAAACTCGCTCTTTAAAAATATACCTTGAACTCATAAAATAACACACAGCTCACATGGACAAATTTTCCATAAAAGTACACCTACTGAAGAAACAGAACAAAACATACAGGTTACATAGATGAACATATATTTCAGGTTTAAGATATTCAATGATAGTTTGAAAAAAAATGATAAAATTCATGCACAATATCTAAGAAGTGAGCTTAAGAAAGAGGTAAAAAATAGACTAATTTGCAGACCATAAATTCATTGCTGGCAATTCAATATGATGCTCCAGGTACAAATTTTGGCTCAGAAAGTCCTTTAATAATTGTTTGCTGTAAGCTGCAGAGATATGTGTCCATGTCTCTTACACGCTATCCTTAAGAACCTGCTTCTGTCATTGCCAAGCTACCTGGAGCTCTGAGATTTCTGTGTCTGTTTGTGCAGTCATTTCCAGTAATCATTAAATCTAAGGAAAACCACAAGTTACTTTCAAATATTTTGCCCGTTGAAAGAGAAATAATATGTGAGTAGAAGGACAGAGCAGTATATACTGAAATGAACAATGTAGTGATAGGGGATACAGGAGAAAATTCAGAGAAAATTATTTTATGAAAACATACTTAGCTGTCCATCAAGGGACCAGTCGTATCATTGGTGACTTTCTTTCTATTCTGTACCACTTCACCCATTCTGTTGCATTTTTCAGGATGTTTCCACATAAACTATTTAGTACATAAAATAAAAACCTCCCACAGTGAGAAAACATACAATATTTGGGCTGTTTACAACATCAAAGTCACTTATGGTGTCTGGAGCATCACTGAAATATGGTCAGACTCATCATTGAAACTCATTCACTCAAAGGCAGCAAATCCTCCTCTAGGTCTTTGCAGGCACCTACCCAGAAACACAGTGGTGCTACTAAGTGTGTAGGTGATTCAATTGCACAGGGTGGATGGTGAGGAGTCAGGGATGGCTGGGCAAGGAAGCTGAAGTCAAGCGGTGGTGAGCAGAGAGCACCATTTCACCCCTTGTCCTCCAGCCAGCTGAACTACACCAGCTGCCCATACCATCCATGAGGGCAGAGCAGGAGGAGGAGTCAGTCCCACTCTTTGTGCTTAGTTTTCTCTGTTTGCTTCCCTCCACACCAGAGCCAGACCAAAAGTCACCACTTAGGCTTGTGTAGGCACAGGCTATCAAAGTAGTAGAGATGCAAGTTTAGGCTACATTTTTGCTAATAACTAAAATAAGCCACGGAGCAGTCTCTGACCTCAAAGCCAAGAAGCACTCTCCATTCCACATGCACAAGCTCAACTCTCTTTCCCCACAAGCAGCAGGGACACATTTCAGGCTCCTTTCTGGAAATAATCCCCCTCATCATCCCTAGCCTGACACCACTTGAGAGTGTCAGGTCAAGAGAGCTGAAGCTGTGCCAGGAAGGGTGCAGACAGTCATGAGACAGTCCTTAAACTCATGCTCTCCTCTTGGCTTATTTACTGGTATAGATGTAACAGCACATGCCTAAACCCTTTTTTTTTTTAAAAAACACTCAAAACTGTCTGCTTTTAGTAGGACCAGAGAATTCAGGATAAAGACCATGTATTTTTCTCTGTTGTTTCCTTGTAGACCTATGGTAGTTCTGACTCATGCTGTTAATGATAAATTAAGCTTTAACAAAGTTAGAGCAATTTCTACTTCTGTGGAACAGAGCCTCCATTTATAGAAAAAATGAGAGTGTTTATCTCAAAAGATGTAATGTTCTTCTTTTTTAATTTGATCTTGGTACCACTTATATTGTACCTTGAATGTTGTACATTTTTATTGTTAAATAAGTTAATGGCTATGAGAAGGAATAAAAGTGATCCCTGGGATTAAGTTTTCAAAGGGTAATTTCTACTTTTTACTAAGTGTACTGCTTGAGTTATTTGTGTTTAACTGCAGAGAACTACAGGGCCAGGTTCAGAGGTGATGTGCTGCCTCCAGGCATGCTTTTCGAAAACTCTGTGACTCAAATGTGTACAGTGATATAGAGTCATTTCTGCATTTTCTACATGATAAGAACATCTTGACAAGAGAGGAGGAGGAAGAGGAAGAGGATTGTTGCTGCAAGGCTACTCAGTCAGACATATAAACAACTTCACACAAAAATTTTTTTTGGACTTTATGTTAAAATATTCAACACAGGTGCCTGAACTCCAGAGACACCTTACAGTTTTGTCTAGGAGTTCCTCCAACAGTTCAAGTAGCACATGAATGCAGATTCTGAAATTGCCTCCCTTGTAGCACCTGGTCAGAAATAAGTTTACCCCAAAGCCAGTCAGATCCTAGAATTAAGGAGTTCCCCCACCTGTTCTTTCTCAGGAACTCAGTCTAATGGTCATGTTCTGAGCTAACCTAGTCAAGTCATAGAGCAACACTTTTTTGCTGCTTTTTTTATATATATATAGCTGTTGTTGATGATCCATTTTCTATTCCCTTACCCTCTTCCTCTCTGTGTACATTAGACAATTCACCTTTGCTGCATTGGTGGGAGGACAGGGTTCAATTTCCTTTCCTATATAAGATTTAAATCACATTTCCCAATTCACTAAAGAAAGCTCTACTGCTTAATTCTTTTTATTCCACTTATGCTTAGCATATCTCCGCACCCTTAGGTCACAGACTGTGCACCAAACTGTCCTTGTAGTTCTGCTCTTGACTGATTTCCACTATGTCACATCTTTGAAGGTCTGACTGTTCTCAAAATCAGAAGTCCTGTCCTCCAAACATCATGACAACTCTCCCTGGAGGTAATACAACTGCTTTTCAGTTGAAGGTTGAAATAAAAATGATCCAAGAGCACGAGAGAATACTGTGTAGACACTAGGGAGAGTGTGCAGAGCAGTCCCCACCAAAATAAGTGAACTGAACTACCACAATAAGAGGATTTTCACTTTAATCATGAAATTTAGTATGGAGGCAAGCGTGTTATCCCTTAGAAGAGCACTTTGACATCAACAATGCAGTGTCATAGGACTGCAAAATACTTAAGAGACATAGCAGACACCATCCTCTGCCCCTGGGGCTGCCCAAGGGAGAAGATCTTCAGCCAGAGGGAAGGTAATCATGAGCACAAGCTCAACAAGTGGATGGACAGAGAAGGTCACACAGGCAGTGAGTGACTAACACAGCTGCATCCCAGAGCACTGTGTGCCAGCAACAACCAGTGTCAGTCCTGACACTTCAGCTCCATACACGGTCCAGTTTGTCAGTGGAAGTTACCCTGTGCTCAAGGGTATGTTGTCAAATGAGAAGGTGAGGTGGCCAGGAAGAAAGGCTGAGCACAGAACTGCAGTTCATCGATCCTGTTATTTGTTTCTGTGGTACCCATCAGGAATGGCAGAGGCCATCCCCCCAGCAGTATGGACATCAATCACACCCTGGTTCTCTTTACTTTATCAGTATATATAGCGGGGCACTCTTCACCCTGGCTGTGCAAAGCCACTGCTGCCTCAGGCTGAGATGTGCCTGAGCACATGCTAGTCCCATTACGGATGGCACTGCCCTGGTTTCTGCAGGAGGTAAACCCTGCATCCAGAAAGGTGCTGTTGTACACACCAACCCTTTGTCAGCATTTGACAGATAACGCCAGGTATCATGAGATGCTTAACAACAGATGGTAACTCTAGATACAAGTGGAGTGGTGCAGGCTTCTCCCAGGAGAGCTCCTCTGTCCTACTACATGCAGATTAGCTAGATCACTAGTAGACAGCTGTCAGAAAAAGGGGGTTATATTTTCCAGGAATACACATGTGAATGTGAGTGAGTATATGCATAGAGGACACTATAAAGGAAAGAAAAGAAATCAGGACCACACATGATGGAAGAAGTATAGATAAAAGCTGAGCAACTACATTAAATATGGACTGCAGCAAGAACCCAAGCAGATAGAAACAGAAGTGGGTATACCACAAGGAAAGAGAAATGTGGACTGCAGCACTCCAATCCAACTGAGAAGACCTCTGAAATAAGACTGAGAAGAGGGATCAGAATTAGTAGGAACATTTTTTGAAGAAAAAGGGTTAGTGGTACCATTTTTATTGACATCAAGAACTGCCAAAGAGGGACTGTTTTTCAATATTCCTCCTTTTCTTTCTGAAAATGTACCTTCACAATTTAGAGATCGAAAGAGCTGACTAACAGCTCCAAGATTTCCCATCAGAACATGAAGTTCTGGTTTAAACATCACAATGAATCAAACAGGGTGTGCCGTACAGTTTTATCCTGGAATCTCATCTTTATGACTTAGAGGATAAAAATGGCTTTTCTTATCAGATAAATTACAGGAGATATGAGACAGGAGTTCAACTAAAAGATACACACTTTAGAAGGACAAGTGAGCAATGGAAAAAAACTAAACTGCAAAGAATAAAAAAAAGATATTTTTGGGTCAGAAGCAGTAAGAAATACATTGAGCAGTTTCATGTCATGCAGCATTTCACTGAATTTATGCCACAGACTGAGTTTCCACAGGAATCAACCTCTCAAAATAATTAAATAGTATTGTTCTCCACCCTCCATGTGTCATTAAGTGGTGGTGTACTCTAACTACTGCAAATATAATCTATGTATTTTTAAGACAAAGTTTAGAAAGCAACCTAAGCAAATATCAAATATTTTAACATCATTTTACTGTGCTCACATTAAGTAGCAGCCTGCACAAATTGATTCTCTCTTTCATCTCTAACTCTGATAAGGAAAACATGCAGGTAGATCTTACTTTTTGCATGGAGGAAGGTTCTGCATAGACGATTGGAATTTGTGAATTCAGATTTTAGACTAATTTTAGATGTTAATACAGATAACTGAAATGCTTTATTGTATTCATATTGATTGTATTCATATTTATTTTAATTGATCTCTTGAAATATTGCCCTGAATGATAGCAAGTACTCTCTCTCTTGAAGCACTGTAGTAAAACTCACTTTCTTTTCAGATTAACAGGAGGTTTGGGCTGCAGACATTGTGAGGTAAATTCCGTGCCCCATCCTATACCACCACACTGAACAAACTCAATAATCTTAAAAACACAGAACTGTGGACTTACTTACACTCATAGGTGATCTCAGACCCATCACTTTCTATTTCAACTGAATAAAAATCCCGTAATAGTTCATTTGTTCTCTCTTCCTCTTAACTAGACTAAATTATTTGGTCTTGCCTCTTATTTTTCACTCTATGTCCTGAAGATAAAATTTTGAAATCATGTGAAATATTTACACAAAAAATGTAACAATATCAACATTTAATGTGACACGTGATGGGAGCAGGAGAGCTGAGCTCCAGAGTTTCATTTTGCATGATCAGTCCCTGAAATCAGTTTCACTGCACAGCAGCACATCAGCACGGCATGTTCAAATAAAAAGAACAGAACACCGTAAATATTATCTACTGCCAAATGTGTGAAAAAGTTATTGTTTATTTGCATATCTTGTTCTTGAAAACTGACATCAGAGATATGAGATACCAAGGTGAAGTATGAAACCAGATGTTAATTGGCTTAATTTTTAGCTCTGAATGACATAGATGAAGGGTACACTGATGGCATGTTGTCACGCTATTTGTGCTTCTATTAAAGGGTCTTTATTTACCTGCTGCAATAAAAACATTAACCCAGAGACCAAGAGGAAACAAATATTCAGTCTGTTACTAGCCTCCTGGATGTGTCCTTGGTCAGCCTGCCTTGGCCCATTGATTTGGGCAAAAATGCCCTGGAGTACTGCCTTTGCACAGGCTGCGAGACATCACCCTGCTTGTTCACAGAGCCCACGAGATGCTCACCCTGCACAGCTGAGAGTCCTGCAGAGCAGCTACATCCCAGCCTCTGGAAAAGGTCCTCCTCATTCATCTTGTGGGAGACACCACTGGACACCACTTCCTAGGGCTTTGCTGGAAATAAGACCATAGCCTCAGTATATTGACTAACTTGGTCTGGGGTGAATTTTCAGACCCTTATACATAGCATGCCACAGTTCACACTCACACTGATAACATTTTTCCTCTTCAAAAGACAGTTGGCAGCTCCTAATTGCCTGTCTGTGCACTTGAACACTTCCGTTTCAAACCTGAAACCCAGGTTTCAGGTTTACACCCAGACATTAAAACAGCAGTTTGGTGGCTGGCACACATATAACAGGGTGGAGGGAAAGCCCTTCTGCCAAGGTTGCCCAGAATGCAAGTTACACCTGGGGAGCTGCACCCCAGCCATGGTCCTGCCAGCATCCCAGCTGGCCAGGCTGCTCCACTGGGGTGGAAAAGGCAGTGGTGGGGCAAATTGAGGAGGAGATGAACATAGGGATGGGTTTTGTTGCTCCACATCTGCAGCCAACCTCTGAAATACCCAAAGCACCTCCACCAGGTGTGTGTGTGGTGCACAGCCCGGCACGACGGCTTAAATTGAGCTGCTCCTCACCCTGTCTCCATCCCTTGGGTGCTTCAGGCAAACGCCAGCCATGGGGCAGACCCAGGGGATCTGGGCTTGGTGGGATCTGTGGAGCACATAGGTTGGATATTAGGAAGAAGTTCTTTACTGAGAGGGTGGTTGGGCACTGGAATGGGCTGCCCAGGGAGGTGGTGGAGTCCCCGTCCCTGGGGGTGTTCAAAAAACAGGTTGATGAGGCACTTGAGGCCATGGTCTGATGGTCTAATGGTTAGCAATATGATGGGATAAAGGTTGGACTTGATGACCCTGGAGGTCCCTTCCAACCATAATGATTCTATGATTCTATGATTCTATGCTCCTCATCCCACCATGTAGCCACAGCTTCTGAATCCTCTCCTATTCAGGTTGCAGGTGAGAGACAGCCTCTGTGCTGCAACCCCAGAGTCAAATCAATTATGAAGTCAGGTCCTGTCCAGACAAGGGATATCTCCCCCATTCCCTGCACTCTCTCTATGTCCTCACAGCGTGTGGCCATCCAGCCTTCTCATTGTTCTCTTCTTGCTTCTCAGAGAGCTGTGCAAACCACCTTCACATGCCACAGCACTTCAAAGGCAGAAAGCAGTGTTTGGTATTAAAGAGTAAATTAATTCTTGGGCAAACTTGAAATAAAAGAACTCATTTGCACAAGATTCAGTGTATTTTTCCAAAATTTGTTTTTACTGTATTCCCTCTGCTACTTCAATCAGTTGAATTTTGTGTTATTTTTCCACTGTTATAAATGTTCTTTTATTCCATCCCACAATAAATCCTGTTTCACACAGTACGGTGTATGGGCTGTCGGTCTCTTAGGGCGGAAAGGGCTCCACGGTCACACTTCTCACTGCTGTGGCTTCAGTAAATGGTTCTGATAAAGGGTGTCTCCAGTCTGTATCCTTATCTGCATTTTCACAGACCAAACCAAAGCTTATTTATAATATACTAAACTGATGAGGAAAGTTTCAGACATAATTTTTTTTAAAGACTAATTTGTACATAGTGATTCCCTAAAAACTCTCATGTTTATTTGGATTTGGGGGTGGGGAGGCTGATAGAAAGGACTCTGTGGAAGAGGGAAGATGATGTTGACTAAAGTTATTATAATGTAACTACATCTTGAAGAAAATTAGAAAGTAGAATCAGTTAATTTCAGGTAATATTTCTCTTTGTATTTTCCAATTTTCTGAATTTTCTCTGCAACTGTGTTTTTGATTTTATTAATATGTTCCAATACTCTGGCATATGGTAGAAGTAAGAATAAATCTTCATTGTTACACTTGTGGAAAATGTACAGTCTGCTTAATTAGGCTGCAATTTACTTTTTCTAGCTTTAATGGTCTAAATTTGTCCTACTTTCTTCAGACGCCCCTTTTTAAACAAGGGAAAGAAATGACAACTTTTAAAACATAGTTTATCTAATCTACTGTAGGCATCGTCAAGCTGAGAATAATGGGATCCTTATTCCTCCCCACTGACCAGAGACACGGTCTAGGTTCAGGTGTAAAAGTTTACACAGCAGACATCCACATTTGACCATTTACTAGATTTGTAGATTCTACTTAGAACAAGAGGTGCAATATTTTCTGTGCTTCTTGGCAATTCATTCTCAACTGATCTAGTAACAGTTATAGAAATTATTTATTTATTCTGCATATTATTTATTCTGTATTTTTTTTCACATACCTCCTTATCATTGGAGTTTGGTAATAGCTAGAAATATGATGTAGAACTATTCCTTGGTAATTCCTGGTGTCATTGATCTCATTTGCCTGCTTGGTACATTATTTTCACATTTTCAGGACTAGAGATTTGTTGACAGGAGGAATATTTCTTTCCCTTCTCTGGGTAAGATTAGAAGGAGTCGCTGGAATTTTTGTGCTACCTCACAATCCAGTGTTGGGGCCATCCACTAGGTACCTCTGACAGTTTGATTAAACAAATTTCCTTTATTACAAAGACTTACATCACTAGCAGTATTCTTATGTCTTCTGCTCATTGTCTGTGATGTATTATATGTGTAATAAAGCATGGTGATATTGTGGGTTGATGTTTTGTAAGAGCTTCACAAAACACCTCTTTTTTAGAACTCAAGGCAGGTGTTAATCAGATGATGGTTATATACTCTTATAACCTGTCAGCCAACAAATATTTTATCTGATTTCAGGGAATAAAATAGAAGATGATAAGAGGAAGTATAGGTGAATTACTATAAGAATATTATTAAGCGTTTTTTTGTTCTTATAATAGTCATTAATTTTAATAACCTTTTGAACTGTAACTAGCTATTACAAATCTCTTGGAAAAAAAAGAATAAAAATTTAGCACAAATTCCATGCAACAAGTTTAAGAAGCAGTGATAACCCTTGAGACCTTAGGCCCATGGCATATTTCACAGCAGGACAAGTCACATGTAATCAAGGCCTAAACTAATAGGAAAGGCTTGGAGAAGGCAGGAACACGAAGAATCACTTCAATTTATTCTAAATTGCATCTGCTGGCTAGCAGATCTTATTGCACATTTCTTTTCCTACTCACCCATGTGCAAATTTTGTTATTGTAGGGATAGGGGCTGTCAAAGCAGCGTAAAGCACTGTGTGTGTTACTCAGCCACTATCACCAAAAAGATGGGTGACACAATCATTCCTTCTCCTAATAAATCCATTTTTAATCACCCCCGTGCTCTTGGGGGCCATACTTGACTCCTTTCCCTTTGTTCCCCCTACAACTCCATCCACACATCACCTTGAATTGAGAGGTTTTATTGCATAGACTAGAATTCCACGTCAGATCGGAAGATGGTATCATACCATGTATGTGACAATGTAAACACCTCAGGGAAGTAATTTTGTGTTCTTCCTATCTAATCAGTCTAAGCCTTTATACTGCTGTCATTACTATGACTTCTGAACATTTAATTATCATAGGTAATAATCTACAAAGATTGCAACACTATGTTTCTATCTAATTCCATTGTCATTGATTTTGATTTTGCTGACCCAAATGATAGGAGACTACCTGGGAGTATCTTTAAATATGCATGAAGGTTAGTTTCCTATGGCCTGTACAGCAACAGTATTTTAATGTTAAAATAAATCCCTTTCTTGACCAAATTCTTCTTTGTTGTGGTAGTCACCACTATCACAGAATCACAGAA
>VZRW01007447.1:526639-582778 GCA_013398125.1 Aegotheles bennettii | reverse complement strand
TGAGGAGAGGCTGAGGGAGCTGGGGCTCTTTAGCTTGGAGGAGACTGAGGGGTGCCCTCATTGATGTTTATAACTGTGTAAAGGGTGAGGGTCAGGAGGATGGAGCCAGGCTCTGCCAGTGATAGGACAAGGGGGAACGGGTGCCAAGTTGGAACATAGGAGGTTCCGGGTGAACATAAGAAAGGTGCCAGAGCCCTGGGCCAGGCTGCCCAGAGAGGCTGTGGAGTCTCCTTCTCTGGAGCCATTCAAACCCGACTGGGTGCATCCCTGTGTGCCCCGCTCTGGGTGCTCCTGCTCTGGCAGGGGGTGGGACTGGGGGAGCTCCCGAGGTCCCTTCCACCCCCTGACATCCTGTGATCCTGTGACTGATTTAGTTCTTTTGTCAGGCCATGGTGCCCATTCACTGTCCCCATCCTCCCCCGCCCTCTTTGTCCGTTTTATCCCCAGCGCACGATCTCATTCCCCTCAGGCTCATCCCATCGCTGCCGAACGAGCACCCTCCAGCCTGCCCGGGCACCTCTGCCTGCCGGTGAGCAGCGAGATGGAAGGGGCCACTGCGTGTCACCGGCCCCCAACCCTCCGGGCCCGATCCCCACACGGCTCCGAGCTGACCCCTGTCCCCACGGCGGGGCCGCGGCTGCACCGCCAATGCCCGGAACCGCCCGGCACCCGCCCTGCCCACCTGTGCGCGAACTGCGCATGCGCAGCAGGAGGCGCGGCCATGGGCGGGCAGCGCGTAGGGTGGGCGGTGCGCATGCGCAGTACGGGCAGTGCTCAGGGCGGGCAATGCACAGGGCGGGCGGTGCGCATGCGCGATACGGGCAGTGCTCAGTACGGGCGGTGCGCATGCGCAGTACAGGCAGTGCTCAGTGCCCGCAGTGCTCAGGGTGGGCGGTGCGCATGCGCGGTACGGGCAGTGCTCAGTGCCCGCAGTGCTCAGGGTGGGCGGTGCGCATGCGCGGTACGGGCAGTGCTTAGGGCGGGCGGTGCACAGGGCGGGCAGTGCGCATGCGCAGTACAGGCAGCGCTCAGTGCCGGCAGTGCTCAGTGCGCGCGGTGCGCATGCGCGGTACGGGCAGTGCTCAGTGCCGGCAGTGCTCAGTGCGGGCAGTGCGCATGCGCGGGGGGTGGCGCGGAGGTTTGAACTGCGGGGCGGTTGGTGCCGGAGCTGCCTGAGGTAGGCGCGGTGCGGGTGTAGCCGTGGGAGCGGGCCCCGCGGCCAGGCCCCCCCCCTCCCTGCCCAGCTGCTACCCCCGGGCGGGAGGCCCTGGCCGCCGCTCCTGGGGCCCCGGAGCCAGAGCCGTTGGGTCGGGAGGGCCTCAGGGCTGCTCCCCGCGTCCCGGGGGGCTCTGCGGGGGCAGCCTGAGGGAGCAGGGCCGAGCCGGTTCCCGCAGTGTGGCAGTGCCTTGCACCGTGAGCACGCCCTGCCCGCCCAGCCCCGCTGTGCGTTCTGCTGCGCGCNTGAGCACGCCCTGCCCGCCCAGCCCCGCTGTGCCTTCTGCTGCGAGCTCCGGGGGCTTCCTCCTCCCCACCGGGCCTCGGTGCTGCAGCCCCCGCTGGGCGGCAGAAGGGAGCGGCGGAGCCGGTGCTGGGGCCCCGAGGCAGCCGCTGTTGTGCTGCAGTGCGGTGGCCAGGGCTGTCCGCTCCCTCTGCTCCCGACCCGCCCGGTGTGCTCAGGGGATCCCGGGTGCTCCGAGCGATGTTCCGGGGCTCTCTGCACCTCCTGCACTCAGTCCAGCTCGTGTCGGCCTGACCACGCACAGGCGCTGTAAGGAATTCTCACTGCTTTGGAGCACCGCGGTTATTGTCAGTCACCAGCACACAAAGCATCTCGGAAAAGAGAACGTTGGACCATAGGAGGTTCGGGGTGAACATAAGGAAGAACTTTGTCACTGTGAGGTGCCAGAGCCCTGGGCCGGGCTGCCCAGAGAGGCTGTGGAGTCTCCTTCTCTGGAGCCATTCAAACCCTGACTGGATGCATCCCACTGTGCCCTGCTCTGGGCTGCCCTGCTCTGGCAGGGGGTGGGACTGGGTGAGCTTTCCAGGTCCCTTTCAACCCCTGACATTCTGTAATCCTGTGATCTTTGTGGGAGTTCTGTCGTGTGTGGTGTTGTCCTTTCGTAGTGAGCAGGTACATTTGACCTGGTCAGTAGATTTCATTTGTAAATGTGAATCCTCTAAAATCTGTTTGTCAGGAAAATATATTTTGCTTTCTTTGCAGGGCACTGGCTCTCTGATGTTCTCCAACTCTTGGAGGTGGATCTATTTTCTTGCCTCTTTGCAACGAAGGATTAGAATCCACATGACAAATGAGTAAAATTCTCCAGTCTCAGCAGGGAACCTGGAAAGATGCAGCAGAGAGAGTGTGCTAAGACCCCAAGGCAGCTTCTGCAAGTTCACAATACAAATCAAACTAATCTCTCTGCATGGCTAAAAGGGGGAACTGATCCCAAAAAAAGTGTCCGGCGTCGTCAGTCCCTTAATGATCAGGAAAATGGCAGCAAGCAAGACTCCCTTGAGGAAGCTTTGAGCTACTTTGAGGAAGGTAAGAGCAGTTGTAAGGTTTGAAAAGATAATAACTAAATTCTCAGCAACAGCAGCATCTGATTTTACCCTCTGTTTTCCCCGTTTAATGCCTGAGCTTTGTAATATTTCTCTAATATCTTAAAAGGTTTTCCCCTTTATGTTACTATCTAAAGAACTCAACAAATTCACGTAGGAACAGTTGAGAGGAGTTTGAAATAATTCATTTCCAGTTCGGAAGTTGTTTTATTCTTGTGTTTGTTGTTGTTTTTTTTTTCCTAGTTCAACACTATGTTTCACTGAAAAAGAACGATATTCTGCAGAAACACTTAACTACTGTGGAAAGCATTGGCCTGCAGACAGGGTTGCCCCCTGAAGCATTTGATGTATTGCTAAACGTGGCACTCGGTGGCAAATTTGGTAAAATGTTTACATACTGCGAGCGCGTCTTCTGTGAACGTCTCTTTCCCCTCTAATCGAGCCTGCTTGAGATAATGTGTTTATGGTGACTGTACTGTTAGGTACTTCAGCATAAATTTATTCTTTCTGGCATGCTTCGGTGTGATTTCTGAGTTCATGATAAAAATAACCTGGTTTTGCTATAGGGGAGTGGTACCCAGAAAAATATCATGGTCTGCTATAAATATTTTTTGAAAAGCTTTGTTCATAACTGCAGGTCTCTGAGAGGCTTAAAGTGCATCCTTAGCAACCATAGTGTCTTTTCCTTGTAACTGTTTGTGTGGGTTTCTTTTCCCCAAGATCAAAATAAGTGAACAAATTGACATAGTTGTGTTAGTGAAACTTGCTAAAATTAAAATGTCACCCTAACAATCAATTCGGCAGTGGCAGTGCAGCCCTCATGCTGCTTTCTTAGAAACGATAGCCACCATTTACACTTCTAAATAATGAAATATTCAATGACAAAAAAACCCCAAAACTTTCCCTCCAACCCAAGAGAAGCACAGAGGATTTTTTCTGTAGTTTAGTGCTTTTCTTGATTGAAAATTACTAGTTTATCTCCAGAACACTAATCCGGGAATGTTTGGCTGGCAGTTGCAAACTCTTGCTGAAGGAATGGGTTGTTTAATTTTACTAGAAATTTGTTACTTTTGTTTGTCTTGTCAAGAGTCTAAAGCTATTTCAGTACTGAAATACTCAATATTCCATTTTCTTAAAGTAGAAATAAATATTTGTCCTAATTTTTGAAGTGTAGGTAAGTCCCTACTAGATTTTTGTGCACTGTTACTTTAGGCAATGAAACTCTGAATAATCTTGTCCAGAGGGAATTTTGACCTAAACTGCAAAACCATATCAGAGAACCTGGTACATGAGCACTGTCTTATTTTAAATTGTTTTCCAGCTGATACAGTGAATACTCGTTTACTGAAGAGCCTGATTCCAGCCTCAGTAGTACCAGAATCTTCTGTGGTTTCGTCTGTATCTTTGCTCTGTGTTGGCAAATGCTCAGACAACGTACAGGTAACAGTAAATGTTTACAGTAGTTATTGCTTCTGCACAGGAATGATGAGGACACATTATTTTCAGGAAGCACAAATCCTGGTTCTAATGTACAAGGTTCTTATGTAAGTTACTGTCATTCAGAAAGATTGGCAGAGACACCCATTGCTGGAACAGCCATGGGAACTGAGGAACCCTTTTAAGGTGTGAGTGGAAATTTTCACAGTTCCTGCTTGTCTTGTATCTCTGGAGAGAACAATACCACCTTGGTGCAACTTCCTTTCAGGTCTTCCCTGAGCCACCTTTTCTCTGGACTAAATGACCCCATTTCCCTCAGCTGCTCCTCATAAGACTTGGCCCTTCACCATTTTTGTTGCTCTGCTTTGGATGTGCTCCAGCACATCAGTTACTTTATTCTTGTGAGGGGCTCTCAGATCGTATCTGGGGGTTAACACATATCCAGAACTGAGCAGCTTTTTCCATTCTGATATGGCAGTTGGTGCTCGTGGCAGGCTTTCTTCCACAGAATTATTCCCTGTACTATCCATCTGTAGCCACCTGGTTGTCCTTGAGTGGCATGTATCCTTAATCATTGTGTCTCTTAAATTGGCTAGTGAGTGGTCTGTCTTGCTTTTGCCCATCACTTAATATATTATGGCTTTTTTTTTCTGTCTGCAGCTGCTTTTTTTAAGATGGTTGATCACAGTCTTTGACTTCATTGATCACAAGGAGCAACTTCATGCCCTCTATGGTTTCTTCTTTTCCTTCCTGCAAGAGGAGAAGATGGTAAGGAGAGCTGAAGAATATATGGAATTAATGAAATAAACCTAAATGTTCATTAGTAGTATGTGTATTAATGCTGGAATTAGTCCTGAGTAGCTGTTGGTGAAAGACCATTTGCTGAGGGCTGAAATGTATTTTCTTTTTTTCATGATACATTCTAAAATTGCTGTGTAATTTAGATTCAGAAACAGGGAATTTTGGGGATTATTTTAGTTTCAATGCTGTGGTCTGATTGTTTAAACACGTTTCCAAGAATCACTATTCTGCATCACAGAGTGACAATATAGCTTTGATGCTGTAGTGTCTGGGATTGCTTTTGATGTCAGACATCAGCAGGTGAAGTCTCCTGCTCCTGGGGAGAAACTGATTTGCATACCTGGGCAAAAAGAAAAAAACCTTTTAGAGCAATATTTATTTAAAAGTGAGAAACTTTAAATGCTGTTCTACTTAATTGATTTGAAAAGTGGCTTAAATGAGAACAAGCAATCAGGAGATTTCTGCTGTATGGCAACTGTAAAATCCAGGTGCTGGAATATCATAATGTTTGGATTCAGTTCATATTAAGATGATCTTGGCTGTCATGTTAGATGTGAAATTGTTGGTATTCTTTCAGTTTAGGATGTTTTGTGGTTAAGATGTTTAAAGTTCCCAAAGTTCAGAGTAATATTTCTTGCAAAGTTTTTAGTGGTTTTAGTTAATTATAATATTTTCATAAAACTGGATTTAAGTTCTTGCTGTTTAAAATGGCATTTTCAGGCATGATGAGCCAATTGGGAATTGCAGCAGGAGTTGGTGTGAAACTAATTTAAGACCCTTAACAGCCTTAACTGTAGTTAGAAGCTCTAATAAAATATTTTGATTCCAAGATGCCTTTTTTTTTTTGAAAGTGTAATTGTACTTATATTGCTGACTCCTGAAATATCTAGACCGTGTTCCAAAAACAAGATCCAAGCTCACAGAATAGCTTGATTTCTATAGGGACTGTTCGTAGTGCAGAGAATGTTTTTAAATGTAATTGACATATGTGTCACATAAAAAACATGCTGCTTCCTAAGGGAGGTAAGCTGTGCTCTGCTGCAATGGGCATGCAGTGATGACTCGAGGCAGCCAGCGGAATGAAACCATAGTAGCTTGTGAAGCCTGAATGTTGCTTGTAGTGTATCTTTGCTAGCAATCTGCACCAGCAGGATAATTTGTTGCTGCCTTTTCTCTGCAGTGCCCCTATGTCTGCCACCTGCTCTACCTGCTGACCAGGAGAGAAAGTGGTGAGTCTATCCAATTTATGGGATGGAATACCATTTTGTTTCTTATTCTGTTTGCTGGCACTACCTTTTCTGCCCATGCAGCTAATATAATGACTAGCCAATACATTGCTTTCAAGGCAAAGAAGCATGAGTAGTAGTTCAGCCTGATTTGTGTAATGCTTCCTGAATTGGAAACCTATTAGCCTAGAAATAAGACCAATTGGTTCTACTTGCTTTGTCATGCCTTTCTATAATAATGATATTGCATTTTTGCTTAAATGTCTGATACAGTGGTTTTTAAATCGATTATGTTCTTAATTGTATTTCTAGTCAGGCCTTTTCGAATTAGGAAACTGCTTGATCTACAAGCAAAAATGGTGAGTTTATTTAAAATCTTGTAGATTTTGAACTGTGATTAATAAAGTGGTTTGTAGAACTAATGTCCTTATAGGATGGAGAAGAGTGGCTGATGTCTCAGGACAGGGTTAGACTTGGAATCCTAGCTTGTAGTCTTTGTAGCATCAGGGCTTGACTATTGCATGTGCATCCCTAATTTTCCTTTGTGTTTTGCAAGCGTATACAATGACATGCACAAAGCTATATATGTCGTGGCTAGGTGTGGTGAAATCTCTGAAGCAAGGGATAGCTTCATTTATCTGTTACGATCTTTAATTTTCTATTAATCTTCCTTTTTCAAGTGGAATCAAAAAATGACTGAGAAATATAAGATTGTGGAGGATCTTGCTCCATTTTTGTAAAAAAAATCTGTGGCTATAATATGTTTTTCAAACCTTTAGACAGAAGACTGTATTTTTCAGAGTTTTGATTGTTAAATTCCTTTTTATTAGAGTTATGACTACAAAGTTCCTTCAATCCCCTTCCTGTGGTATTTCATTGACACAGTTTCTGTTCTTCCTTTAATTTTCAGTTGTTCTTCTATCGTTAGTTTATGACATGTAGCTTTAGAAAGCTTTCAGTAATCACTGGAATTTTTGAGTTGGTTTTTTTTTTTTGCTTCTAGAGTAAAGTATTCAGTAACTACATTAAAAATAAACCCCACATGTTTTTCTTCTTGTTCTGCTATTTGACAGGGAATGCAGTCTTATCTGCAGGCTCTACTATCACTTTACAAACTCTTCCGTCCTGACCTGGTGACCATAACTCTTCCTGGGAAAATGAAGGTAAGGAACTAGCAACTGGAATCCAAATACATCTTCAACCATTTTTATGAACACACTTTACTTATATAATAAAAGCTTGATTAGCTAGGCCCAAATCAATCTCTCTATATATGATTCATGTTTACAGACTTACTTCAAGAATTCAGAGGGCCCATGGAAAGCAGCAATCCACGCAGTAAGGCAAAGAAACAAGGAAAATTCTCCAGTATCCCAGCTGCTGTTTTTAGGCACAGCTCAACCTCGGTCACGAAAAAGGGTAGGTTAGGGGCCTAAGGTAGACTCTAGAAGATGCCAAGCAGTTGTTTTCATTATGAATATTGGAAAAGAATGGGAGTGAGGCTTTATTTCAGCACTGGGAGGGGTGGAGTAGCTATGTAGAAATGGAGCATTCCCATTATAGTAAAAGCCTGGATGCCTTTTTGCAAAACAGTGTCTTTATGGAAACACTGGTCACAAGTGCCCTTGATTGAATTGGAAACAGAGTCATTGCTATTCTTTTCTGTTTTTTACAGAAATGGAATACCCAGTTGACCATACCTGCAAGCAGTACAAACAAGAGTTTAGAAGAGGACAGGGAACAGAACCGTGTTGATTTATACAGCGGGAACGAGTATTTTCCAGTGGAGCAGCTGCAGACCTTTCCTCAGCTCGTACAAAATATCCACCGTCTAGAGGTGTGTTCCAGGAAGGTCTCTGTAAGCTCAGTGAATGTTTTGAGAGATCAATGGATGTCCTGCTTATACTTTGCTTTATGTCCTGCTTATACGTGAATAGTGTGTGGGCTACCTAGTTCTGACAGAGCATCTACTCCTACCTGAGGGTGATGAATGAGTCTTGGAGATGGCCTTGTTGCCGGTAAAAAGAATTAGACAACTGTGACAGAATGAGGTTCTCTGGCAATTTTCTGATATAAATACTGAATAGCTCTTTTTCTCTTGATTTCTCTTGCAGTTTCCTTCCCAGATGGGTTCAGTACTAACAAACCCTTTGTTGCTTCACTACATGAATTGCTTCAAAGATGAATCTATTTACCTGAGGCTCTACTATTGGACTGGTCAGACTCTTCAGGAAGGTAGGAATGCAGTATTGCCTTGCACGGCCTTGCATTAGCTTGCACTCCAGTTATCAAAAAGAGCAAGAAGGAAGACCTGAACATGATGCACAGGGAGTTCCACCTGAACATGAGAAAGAACTTCTTTACTGTGTGAGTTCCTGGACACTGGAACAGGTTGCCCAGAGAGGTTGTGGAGTCTCCCCCACTGGAAACGTTCAAGACCTGTCTGGATGCAGTCCTGTGCCATGTGCTCTAGGATGACCCTGCTTAGTCAGGGAGGTTGGACCAGATGACCACTGTGGTCCCTTCCAACCTTACTGATTTTATGACCGTGTGTGATTCTATGGTAGGGGTGTAAAGGATGTCTGAGGTTTTTCACCTTTTAGTAATGGTATTTTACTACTCAGATTTATAGTGATAATCACATAGTGTTAAAACAACTACTGGACGAGAACTGAATTTTGTTTCTGCTTGTGCTTATTCTTGCTGTGTATATATTGAAATATGGCATTATCTCCTGTTTAGAATGTACCTGGTGTGTGGCTGATAATAACCAATATGAAGAAGAATTTAAGGACTTCCTGGAAACTATCTATAAGACAGAGTGTTTCTTGCAGGTTAGTGCCTGTTTTGTGGAAGCTAAGGGTTTAACAAAGTCTTAAAGTACTTTTTGAATTAGGCTGTTTCCTATAGTATCTCTGAGAAGTGACAGTGTCTCAAGTAATAAAATACATGTTCCTATAGTGAGTCTATCCTGGAGATGGCCTTGGGTTTTGCAGGAAAGATAATTTGAGAATGATGATTTGAATGTCCTGGTGAATTCTATAACATGAAGGAGATGTAAACCTCTTTTTCTTCTGGGTGAAATGAGCAGGGCAAGGTGCAGGCATATGAGAGAAGTTTTTGAGTGTTCCTTCTGCTCTGTAGGAGGGGTTTTCTTCCTGTGAAGAGTTCCTGTATAAGACCCTTCCTCTCTGGGATGGCTTCTGCTGCCGATCACAGGTTCTCAGACTTGTGAGTTGGATCCCCCTCAGCAACGTCTCTGGTATGTGTTGCAGATCCTTTGTGTGAGGCTTAACAGTTTCTGATCCTGGGGGATAGAATGTGTGCACAGATATGCTGCTTTCTCATTTATTTCAGACATGAAGTCGCTTCTCTATGATCCCCTGGCACAGCTCTTTTTCACATCGTCCCTTTACTTTAAGGTAATTTATCTGAGTACTGTGACTGTTTAATTATAATTGATATTGCTATCTACACTGCTGTCGGGTGTAGTGCTCTGAGGGATTGCATAGGGGACTTCTATTGGGGAAAGTCTATGCCCAAATGAGGGTAAAATATATACTTACAACATAACTTTGGAAATCTGAGTGCCTTTAAGATATTTTCTTTTTTGACTGGAATTAAACTAGAGCATTGAAACTAAAAAGAACTGACAGTACACAAGACAATAATTGGTTTGTTTTATTGCAATTTTACATCAATATTTGAAACTTGCATTCTCCAGGAAAAGCTGTGTAATGTAATATGTTCAGTTCAAGGGGACATGCAATTATCTCACTGCTCTTTATGGTCCTGAGAAACTCTTGATATCTTTCCTTGTATATGTCAGTTCTCATGGCATTTTTTGTTTAGTATTATTCACTTACGTAAATTGTCATCAACCTGTTTTCTTTTTGCCTCTTACAGTGCAGTGTTCTAGAGAGCCTGAAAGAGCTGTTGCAGAACTGGTTAAACTTGCATGTGATTCCTCTGGATTCAGTGTCTGACACTCAAGTCAATTCTTCGTAAGTTTGTCTGAAATAAACACAGTACAGTGTTCTGTACGCTGTTCATGTGTGTATTTAGATGTATATTCTAACCCTATTACTTAGCATAAAGACAGACCTGAACGTTGTTAATGCTGTAGTGTTTCTGCTGTATTGTAAATTATTTTGTCAAACCTGTTCTTTCTCTTTCTTTAAAAGTATTTCTGTTGACACTGGAAATTAAAATGTCCAGAAGTCAAAATCCTTGTAAAACTGACAGCTGTGTCATGTTTGTAATAATGTTGGCAAGAATATGTTATGGGGTATATTGAAAAATAAATGCATGTTGCTGAATGCTTGAGGGGGACAGAGGGATAAACCTCAATTTCTTTTTTACCACTTTTCCTTTTTACTATTTGCAAAGAAGTGTACTTACTAACGTTGTTATGTAATTGCTGCAGGAATACCACCCTTTCTGAACTAGTGAATGTGGTGGCTGAACTGATCCACTTCGTTGGACGGATCTCTACTGCTGCATTGCGTTTGGAAGACAATCCTACTTTCTTGTTGTACTTCATCTTGGATTTCTATGAGACTGTATGTATCCCATCCATTTTGGCTTTCAGAATCCCAATACTCTAGGGCTGTTTGCATTTTTTTAACCTAGAGCATGAAAACACCTTCCTCATTATAGTTTACAGAACTTCAATTAAATGCAAAAATGTTCCAAATACTTGATAAAGCTACAGGTGATAAGCTGCTCCTTTTGCATCCATAGGCAGAGCTAAATATACTGTTAGAAAGTGGCTGCTCTCAAATCAGAGGTGAGCTGTGGAAGGGGAAGTAACAATGTGGTGTAACATGCTTTATTAATGCTAATTTATAGAAAAAACAACGTTCATTTCAATTTCAAACAACGTATCATCTTTTCTTAGAGCAAAGCTTTATCATGTGTTCATACAATTCCAGCAAGGTCAAATAGAAAGATTTAATTTCCCACTTGGAAAAGATGTATGGTCTGGTATCAGCAAACCAGGCTAGGAACAAGGTCAGGTCTAGCACAGTCCAAGCTATGTATATCAGACTCATCTGAAAGATCAGAAAAAATTGTCTGCTGCTTCTTACAGGCACGTGGGTAGATTCGACTCGGCAGGTAACCATGTATGGTTACATACATATGGTATACTGACATGGTTGAATTGGAGACTGAGATGTGAACTGATGAATATGTCTCATACTGAGAAGGAAACAAATGGGATTGCTTCCTTCTGGCCTTTCCCTCCTAGGTGAAGTGGATGGAGCTGGCTGGAATGCAGTGTCATGCTCTCTTTTGCTCCTAGATGCTTTGAGGTTTGTTAATGGCAAATAACAATGTGCCTGGGTTTGTTTTGTTCCTGCAGGTGTGTGACATGTATCTGAGGTACAATCTGCCTTTGTTGGTAATGCCACCTGCTGGAGTTTTCTACCCAGCGCTCCTCAGCATGGATTCTGTCAACTTAAATCAACTCTGCTACATTATGTACAGGTACTACAAATGGTGTGGGCTGTAGGGACCCATTGTCGTCTCTTTTAATCTTTTGGAAATGAAATTACTTTGGTATAAAATCTGAAATCTACTTTTTCTTACCATGCAAGGCAAAGGTGAAAGTTCCAGTTGTGCCCAGCTTCCATGGTACATGATTTTATAGCTGTACTCTCTTTTTATCTGTTATCCAAAATAGAACGATTCTGACCTTTTCTGTAGTAGTATTTCCATATCCATGATGTGTAAAGGAAGGAATTCCCATATTGTTTTGAGAGAACTGAAGTCAGCCAGCTCAAATCACTAGTAGTTAACTATACAACTTCTCGCTCCTGTGCTTTGACCACTAGACTTGAGCTTTTCCTTACAAATTCTGTAATGTGCTGAGTTAGGAAGCATTTCTGCAGCCTTCAAACTCAGCTGGAATTTGGGACAGCCTTGTGCTGCCTGCAGGTCTGAAGACAACACTGTTCAGTTGTTTGCACAATCCACCAACAAGGCTGCTGTTCTTTGCCTTGTTAGTTCCAGTGATTGCATCTGAGAGGAAGAGTAGCCAATTGCTGACAGCTGGCACAGGGCTCTCCATGTAGCTTTTTCTCTAAGGAGTCTGCAGGGTAATTAACATGACAGGATGGTCTCTGGGAAATAAGAGGAGCTAGTACTTGTTATATAGAACAACTGTCAAGTTGCATTACTTCCAGTGGCTTCTGTTTCTCTGCTTAGTGAATGGAAGTCTCCCTTCTTAAAAATACAATGCATTTTTCTACTGATTTTAAGATTATATGTCAATTCTTGTGTATTGCCTTTATGAAGGTGATTGTTCCAGGCAGACCTGTCGTAATTATTTAAGAGATTAATATTATTGGGTGTCTCCCTACTCTGCCTCTAAAAATGTGGGTCTATGCTAAGTGATAAAGTCCCTTTTGAATTCTTTGTCATGTGTGCTTTTTACCAGTAAAATTTGATGAGCTCTCTCATGGAGTAAATGAGCTTTCTTAACACATATCTTCAGCTTTTTTCAGCACTAGTAGGAATAAAAATCTATAAGCACTTAACTTTCTTTTCTGTTTTTTTCAGGTATCGAACCAACTTGGTGGCTGCAAAAGAAAATGAGCTGAGTAAAAAGGTATTGTGGACAAATTGCTATGTGCTACAACAAACTTTACTAAGGAGTTGGGTTGGAATGGAGGGGAGGTGTTCTGATGGCTCTCTTTTGAAGACTGGAGGGAGCATAAAGCTGCTTTGAGGATGCTATTTATTGATTTGTTTTCTTGTCCCTCAGAAAATACTGCAATTCAAGTTCAGTAGCCAGACATACCGAGAGTACAACCAGTACATAATAGCTATGGTGGGTTGTCTGTGGACATCCAGTGCATTCCAGAAGGATATTCATCCTCAGGGGCTTCGTATGGATGATGAACTGCTGGAGAAAACCGCAGTGAAGGAATTCAAAACCAGCTTTAACATTGTCTACCACCCGGCCATGTTGGGCTATGCTGTCCTCTTCCTGCAACAGGTAATGCTGTAGGCCAACATTTGGGCCTTTGGCAGCACCAAATGTTCCCTCAGACAGTTTCTCTAGAGAAGTGTCACTCTGTGCTGGCTGACTTGTAGAGTCAACTGAGCTTTCAAAAGCTGGTATGGCATTCTGTATTTCTTCAGATTAGTGGCATGACTTGAATAATCTTTGTTTGCATGGTATTGAAGCATGAATATAACAGTTTTAGATATGAATTTGTGCTTATCATTTTGAGAATAGAACTAAAAGAGCTAAATAATTAAATAAATTACTAATTCAGTAAAAGCTTCCCAATAGTGCATCCTGTCCCACAAAATACGGAGTGTGACCTAAACATTTAAACTGCAGAAAGTCAAGAAATGCATAGTTAAATGGTATGCAGATGCACACAGTAGAACTTTTAGCAGTGCTTTCTGGCTCTTGCAGTAGCTTTTGAGAATGACTTATTAAAAAAGAAATACAAATAGCTACTTCAAGTACAGAAGTAAGATAATATGGTGCAAATTTATATTGTCTGGTATGAGTTCTGCCAGTGTACTCATCTTGAATTCTGGGTGCCATCATGTGTTCAATGCAGCTGCTGAATAGTGGATGTAACAGCTTGCAGATTTGTTGTTCCAAGATGTGTGTGCTGCTCTGAGAAATCAGGTTTTGTAGGCTATCAGAGGGGTGCACAAAGATGCTATTTTGTCATGAGGACCACTGGCAGACTGAAGGTGTGTGCAGGTGCGGCTCCTGGAATGAAGCAAAGGAAATAGGTTAAAGTTGAAGCAAAGAATGCTGGTTAGGAACATTTCACAAATTTGTCTTCATTTATATACTCAGTGTCCTGAGGCTAGGTACTTTGTCTCTTACTGATAATTAAGCCCAAGTTTTGTCTTTGCCAGAGGACGCTATTTTATTTTTGTTACATACAACTTCTTTTCCTTGGTCTTTCTTCTGTTGTAGCAGGATTAGTTTTTCATATCTTTTGTCTAGATCCTTTCCATTCTGAGGCTTCTGATTCTTTTGTAAGTAAAAAACAAATCAAAACAACTAAACAACCCCCCCCAAAACAAACAAAAAAAACCCCAGACCAACCCAAAACCTTCTGGTGGAGAATTTTTGCGTTCTTCCTACTGTAGAACCAAGAAAGAGATTTTGCTTAGCAACTATCACAGGTGTGTCTTAAGACAGGAAAAATTACCTAGCTGCAAGTGCTGTCTTTTCTTAAACACTTCAGTGCTGAGCACCAGAGGGCACTGCTCTGCAGCACAGAGAACACAAGCACTGATCTAAATGTCAGTAGGTTCTCACCTCTTGTTCTTTGTCATTGTTGTGAATTATCTGTCTAATGATTTGAAGAGGCAGCTCTTGAACTTTAGAGAGACAATGGTTAAAGCTACCTCTAAATATTCTCTGTTGCTATCCAGTAATACTGCAGCACAGGGCAAGAGGGTCTCCACATTACCTTGCCACTTGTGGACACAGCATTATGCTGGAAGCCCATTCTGAATCATGATTAAAAATCTGAATTTCTTTGAACACCTTCAATTTCTGATTTAGGAAGGGACTAAGCAGAGGCCTGGAACTCTGGACATACTTTTTATCTGACTTGATACTGTTTTTATTCTCTCTCCTTAAGGCTTGGCCAGATGATACTACCTTCAACTTCAGTTTAATTAAGGTAAGATTTCTTATTTCAGTGAAATAAAAACAGACAGTTTTCAGCAGCTATATAGAAAAGGATGGGGTGATAACATTCACCAATTCTACAAGTGCTCTATAAAAATTTTGAAAGAGGAAAATTTCAGCTATAGACTTTGGTTCAATCTCTTAACAGGGCCAAACATTAGGACATCAACATCTGAGAAGTTATGTATCTAGCCATCTGTGGGTAGTGGTCTGAGATTTTTATATATTCCCTTCACAAGTCAGTGCAGTATCAAGACAAGGCTGTTCACTGTTCTCTACAGGCTCCATAAAAAGTTGTATTTTTGATGTACTTGAAGCAGAATTATCAATGGACTTTAATATTAAATTTCTGAGATGGATATGTAGTTTGGTTATAGCTTTGAACAGGGATCCTCCATTAAGCAAGTACAGTGGGAGTGTGTTTTCTTTTCTGTATCCCAGTCTACTTCAAACCTGACCTGGAGGAATCACCATTAGTGATGGAAGGAAGGCTTTAATATCCATGTTCATTTGGTTCCTTGCGTCTTCACTATTGATCCAATAGACTTTGCTCTTTTTAGAACTAGGATTTATAAACACCTTCAGTATTAAAAAAAGATAATGACTTGTCATGTTCAAGCTAAGAATGTGTAACACATAAGTGTGAAAAGTTTGGGCAGTTGGGAACAGGATGTGATGCTGTATATACCTGTGGGTATTTACAGACTAGGATGAATGTTGTCAAACTGTGGAAGGTGATATTTGCAGACCTTTTCAGGCTGGCCTAAGAAAGAGACAAAGCTGTGTCCTGCACATTTGACTGTTCTTTCTGTTTTTATAGGGAAAGAAGTGGAACTGGTACCTGGAATATCTCTATGCACAAGGTTTAAAGGGCCTGAAGGTCTTTATTGAAAGCAGCATTAATCGTGTCTCCCAAGCCTCTCACAGTAGAGTAGAGAATGTGCAGGTGTGACCCTGGGACTCACTGGAGCCTTTTCACCATCTGGAACAGAAAAGCAGAATATAACAGACTGTGTCACTAATTCTTCCTTCCTCAGAAGAAAGGAGAAAAACAATTACCCTAGTCTGCATTTTTGTACTGACATCTATTTTAGGAAAGTGAAGACACAGAAGGAATGCGTAGGCTGGCTTGGTTCACTAGCACTGAAACCCCTCTTGTCCCTGCTGAACTTGTCTGGTCTGAATCTTTTGGGCTCGTATGTTACATATCTTCCACATTTTTCATCTTCATTTTTCTTTATTGAAGCTTTGTTTGAGAAACAAACATTTTCCATCTCAAAACTGCAATGAACGATGCTGCTTCATTTATAAGTAATGTTGATCTGTGACCTGCTTTGCCTTCCCTGACAGTAGGTAATGAGAATCAATTTAATCAGCCTTTTAGGAATGCTGTATATATACTGGACTGGAGCACCAAGAGTTTCCCAATTCACTGTTATACCATTTATATACTGGCTTTTAACAGGCTGACCAAACTGACCTTCCTGAACTTCATTTTCATTATGAAGCTTCCAAAAGATACTTTTTGCTAACATTACCTGTAACGTTCTTCTAATGCAGATGGACAATTTGGTGCTCAGTTGATGGTTTATTGATGATTGGAGCACTTGAACAACGTTAGGACCAGCTCACTATTTTCTGTCGATGAGTGCAAATGTAGCTTTTCTTTTTGTTTTTAGCTCCATATGTGTTGTATATTATACATGTACATATATATAATTTATATTCTGTAAAATGTTTCCAACATGCCATTTTGAAGGAACTCTGCTACAAAATGTATCTTCTTCTGTCATTTCATTTTAACACTGCATAGAATCTGGGAGAAGCTGAATTCGGGTCTCCAAAATTTGAGTGAACTTTATTTCACTGTTTTAAAATGAGGTTGTAATCACTTGAAAGGTGGGTCAGAGTATACTGAATTTTGCATTGTGAATCTGTACTTTTGTAAAGGAATCAATCCTGAAAGTGACTTCAGAGCCACTAAGGATGTGTTTGGTTTTTTCATCCTCTCAAAAATCAGACTGGCTCTAGGTTGTGTACCATACTTCTTGGCTCAAATAGATGATCTGGTTAATACATATATATTTTTTTAAAATATGTGCATGTACATTTTCTTCAGAAAATAAGAAAATCACTGAAGACTTTGGGAGAGATTTGCAGAGAGATCTGCTTAGGCTAAAGTACTGCCCTTCTCATCTGGCTGTGTTATTCCAGCCAGTATAAGTACTGCTTGTTAATTTCTGTCAGGAGAAACAGATCTTCAAGAATCCTGATTTTATTTTCTCAACAGGGGAAAATCCATGAATTACAAATTCCTCAAAGGGGATATGTTTCAATATGTGGCCCTAACATATAACCAGTTACCTCCTTTAAAGGCTGGTACCGTTGTTTTGGACCAGCTCATCTTGTTGGCTGGGGGCTGTCATAGAATCACAGGATTGTTTTGGTGGAAAAGACCTTTAAGATCATCAAGTTCACCACTAAACCATGTCCCCGAGCACGACATCTACACATCTTTTAAACACCTCCAGCGATGCTGATTCAATCACCAACTTGGACAGCCTGTTCCAGTGCCTGACAACCCTTTCAGTAAAGAAATTTTTCCTAATATCCAATCTAAATCTCCCCTGGCACAACTTGAGGCCATTTCCTCTTGTTCTATCACTTGTAACCTGGGAGAAGAGACCAACCCCCACCTCTCTACAGCCTCCTTTCAGGTAGCTGTAGAGAGGCTTATAGTAGAATCCTTTAGGATATACTGAATGTTGTATAGTTATTGGTCCCTGAGATCAGTTTTCCCCTGGGGTTGGTGTTTGGTTGAGAAAACACAGAATCATATTATGGAAGACTTGTTGCAGCATTGTGGGTATTTTATTGTACCTTGTGTTACAAAAGCCTTTAAACAAATTGTGTACGATTTTGTCACTCAAGTGCATGGGCTGGATGCTTAAAGGTGCAGAGAGAAAGTAACAGGGCAGATAATTTTCCTTTAATGTCAGCTTTGTTGATCAAGATGGCTGTTTAAAATCCTTTCCACGCAGTAATGATGTGCCTTGTATTACTGAGTACTTGAGCTGACTTTTAGCCTCTTTGCAAGCCTTGGTAGTTGTAGTCTTCTGTCACATCTGGACTTTTTTTTCTTCTTTTTTTCCTCTAAATATCTGAATTTAACATTCCACTTGAATGGAAGATTGATCCTCTTAGGGAGGAATGTGCTGCTGTACCTCTTCTTTTTTTTTTCTTTTCTCCTTCGCTCACTCTTTACCCTCTAATCACCATGGTAAGTTTTGTAGACCATTTTCTATCACAGGCATATGCTCAAAGACTTGGCTGACCCACAGCACCTGCTCTGAGAACCGAAACGGAAATAGTCAAGACCCATCCATTTGCTGGTAAGTGACAAACCAGTGATTTACCCCTAGTGCCCATTTCTCCCCATTGTAAGATGCTGCCTGTATGTACACACTGAGCCTGTAGTAGAAACAAGTGTTTTGTGGTATTACTTGGTAGGAACAATGCAGGATGAAAAGTTCATTTAAGGTTCACATTCATGTTGTCATCCCACACCCCAGAATATCTAAGTTTAAGCCAGACCTGCAGCCTGCCTCTGAGGGGATTATGTTCAACGTGATTCACTAGGAAGAAAGTGCCTGTTTTCATGTCACTTGGGTCTGCTCTCAAGTGTGTCTTTCTAGAGGATGCTATTTCAAAGCCTAAATTTCCAGTATCAGCTATCTCATGGAATGCTGGTTTGTGTCCTGTCTCCATGCGAGTAAAAGTTGATGACTTGCTCCAAGTCCTGGCCTCCCTTCTTGGAAGACTACTACGTGCTTTGGGCTTAGTGGTTTTGGAAGCAAAGCCAGGGCAGTGGTCATTTCACCTTAACCACATTCTGCAGCTTTTCTAGTAGCCTGTTTAGATGCCTCCCAAAAGTGAAGCTTTTCCCTTTAGAAAAATCTGAGTGGCTATTAGATAGGATTTCAAAGTACAGGGCCAGAATCCTGTCAGGGGTAAACAGGCAGACCTCTGCTAATTTCTTAATGGATTTATGTTGAGTTGTACCAGCTGAACATCTGGTCCACAGTTCACAGAACTAAAGCCATTTACCCTTCCCCTGTCAGACACATTGGCCTAAGCATCTGAAAATGCAAATGCCTTGGGCTCGAGTTAAGCTGAGTTCTTTTTCTGAAGCCATGTTTGCTTTGTGTTTCTGTTAATCATTATTTTATTTTGTTGGGAGAGACTCGTTCGTGCAATTTTATGCCCTTTCAGAGAGAGCTGGCTCAGAAATAGTTAATAATTTCAACCTGTTTTCGGCTGGAGTGAAGAAACTGGTTCCTCTGTGTTCCTGCTTTCTATTCTCTTGTTGGCCTACTTCCCTCTGCTTGCATTTTGCATTCCTAATGCCATGAATAAATCAGGACCCAAGGATTTAGAAGGTGGTACAGCTGTAGCCACTCAGAAAATTGAACCTCTGAGGCTTGTACTGCAGCTCTAACAACTGCCAATCTGTGCGCTCCTGAACTCTTCTAATAACATTTAACCGATATCAAAATGAAATTTGCTTTGCCCTTTTTACATAATGTTTGTTTTTTGTGCCTCTACCCAGCATCTCCTCACTCGACTCCCTTTGTCTTTTAGCTACAGCTCAGTTTTAAGCCCCATAGTGTAGAGCAGTCGCCTCCCAGCTGCTGTGACAAAATGGTTTATCAAAAAGCTTGGCACAGAGGGGAAAAAGAATAAGGGAAACTGAGGGATCTGTCCTGGTTAAGGGGTCCTCTTCTCTACGGAATCACACAGCACAGTGAAGCTCCTGTCTGGCTGTAGTCCTAGATCCTCTGATAATTTGTCATTAATAATACACAGTGGACTGCTTTTATTTGTAGTGCTGTGGCTCCTGAGAAAGTGTGTGAGGGAGCTATTTGTGTGCTTCTTAGAGGATACATCCAGTCTGGGTGAAGAAAAACAGGCATTGGTAACAGGCTTGCTCTGGAGAATGCATACCTTGAAAAAAACAAAGTCTCAAACTATTTTCTTCCAGGAGAGATCATTTGTGTTGCACCAATGGCTTTCCCTCATTATGGCTCTGCTTTTCAGAATAAAAGCAATTATTTTGGTCTAATGACGGTTTGATTTCACCAAATTTTGCTTTTGACTAAGCAGGTCTTTTATGACCTTTTAAGCATATGGTGACGTGATTTTTGGCACAGGTTTGCTGAGATCTGTATCTCAGCTGTTAGACCTGCCCAAGGAACTCCCAAGTAATTATAGCTGGCAAGGGAGGTATTGAAGTACATAAATAATGCTCGGTAGAGTGCATGTCTTGTGATGCTGCTTCATTTCTCTGCTTCTCAGTTTCCTGTCTTCCAGGAGTAAAAAGTCTGCATAGCAGAGGGTAAGATCTTTTAAAAATACCCTAATTATTTTGACATCTAATTTCAATATTCAGGCTCACTACAGTCTTGCACAAACGTAGAAACTGGAACATTTGGTCTTGAAAAAAAGCTACAGGCACCTTACACAGGCTCTAAATACAGTTATAACCTTGACAGCATTCAGAAATCTGTAGGCTCAGATGTGATCCCCTCCTGCAGCTTAATGAGCGAACATGCATCAGGCAAGCTTCGGTACCTGACAGAAAAGTGGCACAAAATGGACTGTTCTGGTACAGGCTAGGCAATGGGATATTCATTCACTATAATGTGGCTCAGCTCCTAAGCCTGAGACACTGGGTTTATGTGCAAATTGCAAATCTTTTGAAGATTTTATTCTCTGCCTAGATTATTTGGGCTCTTCCTTTAAAAAGCATTCAGTGATGAGCTTCTTACACGTATGTATATTTCTATATTCAGCTGTATCCCCAGGATCTGTGCTGCCTCTAAGAGTGGAGTGGGATCTCTGCAGGCAGAGGCTGCTCTCTGCAGGTTTTCTCCCAGCCCTCTCTCGAGTCTCTATGCCTGTACCATTCCCATCACGGTTTGTTGTACACGGATCACTAAGCAGTTTCCTTTCTCTTAGGGCACCTCTGTTCTGTGTCAAAGCGAATCTTCGGCAGCTCCTGTGTGATTGCTTTCCTGCTCCTTTGTGTGCATGGCCCAGTAAATAAGGAGGAGGATGGAAAGAACATTGTAAATGTGTTGACAGCTTTTGAAGAGCACAACGGACCCTGAAAACGGCTTGTCCGCCTTCCCCTTCTCACCTGAATGTTTTGGTTTTCTTTTCTACCATTTTCTCCTTTCTCTTTTCTTTTTCCATCTCTCCCCCAAATTGTTTTACACTTTTTTGACACCCACCCATTGTCCTTTTGGTGCATGCTGCTCTGAAAATATTTCCTCTCTCCCCTAGGATCCTTCCCATTTCTTATTCACGGGGAACTCTTTCAATCCCTGTGCAGGAACAAAAAAAGAGGGGGATTCATTCTGTTTCTGAGTGCCTGGCAGCTGTCTGCTTGTATCACTTCTTCACCCATTCTTCTCCCTCACCCCAGGTACCATGCTTTTAGAAGCTGTCCCACTGTTTTTCTAAATGCTTTCGGCAGGTTAGGATCAGTGCTTTGGAAGATTTTTGTTCTTATGGATCCTAGCAAAGGAGGTGTAGTTATTTGTTTGACATCAGCTATTTAAAGAAAAAAACCCAACAAACTGGATGATACAATATCTGGGCAACCATTCTGCTCAAGCTGAATTTAGGGCCCCTAGTTCTAGTTTTGTTCCTGTTGAAAAGAGGCTCTTTGTGTTCTATTCACAAAGCATGCTTGCCTATCAAATATGCTGGAATTGATGGGTAGATCTGTCCCTTTGTGTGATATCTGTTCCTCTTGGCTCTCCCTTTGCAGGTAGGCATGGCATAACTGCTGAGATCAATGATCCTGCATCAAAACCAAAGTGCTGTCATTCTGATATGGGCAGCTGTGGGAGAACTCAGTCTCATCTGTTACTTCAGTTAGGAGGAGACCCAGATGAGGGAGCCCTGTGTCTCAGGAAAACAGGGATTTGTAGGCTCCTGGGGAGAAATAGACTTCTTCAAGCCATAAGGGACCTCATGCCAGTCACAAGCCTTTCGTCAGCAGCTGGATCCACAGGAACACTGCTGGTGTATGGCTCTAGGGAAAGTGCTCTTTTTTTGTCTCTTTCTGTATTCTTTTAGCAAGGATGTGCTTTCATATGTATTCCCAGTCAATGTTTAGCTCTGTTCTTTGGTTTAGGTGTTTGGGGTCTGAAGGCTGTTAGGCCTATTTCCATTATTTGAATTCCAATGTTTATTATAAATAATTTATGGGGGACTCAGGAAGACGCTCCCATCCATGGAAACAATTCTTTCACCAGAGATTCTGGTTTAATCTCAAAATTTAAGCTAAACTGACACAAAACATTTTTTTTCCTGCTGCATTTTACTGTCCCTAATAATTCAGGTTGCATGTACTGCCAGGCACCTGTTTTTGTGGTTCCTGCTGTCTGTTGATGTCTCTGTGCTGATGTTTGTCTTGTATGCATGTGTAACTTGGCTTGATATGTACTCGCTTTGTTTATCCATGTTGTCATGTTCCTTACAGATACTCTTGGTGACAGATGCATGCTGCAGCTAGATTTGCTCATGTCTCTCTGTAGAACGGTGTTTCGAGTTGCCTGGATAGCCCTTCCAGCACTCTTGTTCCCCCACCCCCCTTTCTCCTTACGTAACCCAGGGCTTACTATTTGTGTATGTGTGCAGAGACTCTGCTCATTTCTGTCTTCCTATCCATCTCTATTTTTTGGGGCCTAAGTACAGCTTTTCAAAATGAGCTTTGTTGCATCATTACAGCTGTTGTGGAAGCAGAAGCTAGTGAAGAGGCTTTTAGAAGCAGATGATGTATGAAGTGCGTACATATTCTTGGGTTGGCACTCAAAGTGTTCAGTGTTGCTCCTTTTGGAACCAACTATAAGGAGGTTGCTATTTAAAAATCTCCTTTCAGCGTAGTTACATGAGATTTCTGTGCAGCTTGCCTCACTGTGTGCTGATGGGCTCTGCTCCTGACTCCTGGTTCACCCACCTAGGATGAAAGTAGAGGTTCCTCAGGGTCAGCAACCCACCTGCTGGAGGTTCTAGCTGGTATCACTAGGAGGAGCACCCTGGTTTTACTGAAGATCAACTATATTTTGATTGCCTTCTTCAAGTTTAAATTGCTGACCTAGAAAAGCTTTTGAGCCACTCACATCCACCTTCCAACAATGGTGTGGGATTAGAAAGTTTTGTTCTTAGGGTCCCAAAATTGGCTGAAAGCTAAATTTGGCCTCCCCACTACACTGGTCACAGCAGTGGGTAATTGAGGTGGGTTGGGCACTGTGGCTTTATGTGACAGCAATTCCTGACTGACGTTCTTCAACGCACAGCCCGCGGGAAGCCCCATGCCACTGGGAGTAGTTTGCCCATTGTTTTCCATTGCTGTGAGAGAGGTGTCTTGGCCAGAAATGATTTTTAGAAATGCAGTGGAATTGTGAAGCTGCTGTTTCATGTCCATTCACTGGGTCTGAAGAAGCCAAGCAAACCTGCATTTTGAGATACACTCAGCCTACCATTTGTGAGGAATACATTTATGAAAATGGGCAACTTTTATAAACAGCAGTGTTTCTGTAGGACGTGACTGTGCAAGTAGAAAATTGACATCTTTACTCTGTCAGCTATAGGAAAAGAAGGGCTAAGGCTTATTAAAGGTTGCTCTGACAACAACCAGGAAGATCATGTTTCCCAAGTTTTAATTTTCCCAGGGAGAGGCTGGGACAGTCTAGTGGCTAAAGCCTAGGTCTGGGATCAGATTTGTATCCTTTCTCTTACCAAGTCATTTAACTCCATTTCTTTTTGTGTAATATGGGAATAGCATCCCTCGCACCTTGAGCAGTTGGAAATTCTTGGGTGAAATGATCAGGAGGACTGCAGACTATTCGTTCTGTATGGACTGAAATCCCAACTCCAGGTCTCCTTGTGTCCTCAGCCAAGTTAGCAGCTCAAATCCTTTGTTCATGAGCTGAAACAAGGTACCCTGACATTTAAAAAATCTTGGATCAGGATTTCTCCCCAGCTTGGAGAATTGTCTCTTCCTTTACTTACTTTTCTTTTCTGAGAAGAATAGGAAGCATATTCAAAATTGATTAACCTATTTTTGCTCCTCTAACTTTAATTTTAAAATGGCCATTTATAAGTTATTAAATCTTATGCCAGACACCCAAATTGTAGTTAAGAAAGGAGTTGAATATGTCTGGCATTTTCCAGCACACACATGGCCATATCTATCCTGAAATGAGAGCTGGCAGCCCTGAAAGGCAGCAGGGAGATGTCGGCAAGCAGTGGGGAGCGTGTCTGAGCCCAGTAGCCTGTGTCAGGTCTCTGGAGGTCAGACCACAGTACCTTTTGTGCAATTGCATTTCTCCCCTCCTCCCTTTTCTCTCTCCCTCTCCATGTGTATTTTGTCTCCTCCTCCTGTGTGTGTGTCTTCCTTCGCATCTCCACTCTTCTCCCTCCCCTCCTCTGGGTCGATCGCTGGCAGAGGAAACCCTCCAAAGGGCTGGGCACTTTGTGGGATCGTCCTTGTTCCTCCTGCATTTGCCGAGTCAAGGGTACCTCTTTGCAGGCTTGGAGAGATGCTGTTACTCCCGATGATATGATTGCATAGCAACACAGCAGCGAGGGGCGGTGGAGGAGGAGAGGCAGCGAGTGTGCAGACAGCAGCGCCCAGCCTCAGCATGCATCCCTGTCACAGGGTCTCCTTTGCTGATTCACAGAGGCAGCCCCACTCCCTGCTTCTGAAGCCCAGCGACTGCTGCCCCCACATCTCAGAACTGGTGGACTCGGAAGGTAGGCCATGAAAATGAAATTGTTTCCCACTCAGGTGCTGGCTGGGCTGGAAAAGGGGGAGATGATGATGGATGGTTAACCTCAGAAATACGCTCCTTGGGTGTGTGTGCATGTTTGTATCCCTTCACAGCAACACTGTCCATGTGTGTGTGGGTGAGGAAACTTGCAGATAAGAAAGGAAGGGTGCCAGGAGGGGCACAGTGGGAGCAAGAGATGGGCCCAAGACTATTTCCACAAGAGAGAGGCTGGGAACCAGTAAGTGGTGTGGATTCCCGAAGCAAACAATAGTAGCCAGCATCCCGATTCCACCAGCTTTGATTCTTTGCCCACTGAAGGCTTATTTACCCTGGCAGTGTTTCGCCCTGAGCTGAAGCACTGCTCCCAGCAGGGTGCATGTTGGCCTTGTGGGATGCTCCTGGGAGGGTTAAACAGCAGGGCAAGGCAGGGACCCAAATATTTCCGAGTAGTAAGCTGGGATCAGACTGTAGTCCAGGCTCAGCCCTTTCATTCACTACCTTGCCCAGTGCAGCCTTGCTCCTTTATGTGTCTGCCTGCCCCTCCCCCATCCTCTTCCAATGCCTTTCACCCATTCCTCCTCCTCCTCCTCTCTCAAGGCCTTGTATTGCCACCAGTGACCTTCTCTTTGCTGCGGGCAGCCCTGACCAGCTACAGGACCACCTGCAGGAGGCACGGGACCTTTCCTGCTGCCCAGGGCTCAGCACTCTGCCTCCTCTCCATGGGAGAGACAGTGCTTCACCAAGATTTAGTGCCACTTTACACGACAGATTGTTACCAGTCCCCCAGTCCAGCCTGTTCCCTTCAGCCTTCTCCCCAGCACAGCACTGCAGGTGTAGAGCTCCAGGTGGAACTCCCGGCATCATATTCCTGGGGTCTCAATGCTGAGATTGCCCATGTGCAGTGACAGGGGTGTGGAACAATTACTCCCACACTTCTACATGCTGTACTGTCTGTGGGAGAAACCGTCTGTTTGGGTTTTGGTTTTTATCATTGAAAAAGAATCTCTAGTCAAATCTTTGTCAGTCTATGTTTTACCTGTCCCCTAATCCAAGGTTCGTCACACCTTTCCCTCTGCTGCCCACCAATCTCTCTGGAGCCATGAGAGTTCTTGCTGGCTTGTTCTCTTTAATGGCTTTTATTGCCCAACAATAGTACCCTACACCAAGACACTGCAGTCCCAGCTACGAGGTTCAGTTGTGCTGGGAGGGTTTCCATTTTTCTGGCAACCATGTGTAGTGCGTGTGTCCGCTGTGGCTCTGGTGCCATCTCACATCCTTCCCTGCCAGTTCCCGAGGCTGAAAGCTGCTTTCTCTGCCACTATGGGGATGGTAAGGAAGGGCTCTGGTGACAAGAATGGAAGTACGATTTCAAACTATCTTGTTTTACAGCAATGTGCCCAGAATCTGTCTGTCTGGAGCACTGGGATGGGAAGGTGAAGTGAGTGCTGTGATGTGATGCTGTGTTCAGGTCCTCTTTGCTAGTTGAAGAAATTAAGATGGGCACCATCTCTCTCTGGATTAACGTTTCAGGTAGATCATTCCTACTCGCTAAAATTGTCCAGGTCTGTGACCATGAATGAGGTTGCTCAGGTTGGAGTGACTCTCTTCAAAACTAAACAAGGTGAGATAGGAAAGGGATTAAATGAATGGGTTCAAACAAAAGCCCTGAGTTTTGGAGACGTATGGTGAATTTCTGATTATAATACTATTTTGAGAAATAAATTCAAAGCCTCCACTTTAGGCTGGATGTCTATGATAAAAGCACAAAAGAGGAATTGTAAGTTTCATGAAACAAGACATACTGACCAGAAAGAATTCAGTCTTCAAAAAACCCTCATTTTCATAAAGATGAAACTGAGCTTTGAAGAATTGAGCTAAACTAGCTCCCTCCTTGTTTCCTTCACATAAGAATAAGGTCACTCTGATACATCTCAAGAAAGGAAAGGAAATGTGACTTCATGTGGTGTACCCCCTGCTTAGACAATGCATGGCCATGGAAAGCCAGAGAATCCCACGTTTTGACTGGGAGTTTATTGTAAGGACAAGCTTGTTGGGGGCAAGGCGGAATATTCAGTACAGAGAAATAAGTGTTAGTTTGGCACTGAGAATGAGAAATGAAGAATCAAAGAAGCCAACAGTTAGCACAGCATTACCTTGGCTGTCACTGAGTGGTGAGTGTGCTCTTCCCACTATTGCTGGTCAGTTATATAGTATGGCAAATGGGTAATGTGTTTTTCACAATGCCTTTAACAGTAGGGAAAGGAAAGCTCAGGTTCTTAGAGGAGAAAGACAAAGACAAGACTTAAGATTATTAGTGGGTTTAAATAGGCCTGTTTCAGGGCTATAGGACACGACCTAACCTCTGAAGAATTAGATTCAATTTTTATGGTTGGTGCAACCTTCCTTTGGTCATTAGGCAAGTTACTGCCCTCTTGCAGTCCTTTTTGGGAAATTAGACGAAGTTTGCTGCTTCCCTCACTTCTTTTGTCTGTCAGGTCTATCAGACAGGAACCTTTCTATGTCGAGCACAGTGGGGCTGTGTGTTCACAGCTGAGTCCTCAAGGTGCTCAAGTAATTATTTATAGTACTTGTCTCATCAAAAGAGGAGGCGAACAAATGGGAAGAATTCCTAACCAAAGTAAGTTTTGGAGACAGCAGCTTAAAACCCAGCTGTGAGTTTGAAACAGCATGTGAAAGCAATTTAGATTCCAATCTTCCTAAATAAATTCCCATAATTTATTTTTAAGCATGGAGAGGAGCAGTCAGTTCTGCATGGCCTTCTTGTGGGCACGTACCCACACTCGCCTGGTTGGTTGGGGACATCATCCTGGTGCAAGAATAACCAGTGAAATTTTTCAGCTTGAGTTTTTGTATACAAGTGCATATTCTTTGGCTTGGGAGAATGGAGAGCAAGTGAGCCAGTGGAAGAGATGCTGCTTCTTTATTAGGACCTGTGACACCTATTTATCCATTGAATTAAAATAACATTTTGGTTATGAGCTCAAATTGTAAGTGGTCCTTTAAGAATGCAGTTCATTAGGTGTGAGAGTGCCCCACTTCATCCACCCTCAGTGAATAAGGCACCTTCTGTGCCACTTGCTCACTACAAGATACAGCAAAGATTTCATGTTACTTCTTAAGGACAGATACTTAATTGAAGGAGCCTTCATTCTAATTAATGAAGGGGACCTGGAACTTCAGTAGAAGTGCAGTGTGCAGTACAGCTGCAGCTTTGGCTCCTGGGTTATTTAGCCCTTGGATGACAGGGTTGTAAAAGCCCATCCATGTGGGCACTGCTGGTAGTCCTTTTCCTCTTTTCTTCTACACAGCAGCAAGTGAGAGTCAGGAGACTGTTGGGGTGATTTTTCTAAGGAGTGTGTTTGGGTATCAGTTCCTGGTGTGTAAAGAGATGAAGGCTAAGAGCCCATGTTCTAAGAGGGACTTGTGCTTTTTGTACACTTGGTCCCAGTGGGACAAAGATTTCTCTTCCTTCTTTCTCATCAAACCTTGACCTAGTGGGGTCCTGGGAATTACATTTGCGGGTCCTTGATCTCAGGCTTAAACTACTTACTTATACATGCAGAAAACAATTTTTGCTGGAATAGGATGTCCTAGTGTGCTGCCGAGGGAGTCCTGCTGTCTGCCAGCTTGGGAATGCTCCCTTTGTTAGCATCTACATGGGAGCTGAACTTTGAAATATCCACAAGCCTCCCACCTTTGCTCTTAAAGGACACTGAACATGCTGAGCTAAAATGTTATTACTTCTTTTGTACAGTAAGTTAAACAACAACAAAGTCATTAGCATTCCCAGCAGCAAGGAGCATGTTTGTATTTCCATTCCCCACATGGGGTAAAGCCTGAGCTGCCTTGCCTCAAAGTGTTGCCATATTTTTTTCTGACAGGCCAAGATCTGAAGTGGAAAGTTTCAACCCAGAAAGAACGTTTTGGAGGAAATTAGCAATTCAAAGCATAAGCCTTGTGATTGAGAGACCTCTTGACCTACATGTGGTGTTTGCTGGTGTTTTGTGTGGTAGAGAGCTTGAAACTCAACATCTGACATCAGACTCCCTAATCCTGAGGGTTACCTTTAGGGCATCTGCAGTGTGAATTCCCTTCATGTTTGGGAGAGGTTGGATCTGGGTTTGCTTCAGAAGGATTTTGAACGTATGCAGCAAAATGGCAGAAATACACTGTGCAGCATGGGCACTGGTGGCAAGCTGTCATCCAGCTGTTGGCTGGGATGGAGAAGAGGTGCTGCAGGTGATGGGGATTTGCCTGTGCACCTGAGCATTGCCCCCGGCCAGCTGGAGTTGCTGCTGCAATGGATCTGTAAGTAGGAAAAGTGCAGAGATCACTGAGTGGAGCAGTAAGTTGTGTGGTAGAGCTAAAGCAGAACTAGTGGAGCAAAGGCTATTCCAGCTGCCTTTGTTAGATTGCCTGGAAAGCAGTGCAGTGAGCCAGGCTCTCCTGTGTTGAATTTGTAACAGATACAGCTCTTACAGAAAAAGGAAAAAGGCAACTACTTTGTTTTTAATACACTCTAATGCCCAAGCATTCAACTGTTGAAATGTAACATCAAGGTATTTTTGCTTTCTTATTTTTCAACTAAAGAATCATCATGGTTTCCAACTAGGCTTAACAGCTGTGGCTTGGGGACTAAAGCGTTTGGAAGCTGTAACACAGCACTGTGAAATGCCTGATGCTTCATTTCTTAAGGTGTACTAAGAGCAGAGGCAAGTGTTGAGTGCTCCTCGTGTGTGAGGATGCAAAATAGCATCACGTAACAAGGTCATACCTCATCCTTCTGAGGAAGGGTCTGATAACCTTTGGGCCTGGATAGGGACCTCCAGCAAAGACCAAGTCAGACACACCAGTGGGAAAGATTTGACTCTGTTCTCTCTGCTATGTGGGTGCAGTTCCCCAGTGCTTTCTTTGTGGTGACTGTAAGGCTGCTTCTTGCTATGTCTTCCTGTGGAAATTCTCACCTGCTTCTGCTCACATGGGCCTTGATAATTTTTCTTCTTGCACAGAAATGTGCCCAGGATATCAACCTTGATTTAAATCTAGTTGGACTGCCTGACCACATTGTTCCTTAATTCCTCCGAACGAGGATTTTTCAACTCCTTTTCAAGTAGAGGTTTGTAGTAGGCTGCAGGGAACGTAGTTTTAGTTGCCAACACTTAAATCTTTTTTTATTTACGTTGTCTCTTGGTTGCTGGATGCTGGATCTCCAGCACCAATCTAGAGCAGAGTGCAGAGGGTGAACGTGGGTCTGGGAGAGACAAGGTGGATCACAGGTTTGGTTCTTGGCAGGTGTAGGCAGCAGGCAATAGACATTTGGCCAGGAAGCATCCACAAAACATTCCACAAGTGCAAGTGTTGGAGCTATTTTGTGTGCTGTGTCAAAGGGGCAGAGCAGATCAAGAGCATTTCTCCTTGCCTTATGCATGTAATAGCAGGGAATTTGGCAGGGGGTCACATGTAGCTGTTGGCTTGCTTGCAGTCATGCCTCGCCATCTGGTTGTCTCTCTCTCCCACTGAATGTGCTTCTCTGTGCTGGCTGCTGTGCATCTGAGTTATTTCCACATTATCCTGGGTTCTCCACATCTGGGCTTTGTCTTTGCTATTGCAGAGTGGCAAAGAGCAGCTGAGCCATTGCCATCACACCTGCAATAAGATTTCTGTGTCAGCCAAGTATGGTACCAGGACATGCTTGCTGTAGTGATCTTGGTTGGCACCAAGATTTCCAGCTTGGTCTTGTTCCTTGACTGTTGCCTTGGACAGGCTTTAGTTCCCTTGTGTCATGGCTCTGTGACCTGATGGACCTTGTCATCACTGAAGCAGTTCAGGAGCCAGACACTTAGGAGGTGAGGTAAGGGCTCTTATTATTTTCATAATGCTGGCAGAAAGCATGGAGACCCACCACGTCATACATGTGGATATCTATAGGACATGGTTTGCCTATCTCTGTCTCCAGGACTACACCCACACTGTGCATGGAGACTTATCCTTGAGCAAAATCCAGTAAGATCAGAGCTGGTGACCTTCCCACTATTGCTCTTATTCTGCAGCACCGGTGGGAGGAACAAGAGACCAAGCTTTGCTGGCCTCTGTGTGTGGTGTTGAAGGCCTGACTGAACCTACCTGGCCAGCACACATCACTGCAACTACCTTACACTGTGCTGCAGAGAAACTGAGTCCTCAGGATGGCAGCTGTAATGAGACATCATGGAATCTCCCTGGCAAAAGCCATGGATTTCCCAGTCACGTGGTACTGTACTCAGGAGGGCTACAGAGATGTTGTGAGACGATGCAGGGAGAAAAATCAGAAGGGCCAAAGCCCAACTAGAATTTAAAAATCTCTTCACTGAAAGGGTTGTCAGGCCCTGGAACAGGCTGCCCAGGCTGGTGATTGAATCAGCATCGCTGGGGGTGTTTAAAAGATGTGTAGATGTGGTGCTCGGGGACATGGTTTAGTGGTGGACTTGGCAGTGCCAGCATAACAGGTGGACTTGATGATCTTAAAGGTCTTTTCCAACCAAAACGATTCTGTGATTCTATGAGGCAAAATAACTTTTCATGCCCTGAGAACTGAATCTGCTAGATTGAGCCTTATCTAGAGATCATTTAGAGGATCAAGGACAGCTCAGATCCCAAACAGCACAAGGTTTTGAGGAATAGGACATGGCGTTACCTGCTGTCAAAGACAGAAATCATCCACTATACCCTTGGAGCTGCTTGAGGGGAATTTGCCTCGTGAGGCTGGGGGGCTTTGAAGACCCTGGACTTTATAACTGCTAATGTGTCCTGGTAACCCTGCATGTGTGGGGGAAGGAGCAGGGTGAGGGTGCTGCGATGCACGGTCTGTGATGTTAATTTCTGCAAATGGGCAGGAGTGGTAAAGGGCAGGAGTGGTAGAGGACAGGACCTTGGATTATCAGCATATTGGAGAGCTCAGCACAGGCTGCTCTGCTGGTGAGGGAGAGAATTATGGCTGTAGAAATTGCTAAGGGATTAAAGAAATCATAACAGGATAAGCTGTTCTCTTAATGCGTGTGAAGGAGGGGGGAGAGGCAGTGAAAGCTCAGGCAGGGGAGTGAGGGATGGGCAGAGCGTTTACCAGAGCCTGGGGGCTTTCTCCTTGCATGGCTGTCCACTGTGACTGCTGGCTGTGCAGGATGCACTGCCTGCTCCTGCGCTGGGAGGACCAAGCAGAAGGTTTCTCAGCTGGTCCGAGGGAGCTGGGTGTGAAGGAAGCAATGACCTCCTTCCAGCAGCATTGCTCCATCTGTACCTTGGAAGCAGCCTTATCTCTGCTTGGACATGAAGTCTGGCTTCTGATGCCAGGTGAGTTTCCTTCTAAAAGTAGGTAAGCAATCACCAAGTTTGGCAGTGGTTTGGATAGGAGACAGCACAGTCCCTGAGCACTTTCTTAACCCATCACAGACAGTATTCAAGAATCCTTGAAGTATTCAAGGATTTGCTCCTCTCATCTCAGATGTGCTGAGTCTGGTCTGGGCAAAGCCCTGTGTAGTGTTCACAGCTTTGGTACATTAGGTCTCCATCCTGCTGTGAACATGTTGGTACTCAGCTCCTTTCATGGCGCTGCCACTGGCCAGATGTAGAGTTGTGCTTCAGTCCTAGAAATTTGTGAGATTCAGGTAAATATCACCTTGCAATACCTTCTCTGGCATTTATTTTCTCATGGCTTTCTCAAAAGCTGAGATGATGCTAGGATCAATCACTATTTTAGCTCTTTCAAAGTCCAAACAAGAAAAAAGCAGTGTTGTGACCAGTGATTGCATTTAGAATAGACAAGGGACCACTGCTAACTGGCTTTATGGATCATACAGTTTTAAAAATTGAGTAAAAAAAAAAAAAAAAGGGAATTTTATAACTCACAATGAGCAAAAGCTCATAAAAAGGTAGCTGATAGTGTGAGGTGTGTGTATGGGGGACTGAGGCTCCAGGCGATTTTCCTTCTGAACATAAAAGGAGAAAATAGTATGTTTGAAAATATTGTCTGTTATGGGGATATGGCTGTCCCATCTAAACAGAAGTGGTCATGACAGTGAGGTTCTCACCTCTTCCTTTAAACCCTGGGTATCATCTCCTGTAGTTCAAGAAACCCAACCCTTAAAAATGCAATATAATCTGTGGAACTCACTAACACAGGATATCATTGCAGCAAATTGTATAACTAGATGCAAAAAAGAGTTGGATGAAAAGAGATTGCAACATTAGTACAAATGTATTACAAAAAAAATTTATTCTTTTAGTCTTCAACCTTTGTAAAGGCAGCACACCAGGCAGCTGGGAAGGGGGTCAGCTCCATGAGGAGGTGCAAGCTGACCCAGGGACTCTCACACTGCTTTTCAGGTGCTTGTGCCCAGAGTTGTCTCCATCCCCATGCACGTCGGTTCTGATGCAGCCCCTGGTGATGCAGGAATGGCCCTATGTTCTCCCACGATGTCCTGAGTGGCATGTCCCAGACCAGGTGCAGCACAGCAACACTGCCCACCCACTGTCTCAGGTAAGAGCTGGGTCTGGGAGCCTTTCTCATAGCAGCTTTTTTAAGTGGTTGCAAATGTCTGTGGAGCAAACTGAGACCTCTGTTCCTGGTGGCAGGGAAAGCTGTTAGTTCCAGCCCCCCATCGCCTTGCACTTAATGACAGCGATAGCTCTCTTTGAGCATTTTGACTGCCAAGTGCTTCCTAAAGTAGAGCAAGAGACACAACCTGCAGAGCTGGATTTCAAGCTTCCTTCAAAATAAAGAGCAAGAGGCCACCATTAGCAGCTCTTGTGTATTTGGTTGTGATTCCTTTTTTCCTGGAAATTTGGAAGAATGTCAGCTCTTGCTGAAAATGTAGGTTTCTAATCTTCCTGCTTGCAGAGAAGAGCTTGGAAATAAGCCTCTCTCAAATGCTGTAAGGCAGAGGAGGAGTCTGACCTCTTTCTAATCTAGTTATCTTAAGAAATGTAAAGTGGGTGCTCACACTGCTGGTCTACCTCCTCCTTCCCCCAGGGTCTCTGCAGGCCAGGCTCCTCACTGAAGCTGGGCAGAGAGGTGAAGGGCTCTGGGATCCCTGGCTAAATGACAGGGCAGAAGTGGAGAACAGAAAGGTGTATTGATAACTGTCTGCAAAGCTGTCTGTGCTCTGCACCAAGCTGTCAGAAGCTGGTTTAGCACCTTGTCCTGGGTCACCCAGGGCAGCAAGGCTGGGGAAACGTTGCCTGGGCTCTTCTAGAGGATGGCTTCCCCTTTGCTGCCTATAGCAGTTGGCCCCAGGGTACCTCTCACCTGATAAGAGTCTGACGGACAGTGTCAAAGATTTCCTTGGGCACTGGCAGTGTTGTTCCCAGGATGAATGAGGTTCCTGGATCTGCCTTTTCATTTTTCATTGTGCTTCAAAAATGAAGAACAAAGGCTGAGCCTGGGGCTCCTTAGTGCTGTGGCTTGCCATCAACCTGGACCCACGCTGCCCCAGAGAGCCAGGGTCTGCAGGAAGAAGGCAGAGCTTCTCTGGAGCACCTCCAGCATGCAAGGATGAGACTGAGGCAGGCTCTTCATAGCTGAGTCTGGGCTTATTGGAGTGGCTGTTGGGGGGCTGCTACTGGGCCCACACATGGGTGGTTATTAAACAGCCCAGCAGATGAAGTGAGGAGGGAGAGGGATAGAACAAGATTAGCAGGCAAATGCCCTCCTGAGCTGCCTGAGCAGCCCAAGCCTCTACAAGGGGGTCAGAGCCCTGGGGGATTTGCTGGGAGAGGGGAGGGGAGCTGGGGCAGGACACCCTGTGGGACCCACCACCATTGAGCTGCAAGATGGCACACAGGGAGGGTGCAAACATCCTCAGCTCAGGTCATATCCACCGCAGGTTTCCCTCAGTCCCTGCCTGAACCTGGCTTTCTGCTGTATGGACACCAGTGTGTTGGGTGCCCCACACCAGCTGGCTGCTGGCTCCCGCAGTGTTAATGACAGCTCTGCCATGCCCCCCTCACAGGTGTGGGTTTGGCCACCTAGGAAACAGCCTTCCCCTCTTGTCCTTGCTTGTCCTGGAAGCTCCCAGCAGGCTGCAGACAACCCATCCTTTAGTTGTGCCCTGGCCTTGCTGAAGCCCCCTCCTCCTGTCTGGGAGCTGGTCCTGCATCTTTCAGGCCTGGGAAGTGGCAGGGAGAGGACGCTGGCCATGCTGGTCCCAGAGGGAGAGACAGCAGCAGTCAGATGTGCAGACAGGGAAGGAGGGGAAGAGAGGGAGAGATACAGGGAGCTTTTCATTCCCTCCCTGTAGGTGGAGGAGAGCATGGAAACAATGCTGGGCAGTAGGACTAGGGGGGGCACAAGGAGGCAGCCCAGAGCCTTCTGGCAAAAACAAACTATTTGCACCCAGCCAGGCGGGCAGGAACATCTGTGCTGGCTCCCAGCATTGGGCTGGGGCACATGCGGGGCAAGGAGGACGTCTTTTTCTTCTTGGGTGTTAGGTCTCAAGGACCTGAACATTGACCTTCTGGGTAGCCAAAGCTTTCTGGGATCATTCCCTGGGTAAATCTCCTCCCTGATAAACATCCTTATGTGCTCTCCATATACTCCAGCATCTGAGGGCAAGGTCTCTGCTGATCATCCCAGCCCACCATCACCTTTGCTATGCCATTGCAGAGATGGATCTTCTCCAGTGCCTGGAGCAAGCCCTCTGTTCACAGCCAACTTCCCCCGAGGGGCAGATCTCTGTGCATGGCTTTGCAGGCAGCCATGATGGCACCACTGAGGTTAATGCAGGTTGGAGGCTGCTGGAATGCCACCAGACAAAGCTGGGATTGAGTCTGGCTGCGAGGCACTGCCGCCCCCCTTCAGATTCCTGGGGGGTCATTGCTGAGGGCTCCCCGCTCTGCTAAGCACATGGCACTTGCCTGCTTCCCAGCTGGGTGCTGCCTGGTGGCACCCGGAGGGGTAGGAGGCAATGCCTGCTCTTCCAGCCAAGCTGGGTGACCCCACAGCGGATCTGTGGCTCAGCACAGGTAGATGCGATCGGGGAGCCTGGGTTGAATGTTCTGTGCCTGGAAATAAAGCCATTGGAGGGTGGAAGGGGAATGCAGACCCAGGCTGCTGCTGCTAGGGCTCTGGGGAGGGGATGCCTAGGTGATGCTCAGAGGGAATGCACTGCTTTTTGACTTTGCTGGCTTGCAGGGATTTTGTCCTAGGGGAGCAGATGTTCAACACCTGGCCCCTGCTTGGCCACTGTCACTGGCTCATCTACTGAGCATGGTCTGTGAATTGTATGCTTGGTGGGCTTTTAACTTTTTAAACAAGGCTGGGGGGACTATGTTATCTGCTGAGCTGTGCTGCAGTTGCACTTGCACCCAGGTAGAGCTGATCCCCTCCTTTGGTATTCCCTGATATAGAGGGGAGGGCTGGAGTGTTCCCTAGATAACCTATCTCAGTGTCAGGAGGATGTGCACATACAGAGTATTGATTTTTCTATGTGCAAGCAGCAGTTTTAGCTTGAGTGGTTTCTTACTCGTGGCCCCAAGATTCCTGTGAACAATGTGTGTGATGGTTTTCTCTGTTTTCTTGGTGCTCCTGGTGTGGCAGGACAGGGATGCAGAAGAATAGCCTGGTGTTGGATGTTTTTAGATGAAGCAAACTTAGCACAGGTCTCAGTGATCATTTGATTTCTCTCTGAGAACTGGCATGGAGGGGGTATTGTTTTAGTTGTGTGGCCAAATTCCCTGCCTGGTGGTTTCCTCCTGCCTGTTGTTCTCCTTGACTTGACTGGATCTGTCCTTTGGACACCTCCAGGACCCTTGGACAGGACAAGTGACAAGTACCTGCACATTGCCCTTGGAAGAGCTACTGCTTTTGCCCAGAGGTGGCTGCCCTTCTCTGGCAAAGGAGTGCCTGTTGTATGTGCTGTTTAGAAAGTGCTAATGTCATTAATTATGGTTCATATTTATGAATTAATGCTTATGCCATTAATCACCTGGGAATAATTATCACAAATGAGCTCTAATATCAAAGTACCATTAGATCAAAATGCTGCCATTTCCCCAACAAAATGCATCAACATCTCACTTGTGGAAATACAACGTGTCTGCACGTTTTGCACAACAAACGATGTTTTTTGGAGAGGAAATCCCCTCTCACTCACAGAGTCCTAGGTGAGATTCTCCCAGTCCTGCTGGTGTTTGTTGCTGTTGCCAGCAAGTGCAACACCTTCACTGCCATCACAATCAGAAGCATGATACAGTGCTAAAGGCTTGAGAGGGGTTTCTTCCCCTGTCCATTGATGATTTGTTATTCATGGATCAGCAGTTTGCCAGGCTGAGTGGTGTGGTGCAGTGTTCTTCCTTTGTGTGGATGGGTTAGGATTTGCTGTCATCTGCTCCATGGCCTCTCAGAGCATCCTTCCCACAACTGCTTGTTCTGGAGAGGTACAGAGGAGAAGCGGAATCTGTGGAGGAGAAGCAGCACTTCAGATTTGTTGTGCAGGCAGGAAATATCCTTGTGCTTCTGTAGAAGAGCAGGTGGCAGCTCCCAGTACTGGGGATGGTACAAAGGAGGTTGGCAGGTCCCCTTGGTCCCTAGGAACAACAGGACTCGCAGTGCTCGCCTCTTCTCAAAGCACAGCAGCCCTGTATGGTGTGAAAAGAAGCTGCTGTTAGCCCTGCAGGGACAGTGACACACAAGGGCCAGCTCTGATCTAATACCTAGCAGTGAGATAAGTTCATTGCTGGGTAAATAAGAAGCACAGGGATCCTGCAGAACAGGCAATGTGCAGTAAGTCCTTCCTTCAAGCTTTGCTCTTAATGCTGGTGGATCTGGCACTGCATCCTTTCTCCATGCATGGCCATGAGCTTCCCTGCTAACAGACCCCTCCAGGAACAGGGTAGAAAAGCCAGCAGGCTCAGAACAGAGTGGGCGTAGGTGTCCCCAGACAAATGCTGTAAGCACGGGGCAGTGACCTCTGGATGCAGCATGGTTCTGTTTCTGCCCAGGTTGAAGCCTCACAGCATGGTGCAGGACCTTCGTGTGTAACCCCCCAGGCTCTGAGCAGTGCCACCGGGCCCCAGGCCCCCCTGGAGATGAATCTTTGCTGGAACGAGATCAAAAAGAAATCCCACAGCCTTCGGTAAGAGTCCCTGCCTGGAGCAAGCTCCAGGGCTGGCCTGGCCTTCCAACCTTGACTGCTGCATGTGCTTGTCAGGAGGTTTTTGAGCTTGCTCACTTGATAAGCCATGGGAACTCACAGTGAACTTGGCTTGGTTTCCCCTCTTGACCACAGACCTCTGAGTTTTTCTCCCTATGCTGAAAAGCATCCCCTCCATTTCCACCCATCCTATCCTCCTCTCCCTCCCCTCTGGCTTGCTTTCTGTTGCTTTCTCCATCTTCTGCCACTGCTGTCAATTGAGTAACTCTCTTCTTGCCCCATGGCCTTGGTGCCATCTCCTCTGCACTTGTCCTTTCGCTGGGAGGCCTCTCCACCACGTGGGGTTTGCGTGCCTTCCAGATGGTCAGAGGTTGAACTCCACAGCCAGCATGATGGAGAGTTTAACTGGGGCATGTTAATTGTCTCCTGCCTTAATGCCAGGCTCCTGGAAGCTGCCCAGTCATGTAAATGCTGAGCCAAGCCCCCTGTGCTAGCCAGAGCACAGCCCCAACCCACAGGCAAATGCAGAGTGACTGTCCTCTGCCCTGGGCTCCAGGGTGATGAAGAGCCTCAGAGTGTCCTCTCCCCAGCGCCTCTGTGCTTCACCTCACCTGGCAGTTCAGCTCTGTGCTGGTGAGGGTCACGCACAGCTCCTGCTGAGCCATGATGCCACTCTCAGGTGGTGTCCTGGGGGTGCCTGGGGGTCACCACCCCAGCTGCAGTGCTGTGCCTCTCCCCCCCAGGGAACCTGCTCCTCTCTTGTCTGCCTGACCACTCTCCTGCTGTCCTTGTTCTCCTGCCAGGGCTCGGCTTGAGGCCTTTTCCGACCACAGTGGGAAGCTGCAGGTGCCTCTCGAGGAGATCATAGACTGGCTCGGGCAGAAGGATGAGGAGCTCTCAGCACAGCTGCCGCTGCGGGGCGATGTCTTCCTGGTGCAGCAGGAAAAGGAGACACACACGGTACGTTCCCCAGTGCCTCCCCCACTGCCCGTCACTGCCAAGGAGAGCTGCAGGTGGGCAGCCCTGTTTGGGGCTCCCACCTTGTGTCACTGCCCGTGCCCACAGCCTAGGAGTGCCCCAGTCCTTGGCCATCTCCATATCTGCAAATACTCGTGGCATGTGACAGGCAGAGACCAGCTGGTTTTAGACAATAAATCTGCATTGCAATTTCAAGACATCTGCAGGTGGTGGTTGCCTCCATCACTTCTCTCCTCATTTCCCCCTTATGTCCTACCTTTGCAACAGATGGAATTGGTGCTCACTGGCCTCTGCGTTTGGGATGCTGAGGCCTGAGGAGAGGTTGGTTGGTGTAAAGGTGACCCCGTGATTGGGACATGAGCGATTCCTGCAGTAGCACATTATCATCATATCTGAAACTGGGGTAAACCCAGACAGATCAGAGTTCCCTGCTTCTCTGACCAGAGCATTTCCTCCTTGCTGCCAGTAGCTATTGAGCTTTAGTTGTTTTTACCTTGAAAACAAAACTAAACTGTGGCTTACTGTTGCTATCACTCATCCTCACTGGAGTTAGCCACTTCCCTGGTGCACAAATACCTGATCCAGCAGACAGCACTGGTGGGGGGCTGCAGTTGGAGGGGAGGAGAGGACATCCTAAATCATCCTGCCTCTGAAGTCTGCCCTGGCAGATGTGCTGCTTTGGGGCATCCTGCTGTTTTCCTCTTTGCTGCTTCAGCAGCCTCACCTGTTGCTGAACAGCTGCTAGAAGGATTGTTTGCATGACCATGCTCTCGCTGCACGAGTGAGGAGCATCTCCAAGCAGTGCCTGTGAAAGCATCATCAATAAAGCAGTTCCTCTTGCACAGCTCTGGCTCAACACACCCTTCTGGGCTCACTGTTCTGCCTTAACCCTCCAGCAAAACTGCAGTCCAAACCTCTGCAGGAGCCACCTTCCTGACCTGCAAAAATATTTCTCTGTTAACTTCTTTCTGTGTCTCCAGTGAGGTTTGAGCCCTGGAGTGAATAAATCACTACAGCCTTTGGCAAGGAGGCAACAGGGGCACAATTCTCCAGCTCAGCCTGCTGTCTCATCTCTGTGCTCTGCTCTCCAGGCTTTCATGGAAGAAGTGAAGTCTCGAGGACCATATATTTATTCTGTCCTGGAGTCAGCACAAGCTTTCCTTTCCCAGCATCCATTTGAGGAATTAGAAGAACCAACTTCAGAAAACAAAGGTCCGTGCATCCCCCCCTTCCTTTTTCTGCCATAACAGCACAACTCCTCCTGGGCTGGCCCAGGGAGGATGGAGTGGAGGTGGCTGGTGTGGCACAAAGCAGCATGTCAGTGGTCTGCCTTGCACCATTGTGCACCAGGCTGTTTCCAGTCCTTTGACCCTTTAAAAGTCAGACCAGTGCAGAGTGATGCTTCTGCCTCTGGAGAAGGCAGAGGCTGCTGGCACAGCCCATGATGGAGTGCATCTCATGAGACAGTATCAGATGTGCTCTGGGGTGGGTTTTTAAAGGGCAGCAGGGCTTCTGCTTGTGAGGACAGACAGAGAGCAGAAAGAGGACTGCGGACAGGCTGGATACCTAGGGGAGCTGGTGCAGAGATGGACACTATTACCACCCTTCCTCTTTCTAGTTTTCCCTAGATTTTTTATCTCCCTTTTCCCTGCCCTCCCTCCATCTCTTGCCCACTCTTCTCTGGAATGGGGTCTCATTATTGCTCTCTATTCCCCTTCTGCTTTGCCTTCACAGATGTCTCTCCCCGACACCGGATCCAAAACATCAGCCGCTTTGTCTGGAAGCAGGCAAATGTGGCCAGTGAATTGTGGGAGAAGCTCACGGCTCGGTGTGTGGACCAGCATCGTCACATTGAACGGACACTGGAGCAGCTGCTAGAGATTAAAGGGGCCATGGAGGAGCTCAGCATGACACTGGACCAGGCTGAAAGCATGCGTGAAACCTGGGAACCCATTGGGGACCTCTTCATTGACTCCTTGCCAGAGCACATCCAGTCCACCAAGGTAATCCTGGCTGAGAAAGCTCCAGCCTTAGCCCAAGAGGTGATGAGATGCAGCTTCCCAGAGGGCAGTGCTGTTCCTCCTGACTGCTCAGGCCGATACAGCCCCATTACTTGGGGTCTCAGGGGCCAGGTCCTCACTCTGACAGCCCCCTAGCTTTGCAAGGGTGAATTTGACCTGCAGTGTCCTGAGGTGTTGTGCACCTTGTCATGGCACAGACTTACACAGGTACAGGGGCTCAGCATAAATGAACCATTGTCCATGTTCCACTTCTCAGGACATTTGAGTGGTCTTCAGCCCAGCTATTTTGTTTTGTTTTGTTTTTCCCTGTGAGAAAGTTGGTCAGCAGCATCTTGCCAGCCAGTAGCCCACCCTAGCTTGTAGCAGAGGAATCAGATCCAAGTCCTGACTTGCTTTTCTTTTCTTTCCCCTTTCTTTCCAGCTGTTCAAAGAGGAGCTCTCTCCCATGAAGGATGGGGTGAAAGCGGTCAATGATCTTGCACACCAGCTTGCCATCTCAGATGTCCACCTGTCCATGGAGAACTCCCGTACCCTGGAGCAGATCAACACACGCTGGAAGCAGCTGCAGGTGGGAAGGAGTCAGTACCAAGTACTGCAAATAAACTACAGGTGGGAGGAACTTGGGAAGAGCTGTCACTACTGGTCTTCAAGGACGATAAAGTAAGGCTTGGTATAGTATGGATGGTGTAGCTGGTGTTCCTGGAGGAAGAGAGCATCCATTCAAGGTGAGGAAAGTGGCTGGCAAATCTGTCTTGAGCAGAAAAAGGCAATGGGAGGATCAAAGGATGCTGTCTGAGGAGAATCAGGATCTGATGAGGGGAGAGGTCAGTACCAGCTGTGGCTTTGTTGATGTCTGTGAAAATATGGATACAGGTGAGCTGGAGATGTGGGCTGTGCTGCCTCAGCCTGTGGGAGGAGGTGCAGGGAGCTGAGCCGGCTGGGGAATGCAAATACCAAGGCAGGTGAGGAAGGAAGAGGGCCTGTATGCTGGGTCATGTCTGAGTCATCCCATGGAAGAATCCCACGGGAGCAGGCTCTGCAGGGAAGAGGGGTTCAGAGAGTTGGTTGATGTTCAAGGCTCAATACTTCCAGGCTCAAGAATGATGCATCCCGGTGAGGCTGGGGGCTGACCTGCTGGAAAGCAGCGCTGCAAAGAGGGACTTGGAGGGTCCTGGTGGACAACAAACTGTCCATGAGCCAGCAGTGCGCCCTTGTGGCCAAGAAGGCCAATGGAATCCTGGACTGTATTAGGAAAAGCATTGCCGGCAGGTCGAGGAAGGTGATCCTGCCCCTCTACTCAGCCCTGCTGAGGCCACATTTGGAGTCCAGGTCCAACGGAAAGCCACTGAGTTGGTCAGGGGTCTGGAGAATCTCTCTGATGAAGAAAGGCTGAGGAAGCTGAGCCTGTTCAGCCTCAGGAAGAGGCAACTGAGAGGGGACCTCATTAATGTGTACAAATACCTAAAGGGTGGGTGTCAAGAAGATGGAGCCAGGCTCTTTTCAGTGATACCAAGCAATAGCACAAGAAGCAATGGGCAGAAACTGATGCACAGAAGTTTCACCTGAAAATGAGGAAGAACTTTACTGTGCGAGTTCCTGCACACTGGAACAGGTTGCCCAGAGAGGTTGTGGAGTCTCCTTCTCGAATGGAGACATTCAAGAACCTTCTGGATGCAATCCTGTGCCTTGTGCTCTAGGATGACCCTGCTTAGGCAGGGAGGTTGGACAAGATGACCCACTGTGGTCCCTTCCAACCTCACCAATTGTGTGATTCTGTGAGTCCATCCACAGGCCTTCCTGACTGGGGCTTCAATCCAAAATTCTTGATGGGCTGCCATTGAACTCTTCTGTCCCATTCTCCAGGCCTCCGTAAACGAACGCCTGAAGCAGCTCCAAGATGCCCACCGGGACTTCGGACCAGGCTCCCAGCACTTCCTCTCCTGTACGTGAGTGGGTCTCCCTGGCCTCCCACCATGTGGCTGCCCTTCAGAGTAGTTTAGTGTGGGCTGTGTGTAGAATCCTGTTGCTGAGCCCAGAGCCACACACGCAGCTAGAAAAGGGCCCAGTCCAATGACTGGTACACAGGAACTGGAGCAGGAGCCATGTCCCAAAATCAGTGTTGTGCTACCTCACCTTGTGCAACCAAGGGTGGGACATGAATGTGACATCCCTTCAGAGTGCAGAGCTGTGACCCTCACAGCAGCAGCTCCTGGGTGATACTGGGATTGTGCCAGCCTCAGAGACTGAGTGGTCAAGACAGCAGATGGCAGAAAAAGGCAGTCCTCTGTATCCCATGTTGGTCATTCAGAGGTCAAAAATTCACACATTAAGGAAGTTTTCATTCATGTGGCAAGGCAGAGGTGGGCTGTTTCTACAGAGCTGAGCTGCTGATGGCTCTCAGACCTGCAAAGGATGAGCAGCAGGTTGTGCTCCAGAGTCTGGAGGCTGTTCTCAGAAATGCTGACCCCTGAAGTGTCTTCAGATGTCAGTGAGGTTTGTTGGCCCATGTTTCTGTGCAGACCATGTCTTTCTATCTGAAAGAGAGAGAGACTTTTCCAGTTTCTGGAATTGTTAAGCTGCCTGTAACAAGGAAAAATAGTTGAGGGTTCTCCTCTAGAGAACACACATATGATGGCAGGCAATTGGTATGGGAAGTGTCCTCATCTTCCTGAGATACTGCAGCTGACACACAGAGCATGAGTAATGGAAACAGCAGTTGCTGTGGGTGCTCAAGCCTGCCCATAACAAGCAGTACTGTGTGTGTGCCCAAATCCCAGCTCCTATGAGCCCTGTCCACTACTGACCAGTGTTGCCTTGGCATCATCAAAAGCATCAGGAAGTGTCTCTTCCTGGTTTCTGAGCTCAGCCATGTTCAGAGCCTGTCTCAAGAGAGGCAAGACAGCTGTGACAAGACCGGCAGTCTTGTGCCCCTCTTATAGGCAGCATCTGCTTGCCCCACTCCAACCCCCCCAGCTGGTGATTTGGGCAGGCACAGCTTCTTCAGAGGCACCCACCTGCTGGCACAGTCCTGCTGGACTTGCATCAGAAACAGCATCAACCCAAAGGACAATTTGGTGTTGATCTGGCGTCTGTCTCTCTCTCTCCTTGCAGCCTCAGTCCAGGTTCCCTGGGAGCGAGCCATTTCCCCCAACAAAGTGCCATACTACATCAAGTGAGTGTACTCCCAGCCACAGCCCGTGGTCTTCTCTGGCCCAGTGGGAACAGGAACTGGGGACCAATTAGGAGTTGGGGGCAGTGAATGGACTGGTCTGAGCACTGACCTCCAGTGAAGTGTGTCACCCCCAACCTGGAAGAGCCAGGCTTTCTCTGCTGGCCAAGATGCCCCAGATGAGGGAGGATGCTGGCTGGAAGGAGGGGGGCCTGGCAGAAAGTGGAGGCATCCTCCTGGGGGCATCCTCCATGCTCCTATGGCTAAGGAGTGTGCTCACTGGGGTGTAGCAGCCCCAGTGTTTTCAGGCACTGAGGGACTTGCACCCAGGGCTGGCCCAGGTCCTTTTTTTAATCTCTCATGACAGCTGCTTAATTCCCATCTTAACTCTTGATTTCCTTCTATTTTCCTTCCAGCCACCAGGCCCAGACGACCTGCTGGGACCACCCAAAGATGACTGAGTTGTACCAAACCCTGGGTAAGGAGGCTGCCACAAAGCCATTCGAGCAGCATCTGTGTTTTCAGGACATGGGGTGCTATGTATGATCTCCCCAGGCCACCCGCCCCTCTCTGTGGCACAGAGCCTGCCAAAGCAATGGGGTGGAACCCCATGCCAGGCTCTGCCCCTCCTCCTCCTGCATGCATTCTGCTTCTGCTGGTGGGGCTGGTGTCTGGAAACTGCAACTGCTGGTTCCTGGCCTGGAGAAAAGGATGTTGAGCTGCAGTTTTATTCTTCTTTTCCTGTGTTATTGCAGCGGATTTGAACAACATCAAGTTCTCGGCGTATCGGACAGCCATGAAACTACGTCGGGTGCAAAAAGCCCTGCGATGTGAGTGTGGAAAGCATTTCCCTCCTGATGGGTCTCCTTCGATAAAGCCATTAAAATAAAACAAGCTTTTATCAGGACATCAAACGCAGGAGCCCAGCAGGGGACAGGTAGCTGAGGCGAGAAGTGCTGGGAAGATGAGCCTGTGGCTGGAAAGCTGAGCAAATCCAATGGCAAGACATCTGTGTTAGCACCTTTCTTTGCAGGCTTAGGGTGGAATTGCCTCAAGGGCAAGTAATAGTCAAAGGAATTTGAGAGCAAAGTGTTCCAGCTCAGAGTTACAAGTCTGTAGGGTCAGGCAGGGGCTCACCCAGGAGCTCCAAGGGAGCCCAGAGCAGCTGTGGTTATAACTGAGAGCAGAAACCAGCCTTGCTGGGAGGGGCAGAGAGGAGTCCACTACTTTAAAAGGAGGAAAGGAGCCATTAAACCTGACTTCTGCACTGTTGGTAAAACTCTAGTTAAACAAGAACTAATAGCCACGTGAATAGGATGTGATAGGAGTTCAACACCATGCGTGGCTCTCTGAGAGGCAGTTGCTCCTTGGGAATTGCTAAGGAGTTTCTGGGGGAATTGGTGTGCAGGCAGATGAGAATCTGATAGATGTGGCACCCTTGGCTGCTGGAGAGCTAATGGCCACAGAAATCTGAAAGCAGCAGAGCTGGAGACAGGACTGCTCCACCTCTGGGCACCTGCTCGTAGGGTCTGTGGGGCTCCTCACCTTCCCACACCAGCCCTAGAGGCACCTGCCACATGCAGAGCTGGATCTGGGCACCTGTGACTCTGCACAGAGCTTTTCATGGGTAGAATTTTCATAACCATGACTGGCCACAACAACAGGGAGGGAAGGTCACACAGAGTGTCAGCTCAAGTTGACTATAAGTGGAGATATAGGTATTTTGGGAGGGGTTTATGAGTGGAAGAGCAATTCTGGGAGCTGTGCCCATCCTGCCAGCATCTTTTCCACTGCAGTGGGGCTGAGACTGCCCCAGGTCAGGGCAGGGCTATGTCTCCCTCCTCTTGGTTCTCACCTCTCCCATTTTCCTCTCTGCCTCTGATCCCTCTGCCTGTGCTTTCTGCACAGTGGACATGGTAACCCTGGCCACAGCCTTGGAAATCTTCAATGAGCATGACCTGCAGCCCAGTGAGCGGGCGATGGATGTGGTGGAGGTCATCCACTGCCTGACTGCCCTCTACGAGCGGCTGGAGGAGGAGCGGGGCATCCTGGTGAATGTGCCTCTCTGCGTGGACATGAGCCTCAACTGGCTGCTCAATGTCTTTGACAGGTACTGGTCCCTTGGCATCCCCCTGACCTGTGGGGCTGCCATGCTTGGAGGGAAACCTCCATGCTGGTCTCCCAGCTGGCAGTGCTGCAAAAGGACCCTGGCCACCAGCTATGGGGCTGCCTGGTGCAGGCTTGCCTTGCTTGACCTCCCCTGCATAAAAATCTTAAAAACACTTGCAAACCTGTGCAATGTCTCACCTTGCAGTGGCCGCAGCGGGAAGATGAGGGCTCTCTCCTTCAAGACGGGCATTGCATGTCTGTGTGGGACAGAGGTCAAGGAGAAGTTTCAGTGTGAGTCCCCCATCTTCCTCCCCTGGGGCCTGGTGAGCAGTCACCTGGGGAAAGTGGGAGTGCTTCTGTTTCCTGGTTTAGCCCTTCTTTGCTCAGAAATAGCAGAAAACAGTTCTCCTGCGCTGACTACTCTGCTTGCATCACTACCTCTCCTTCCCTCTCACCTCCTCTAGCTCCCTCCCCCTCCCTCTCCCCCAGCCTACGCCACCTAAATTAGGATATTTTTTTGCAGACTTGACTGGTGCTGTGATGATCTTGCTTGCATGGCATTATAAGGAGAAATGCAGTGAAAGCAGACAGGCAACAGTTACCCAGTGCTTCCCAGGAGAAAAAAAACTGGGAGTGCATGGCTGGGAAGTAGGTTACAGACAAATTGAAGAAAGCTCCTTTCCTCACTGCGTTTTAACCGTGGTGCTCTCTGCCATGGGATACTGCGGAGGAGTTAGCCTAGGAAGCACCAAAGGGTTAAATAAAGGGATTGGGCAGGTTCATAGAGGATAGGCCAGCTGTGCCTGTTAAAGAAGTGATGTGTATAACCTCTGTCTCAAGAAGACTCTAAACTCTTGGGTTTTGGGAGCTGGAAGGATACTGGTAAATGTTATTCAATCATAGCTCAGTTTTTCTTTCTTATTTGAGCTCCCTGCTGGAGACAGGTGGTGGGGCCCCTGGTCTAATCCACACACCACTGCCCCATGCCTGCGTTCTGCCCCGTGTGCTGGGGCAGCAGCCGTGTCTCTAGCAGGGCTGTGTGTCTGTTCTGCTGGCAGACCTCTTCAGCCAAGTGGCGAATGCCGGGGGACTGTGTGACCAGCGGCACCTCGGCATCCTGCTCCATGAGGCCATCCAGGTCCCACGCCAGCTGGGGGAGGTGGCAGCATTTGGGGGCAGCAATGTGGAGCCCAGCATCCGCAGCTGCTTCCGCTTTGTGAGTAGCCCATGGCCTGTGCCATCCCCTTTGCAGCAGCCGTGCTGGGAAGAGGCTCCCAGAGGTGGTGAGGAGCTTGTACCCCATCTCAGCTGGGTGCCAGCACTGAGCAGCCCCTTCCTCTCCCCTCCCCAGAGCAATGGGAAGCCTGCCATCGAGGCGTCCCAGTTCCTGGAGTGGGCCAATCTGGAGCCGCAGTCCATGGTGTGGCTGGCCGTGCTGCACCGGGTGACCATGGCTGAGCAGGTGAAGCACCAGATCAAGTGCTCAGTCTGCCGGCAGTGCCCCATCAAGGGCTTCAGGTAGGGGCTGTGATATGGGACCTTGGCCCCCAAAGCAAGTGCATGGTGTACTGCAGGAGGGAGCTGAATTTGCTCTGTGCTGTTGGGGGAATGTAGAGCTCTGCAGCAGCAGTGCTTCAGGCAGGTCAGACCAGGGGCCAGCAGAGGGGAAGGAGCAGGATGCTTTGCTGGGGACTTCAGCCATCAGCACTGTGGGTTCAGTGGGGTGCGAGAGCAACACAGGCCACCTCCGTCCTCTGCTGAGCTCTCTTTGGGCTAAAAAAGGTGTGTTTTTGCTGACTCACTGCCTCCCTATGGCCTCTTGATTTCTCCAGGTACCGGAGCTTGAAGCAGTTCAATGTGGATATCTGCCAGACTTGCTTTCTTACTGGGCGAGCCAGCAAGGGCAACAAGCTGCACTACCCTATCATGGAGTACTACACCCCGGTATGGAGCTGTGGTGGGCTGTGGTGTCCCTGCTATTCTGGGGGTCCCCTCTGACAGCAGGAGCCTTGTGATGTTTAGGCTGGTGCAGCCACAGAAGTGGATCCCTTTTGTGTTTTGTTCCCCTCTGCATGCTGCAGGTCGCCTGTGTCCCTGCTATTCTGGGACTCATGATGAGTGAGATGCATGGCATCCACTGATGCCTAACTTGGCTTGTGCCAGGCCCTGTGGTAGGCTGACAGAGCTGCCCTGTGCCCTCTTTGCCTCCTCAGCTGTGTCTGCCTCTTCCTCCATGTAGCTCTTGCCCAGCCTGAAGGGACTTCTTTCCTGCAGATGCTGACCTGTGGTCCCCCACTTTTAATTAAGCAGCACCATGGTAATGTTTGTGTCTCTGCAGACCACATCTAGTGAGAACATGAGGGACTTTGCCACGACGCTGAAGAACAAGTTTCGGTCCAAGCAGTACTTCAGCAAACACCCACAGAGAGGTTACCTGCCTGTCCAGTCCGTGCTTGAGGCTGACTTCTCCGAGGCGTGAGTTGGCTAGGCACAGGCTGTACCTTTTGACCCTGTCTGATACATGGGCTCCATGGGTGGAAGCAGCATCTCAGCTGTGAGACAGGGCTCCCAGGGGAGGGCTGGAAGGGGCACTTGCTCTGGGGGTTGTAGGACACCCAGTTCTTGGAGGAGCAGAGATTTCATTTTCCCTCCCCAGAGTGTCCCTGGCTCTTCTCAGCACAGGTGAGACCAGGGCAGCCTCTCCAAGCCCTAGCTTAGAGGGAGGACTGCTTAGCCTTGCTGACCAGTGTGCATCTCTTCCAGACCAGCCTCCTCCCCGATGTTACCGCATGCTGACACCCACTCCCGGATCGAGCACTTTGCCAGCAGGTACCACCACTGGGCACTGCTGGCACACCAGGGCATGGAGCACGACTGGTGGGCATGGGGGGGTTTCAGGTCAGATGCATGGTGAGCTCCTGCTGCCTGCGGCCCCCTCCACGCTGCCCTCATGTTGGGAAGAGGCAGCTGCAGCCATGCAAACCTGCCTGCACCACTTTGCTCCTGCCTGGCACATGGCTGATGCCATTCAAGTTGGCAGCAGATGCCATGCATTTGACAGCAGATGTCTTAGTGATGAAATGTACACTCCTGCTCTTCCCAGTATGAGCTGCTGGTTGGATTCTCCCCAGGGAGATAGATATCCAGATGTTTTGCTGTGCCTGTGTGCCCACCAGTGCTGCTTGCATGCTTCCCATTGCTGCTGCCTTGTGGTTTGTAATGTCTCTGCCCTCACCACGGACCCAGGCAGAGCAGGGACCTGAGAAGCACAGGGAGCCTGTAGCTCAGGCTCCAGCTGGTACGCTGTCATCTCTTTCCTTTGCTTCTGTGGGAGGAGGCTGAGCCAGCTGCATGCCAGCAGCCCTTTATTCCAGAGCCTGTCACCCCAGAGCAGCAGTGTCTTTTGTTTTCTAAAAGGGTAAAACTTTCTAGAGCCTGTAAAGAGGGGCAGACTGGTGCAGGCCAGCTGGGAGACTCTTCTGGAGAGGGGTCTTGCAGGGGCTGCTGCAGGTAGGGTACATTGAGACACATCTAGGGTGCCTCTGACCACATCTCAACCTGTTTTCCTTTTCTCCAGGCTTGCAGAGATGGAAAGCCAGAACTGTTCCTTCTTCAATGACAGCCTGTCCCCTGATGATAGCCTGTGAGTTCTGCCTTCTTCCCCCCTTGCTTGCCTCCTGCTGAGTCAGGGCTCTTGTGTGTCTATTCCTGCCTAGCCAGGGCACAGAAATGCTTTCCTTCTCAGCTCCTTTGAGTCTGAGTCTCCTGGGCACCCCCAGCTACCCAGGGGTACTGAGCTATTTCTGAGCTCTAAACCTGGAGCAGCCAGAACAAGTTTCCATATGAAACCACCTCCGTCCAGGATGTTCTGCCCCAAGGGCACACAAATCCTAGGAGAATGATGTTCCTCACTAAGGTGTTTCTCCACCTGCTGCAACAGGGATGAGGACCAGTACCTGCTGCGCCATTCCAGCCCCATCACTGACAGAGAGCCTGGGGGCAGCCAGCATGTGCCAGGAAGCCTCAACACAGATGACAAGGGAGACCTGGAGCGAATCCTAGCCCACTTGGAGGACGAAAACAGGTAGGGACATGGGCAGCTCCTAAGGTGGGGTTTATAGCCTAAGGAGGAAGGGGCTGGAGAAGCCTGGCAGAGCACAGAGTGGAGTCAGGGGATAGCTGCTGGACATGGAGATCGGAGGAGCTGAGTGGGCTGGTTTTGAGGGTGTCTAGGCTGAGCCCTAAAACCTTCATGGGAGCACTTAGTGAGGGTATGCTCTCTAAGGAAAGGACAAGACTGTTCCCCAAAATGTTCCTGCCCCCATCCCCAGAACCTCTTCCCCTCCTGAACCCCAAAGTGGTTGAAGTGAGCCCAGGGCACTGCTCTCTTTCTTGTCCCTGAGCTTCTTAGAAACAGTAGTGCTGCTGCTCTGGCCTACACAAGGTGAGGCTCTGGGCAGGTCAGCTTGTTTCAGGAGAAGGTAATGCTTTCCCTGCCCTTGTTCTCAGCCTCTTAGGAAGCAGCTGTGTGTCTTTTTGTAAACTGCTGAGGTCAGGTAGAGCTTCACGCAGGACACCCTGAGGTGCAGGGACAAAATCCAGGAGCATGGTGGTCCTCAAGCTTTACCTGTGGCAAAGCCTCCAGGGATGCTCTGTGTCCGAGTCATGGGCCATCCTCAGTGCACAGCTATAGAGTGTTTCCAGCAGTCTCCAGAAAGGAGGGCAGTGATGCTGACCTAGGCTATCTTGCAGGATACTCCAGGGAGAGCTGAGACGTTTGAAATGGCAGCATGATGAGGCAGTGGAGTCTCCAACCTTGGCTACAGGTTCCCCCGAATTAGTGCAAGACACACATAACGATGAGCTCCTGGCAGAAGCACGAATCCTCCGGCAGCACAAGAGCCGCCTGGAGACACGTATGCAGATCCTGGAGGACCACAACAAGCAGCTGGAGTCCCAACTGCACCGGCTGAGGGAGCTGCTGCTGCAGGTACTATCAGGGCAAGGATTCAGGGAAGCCCATCCTTGGAGTGGGCTTTACCATGACAGAGCTGGGACAGTGGCAAAAAGGGATGGTCAGAAGGGGGGAGGACAATAACAACCCCTCCCCCCGCTCTCCAGCCTCCGACAGAGTCAGAGGGCAATGGTTCAGCAGCTTCCTCCTTGGCTTCATCTCCACATCAGTCTGAAGGCAGCCAGGCAAAGGAGAGAGAGCATAACACCCCTGACACTGAAGCTGCAGGTGAGGATTGGGCTGAGCTCTTGGCCCTGCTCCTTTCATTCAATGCTGCAGGAAGCTGCCTGTGCCCTGCCATCCTGCAAAGATGCTGGGGGGGGAGGTGGATGCTCAAAGAGCCTGCTCACCACCACCATCCCCACCATCCACCTCCCATCCTCTCACACGCAGATGAGGTGGAAGCCAAAACCCAGGAAGTCAGCGTGTGCCTGGAAGACATCATGGAGAAGCTGAGGAGCGCCTTCCCCAACTCTCGAGGTACTCGAGTGAAATCCCCTTCTCTGGCCTCTTACTGCTCCCTCAGATGAGGTTTTCCCCATGGAGCCCTGCCCCGATCCCAGCTTCCCCTGATCCCAGCTTCCCTGCAGCAGCCGATCCCCTGCAACGCCTGCAGCCAGAGCTGGGCTGCCATGGCGCTGCTGGGACTGGTGTGTTTGTTGCCTGGGCACAGAGAGGATGAGGAGGAGGTTTCACACCTGCAAGGAGAGGTGATCAGAGCTGCCAAGACTTCAGACCAACTAGATCCCCCCAGATGAGCTGCAAGGCAGCCTCCTGCCCTGCTTGGGATGCTGCACCCTGAGGGGGTCCCCACTGTGAAGATGGACAGCATCGAGTTTGCAGTGATCACCTCGAGCCACTTCCTCACTTTGTCCCTGTCCAGACCCCTCTCCAGGAGAGGTCAAGGTCCCAGTTTCCTGGCAAGATGGAAGCAATGGTGCAAGCTCTCCTAGCTGCTCATGGATGGCTCTTCCCAGCAGGGATGAGGACTGGGGGTTGCATGTATGGACAGTTCTCCACTTGCCCAGTGGGGTTTGGTGTTGGTCTTCCTGCTGTCCCTTTGTGCTCCAGCCCAGGACCAGCACTCAGTCCCTCACCCAGGCTGCCCATGTGTGTGCCAGGGGGAGACATTGCTTGGTGCCAGCACTAACATGAAGTGGGGCAGACCTTCCCTCTCTGCCCATGCAGACCCTCTCCCACTTTCTGCCATCCCTGAGCAGGATCCTCCTGACTCTGTAGCAGCCCTGTTCTAACCAGGTGGCTCCAGGTCCTGTTTTCCTGACCTCTCTATTTCTCTTTCAGGTATGACCCCCCTTATCTAACACCTCCTGTGAGCCAGAGGCTTTTCCTAACCAGCTACCTGGCTGCTTTCCTCCCCTTCCTATCCCTGCCATGCTCCCTGTGCTGCGGCAGACCTCGCACACACTCCTTCCACACCAGTTGTGCAGGCTGCTTGCAAGCTCCAGATCATCTCAGGGGAACATAGGTCATGAGGGAGCAGGACCGTGGGCTCCTCAGGAGGCTGGCTTCATCACTCAGACAGAGTGTCCCAGCCTGGGTGGAAAGGTTCAGAAGGAAGAACTGAAGCCGTGAAAGCTGCCTGTCTCCCCTGGCACTCCTGGGCTGCTGCCTTTGACTGCAGCCCTTGGGGGATGCAGAGCTCAGCATCACACTCCTCTTAAGTTGTACCCAGAGGTCTCCAAGCTTCTGGGCACCAAAACACTCCTGGAGCCACCCAGTTTTTACAAGAACTTTTTCTAACAGCATCCATCTGCCAGCCTTACAGATTGAACTCTCTCTGCCACCCAGGGCTCCACGACCAGCTAGGCACATACTCTCTGGTGGGGAGAGTCTGCAAGGTTTATGGGTTAGAGATGAGTCCATGTTAGAGCTTCAGTCCAGCTAGTAGCCTTATCTTGAGAGGGTCCTCATAACAGAGCCTTATCATTTAATTTGCATATATTTCTATATATTATATATATTCTGTACTTAAATACTCTCATGGACTCACTCCATTAAATTCTAATACTGTAAGTGCAGCTGCCCTTCATTTTCAGTCCAGCACAACATCTGCTCCTGTGGGGACCAGCACTTTCCCCATTGCTGGTGCTGCCTGGGAACAGGGCTGCTGGACAGGGAGCTCAGCAGAGGGGCGAACTGGCACCAAATACTCTGCCACACCTGGTTTCCTTGGGGAGCTGTGCCTTTGCTGTGGCACAGAGAGCCTCTCCTGCCCAGACCTGGCTCCATCCCTGGGGAACCTCAGCTCCTGCAGCTGCACATCCCCACGATGCTGCAGGAAGGGGTTCCTCCAGCCACAGATCCAGCACTGGGGCCACCAGGGCATTGGGCTGTGATGCTGGAGCATAGTGGTGCAGGCAGACAGCAGGACAGGCAGGGCACCTCCTTGCTGCCCCCAGGAAGCAGCTGCCCTGCTGCTGCTCTCCCCGATTTGAGCTGGGCTGTGGGGTTGGAGGCACTTGTTGGAAGCAGACAGGTTCTGCTGGGCAGCGGAGGAGGCTGCTCTGTGAGCTGGCAGGGTAGATCAGCGATGGTGGCTCCAGATCCCAAGAAGGCTCCCTCAGGCCAGCTGTCTCATGCTATGTTATGTCGAGAAAGGGGTAGCGTCAGGTGCTATGGAGTGTCCCAGAGTGGATGCTGAGATGGCCCTGGGGCTCTGGGGCTACAAGCTGCAGAGGGGCGAGATGCCTGAGCCCTCAGGGCAGGGTGGAGGTAGGGTGCAGGTGGGACTGCATGCTGCTCTGAAGCATCCTGCCCAAAACAGGGCTGGCTGTGAGGACAGTTATGGGGCTGTTGTCACTGTCTGAGGAGGTTTGGATCAAAGCAGTGTTGGGGGCACAGGGCTGTGTGGGCAGTTGGCTTTGGTGTGCTGGCAGAGGTGTGAAACAGTGCCCACACTGGTATGAGGTGGTGTGAGCCTTACGACCAGGTGTCTGGGGTCTCGTGCTGCAGTGGTGTGGGTTGCTGTCCCTCCCGTCCGCTCTCATGCCCAGGAGAGCTGCAGGAGAGCAGAGGCTGTGGCATTGGTGTTAGGCTGTCAACCTGCTTGTTTGTCCATGGTGAGGGACCATGTGCCAGCCTGAGACCCAGCTGGGCCTCCCCGTTATCCCAGTGGCAGGACGGAGGCCGCATGGAGAGCAGCTGGGTTTTGTCCTGAGGAGGAGTTCAGGAGTACTCGGTCTGGGGGGAACTGGAGGAAGGGAAAGGCAGGATGAGGGCAGAGCTGGTGCTTGGGCTGTTTGGTACAGGGTGAGCCCAGGCTGTGTTTGGGAGCCAGGATGTGGCAGGGAGGGGAGCAGGCTGTCTAATGCTCTGGTAACCATGTACTGTGGTGCTGCTGTCCTCGCTGCTTCGTGCCATCTCTGCTCTGGAAAGAGAATAAATTTGTATTTGTACTGAGACCCGGATCAGTGCTCTGGCCTCTTCTCTCTGCGCACCTCAGCTGCGCCAGGGCAGCTCCCAGCACTGCCCCGTCCTGGCGCTGCTCCTGCAGGGCTGCTGGGACACATGTCCCTGTGTCCTGTGTCATTCTGCCTCTCCACACCCTTGGAGGCAGAGCAGAAGCTGTGAGCAGAGCCCCAGGCTCTCCAGATATAAGTGTATTCCCCAACCACCATCTTCCTTTGTCCACTTCCAGCAAAATCTGCTCAGGGACGTGTGTGGGACTGCTGGGACAGGGGCTGTGTGGGGACAGGCCCTCTTCCTTGCCTGGGGACTTCTGCTGTAGAAACCTTTCAGGCCCAGGAAGGCTGTAGGCAGCAGTGGGATGCTGGGCAGGCAGCAGTGGGATGCTGGGCAGGCAGTCCTCTCCCTCTGTGCTTTCTCCCTGGAGCCCTGTGAGGTCTCCAGTGCCCAGAGGTATCCGGGTACCTCTGCCCCAACTGTTGCTCACATTCCCCATGGCAAAGTGAGGGGCTAGCTGAGGACTAGCCCAGGACAAAGCTGGGGGCTCTCAGACCCTCCCCGCTGACAGTGAAGCCTGCTGAGCCATGCTGGAAGGGCTGGCAGCGCTGGGCAGAGGCCTGACATGGTGCTACTGCAGTGAAGTCCAGGGACAGCTCTCACAGGGACAATCAGGAGCTTAAAGGAGGGTGAAATGCAGCCTCCTTAACTCCTCCTCTCAAAGGCAGAGCAAAATGTCCCATCCCTCTACCACAGGCTCCAGAGCAAGGCAGGAGGTGTGGGCTGTGATCATCTGGGAAGGCGGTGATGTCCAGGAACACATCCAGCACATGGTGCCAGGGAACAGCTTTTATTTCTCAGCCATCAGGGCCCAGCTGACAGGTGCTGGAGCCAAGGGGTTGAAGCAGGGAGGCAGCTGGGGCTGCTGCACAGTGAGGCTGCTGGTCACGGTGGTGGCAGGATGAGGACAGCACTGCTCCCGTGGCACTGCAGGGCCAGACCCCAGTCCTGAGGCTTGCCCTGCTACCTGCGCTGTATCTCCTTGGCAGTGCTCTTGCAGTCTTTCCCCCACCCAGGGGTAACCAGCCCTGCTCAGGGCTGGCCATGCCCCAGGGACATGGCCGTGAGCTCTGTGCTCTCGCTGTGCTGCCCTGGAGGTGCATCACCCCCTTCCTTGGCTGCTATGGAGCAGGAACTTCTGCCCCTCCACCCAGCTCCTGGTCTGCCCCTGAGTGCCCAGCCCCAGGGTCAGAGCTGTCTGGTGGGATGTTGCCTTCCCCAGCATATCCTTGGGCTCTGCCTGCTCTCTGCTCCCCACAGCTCCCCTCTTCCAGCACCTCTCCAGGTGTTTCATCCTCCAGCTCCAGGGGCCCTTCAGCTGGCCCCAGCCCCTCACTGGAGGGCCCTGGCTCTGGGGTTCTGCCTGACTCAGCCCTGGCCACACTCCCTGTGCCAGTTCCCTGCTCCAGTCCCTGGCCAAGCCCTGCTGCCTCTGTGCCCCCTGCTGCCCCACACTGCCCTTCAGCCAGCTCTTCCACCTCTGCTGCTGGTCTCTCTTCCTCTTCATTCTCCTCTACTTTCTCCCCCACTACCGTCTCCTCCTCCCGCTCCTCTTTTTCTTCTTCCTCCACCTCCTCCCTCTCCTCTTCCTCTTCCTCCTCCACCTCCTCCCTCTCCTCTTCCTCTTCCTCCTCCACCTCCTCCTTCTCCTCTTCTTCTTCCTCCTCCA
>VZRW01007447.1:499313-510358 GCA_013398125.1 Aegotheles bennettii | reverse complement strand
CTTCTGCCGGGCGAGAAGGGGAGCCCCGCTGGAGCCTGCTGGGCTCCCCCCGGCCCCAGGGAGCCCCCCCGGGCAGCTGGGGGGGAGCACCGGGGGGCACGGGGACTCACCTCGTGCCAGCAGCTGTACATGAGGGCGTAGAGCCGCTCCGAGGCCAGCTGGGGCCGGTACAGCCGCAGCCCTTGGATAACGTGCTCCGTGGTCTCGCTGTTATTAAACCTCTCGTAGGGCATCTTCCCCAGGGAGTAAACTTCCCACATCAGGACACCTGGCAGGGAACGGCAGGGAGGGCTCATGGTCTGCAGAGGAGCTGGTGCTGGGGCACCTCTCCTCCCATGAATGCCAGCGGTGCTCTTACCGAAAGCCCAGACATCAGACTTGCTGCTGAACTTGCTGTACAGGAGCACCTCGGGGGGAGACCACCGCACCGGGAACTTGGACCCCATGGAGCTCGTATACTCGTCATCTAGGACATACCTGCAGCAGGCAAACGGGTCAGGGGGCCTGTCCTGCATTTCACAGTTCAGTCCTTCATGCAACTGATCAAGCTCAAAAGGAATCAACCACCCTCAGAGGCTGCACTCCACACAGGTCTCAGCAGGCAGAAATGTCCCTTTGCAAACATGCTAGTCAAAGTCGAGGAAGGGACAGTGTGACAGAAGCATAGCAAAAAGGGGATGTGGAGAGAAAACTGCAGCCAGGAGACCAGAGGTGCAGGAAAGAAGAGGCAAAGAGGGGGAAAAGGGACGGTGGAAGCAAGAAAGGGTGGTGGAAAGTGGAGAGGCAGAAGGCTGAGCCAGACACATGAAGCAGAGAGGAGGGAGAAGACAGAGGAGAAGCAGATGATGGGGAGGATTGGGAACGGAGGGTGATGGGGGAAAAGACTAAAATGCAGAAGAGATGAAGGAGGGGATGGGGGATTGAGGCAGAAAGGTGACACAAACATAGCTACCAGACCTGGAAAGGCCAAAATCTGATACTTTCACAATTCCTTGGTCATTCACCAAACAGTTGCGAGCAGCCTGTGGATGGAGAGAAGGAGGCAGTCACTCCTACCTGCTTCTGCCTCTGCCAACTTCCTGCACCACCTGGGACTTCATCTTGCCCCCACTCACTTAACACTTTGCCTCACTTTGTCCTGCAGGTTCACCTGTACTGGGGTAAACTATTACATCCCAAGCAGAGACAGCAAGAGAGGCCTCCAGGCATCCTGTTTATCTACAGAGGGGTGACTGCCATGGTGGGATTTTACCTGGACAAAGCAGCACAAGGAGGAGATCAGGTACAGCAGCTAGCAGGACTGCCAGCTGGCAATGCCAGCCCGAGGCCTGACAAACTGCAGGCTCAGGTTTTCATGGGGGTTGAGAGGTCCCTTTTCATGTCTGAGCCAGTGAAGGTGTCTGTGCTGCCTAACACAAACCCTGCCCTAACCATAAATGGATTTCTCGTCCCCTAGAAGACCACCTAGTCCTGCTCTTTCTGCAATCTCTGCTACCTCGCTGCAAAGCAGTGACTTCAGAGCAGCCTGCTCATGCTCAGGTGGGCAGGGAAGCTTAGAGGGATTTTCTGCAGAGAATGTTGCAGAGCTGCCTCTCTTCATATTGTTGAACCAGCTGGACCCTGTCTAGGACATGCGGTGGCTGTCACTGAGCTGGAGATGTGTCCTTCAGCCACAGTCTTACCAGGTCTCGATGTAGGAACTGCTTGGATTCCAGGTACTCCATAGCTTCACAGACATCCTTGCACATCTCCAGCAGCTCAGCAGGCTGGAACCGCCGTCGAGTGTCCCTCAGGAAGTTCAGGAGGCAGCCGTTGGCCATGTATTCAGTGATGATGAAGATGGGGCGCTGCTTGGTGCAGACCCCATAGAGCTGCACCAGCTTCTCATGAGACAGGTTCCTATGTTGGGGACAAGAAGAGCAATTCTGAGCATCTAGAAGACTAAGCAGCCAAGAAGCATCTGTGACTAAAAAGAGTATTTGGGAAGGGAAGGTGCTTCTGGCCCAGCCGATAGTGAAAAAGCTCACTGGGGAATCAGCATGAAGACAGTAGGTTCTCAGATGCATTTTGCGGAGCATGAGGCTACCTGAGACTGTCGCTCCACACCACTTAGGAGGGCAGCCATTCTGGCAAGGACATACCTAGCACTGACCTGCAGCCTGCTCACCACTTACATCATGACTTTGGCTTCGTCGATAAACTCATCCTCTGACATGGAGCCCTCTCTGATCATCTTGATAGCAACATCGTACTGGCCTCTCCATTTCCCATACTTCACCACACCAAACTGCCCCGTCCCCAGTTCCTTCAGGAAGGTCAGATCCTTTGGGTCAATCTCCCACGACCCTAGGACAGAGAGTGCAAGCATAATGTGGGTGCAGGTGACCTCCCTGCAGAGTGCTCCCAGCCATTGGATTGAGCAAGCCCAAGAAGAGCTCATGAGCATGTGCTGCCTGAAAAACCTGAAAAGCCTGAAAAAGTCCATCAAATCTGAGACCTGTTCTTCCAGGGGATGGGGAGCTCATGGCATCTCTTGGTCAGTACTGTCACCAGAGGGCCAACGAGTGTTGGGAAGCAATTCCTGGGAAGGCTGTGAGCCCTGCTGCCATGGGACAGCCAGCATCCCAGCCCCAGAAAGCTACTGTCAGTGAAGACAGGCCCTGCAACCAGGGAACTGTGGGGTAGCCCAGGCCAGCTTACCATAGCCGAGGCCAGCTGTGGAAGGAGCACTCTTCTGGTGTTGAGACACAGGGTACTTCAGTCTGGATATGAGCCCTGAAACACCAAAAGGCAGATCACCACCCCGCGCTCACCTCCCACCTCCCAGCAGGGAACACAAGCCTCCTGCATTCCGTGCAGGACACTGTCATGTCAGTAAAAACACTGGTGACCTCTCTGTCCTCCAGACACTGACCAGCAGAGTTGTGCTGATGGTACGTGATGAGCTCTGGGATGCTGTTGAACAGGTGCTTCTCTGCCAGGTAATACTGGTTCTGGGGGGTGCAGCACACAACGTAGTGCCGGATTGTGCCCTGGGGGTCTCTGCAGAGACAGTAAGTGGGGTCAGTGGCATGAGGAGGACAGGCAGAGGGTGAGGGGTGCCTGCAGGGACCCTCTGAGGTAGGAACAAGCTGTTCTCAGATCCACTTACACAGAGGACTTGGCATAGACAGAGACAGTGTATTTCCCTGTCTTGCTGGTGGAGTCTCGGACAATGAAGCCCCCTTCCTTACCCTAAAACAGAAAGGGGAGAGGGGGTGGGATGGTCGTGGGGAGGTGTGACTGTAACAGGCAAGACCTAGAGTGAGTGAAGATCACAGCAAGGCTGGAGAAGGTGCAGTAAGTCAGAGGAGCCCTACATCCAGTCCCTGCCTGGCTGGCCACCTCCTGAAGTGCTTGCCAGGAGGAGGTCACACTGGGGTAAAGATGGTTCCTGGGGCTGTTTGGGCAACACTCCCAGCACAAGCCAAGGCTGGTCCCATGCTGGACCCAACATGACAGCAGCCCACAGAGAGCTGGTGTGTAGAAAGGACCCAGCCTTGGGAGTCAACACTTACCTCCTGTTTCAGCAGCTGCTCTGCTTGGCTTCGAGTGATGTTCTTAGAGTACCACCTGCAATAGGGACACAGCCATCAGGAAGATCACAGCCACTGCTGTTCCCAGCCTGGTCTGACCCTGGCCCTGCCAGCACAGGCGGTGCAGGCAGCAGGGCAGGGATGGCTGTCACAGGACCGGAGGCTTTCCAAGGGTGTGCAAGAGGGAGAGCAACCCAGCCAGGCTGGGCTCACAGGTTAACAGAACTGAATGTAAAATGTCTCTGATCAAGCACAACTTGCCACATCCCTGCACCTTCTCTTACTCAAAGATCTCCAGGGAATTGCTGGTTTCAGTGACATAGTTGCTGGGGATGTATCCTTCCCACCTGCAGGAGAAAAGGGGCTGGTCACACACTGATGGAGGAGGCCAAGAGGAAAGAAGGCTCCTGTCCCAGAAGGCTGAGTAGAAATGGGCTCCAAAACCTTGGTGCAAACTTATTTGGGTTCATCCTTGGGGAGGGCTGATACCACAGCCTGCTTCAGTCTCCCTCCCCCTCCTCGTGCTCTCCCATGCAGGAACCCACAGCCAGGCAAGCAGCCTGTCCTAACCACCATGATGCCTAGGAGATATGTTTGCCCCCTGGGCAAGAGCAGCTGGTGTCAACTCAGGGATGTCAGGGGGTGTGCATGTGGGGGCATGGCCTTGTCCCCGGGAGAGGGCACCATTGTGGGGTGAGTGCAGGCAGTGGGAGCTCTTACCCATTCTTGTCACGGGCTTTCCACCAGGGCAGGTGGCTTTCCTCCAGGATGAGGTACTCCTCACCCTTCTGCAGTTGCAGGTCCTGTGCGTTCATTGGCTGGTAGTCATAGAGGGCCACCACCTTCTTCATCTCGCTTGCTGTGCTGGGGGCTGGCTCAGGGGGCAGGGGCTTCATCACCATCTTCCCCAGAGCGAGGGAGAATGTGGGACATGGTGAGGCTGGCAGACAGGGTTTCCCAGGCGAGACCCTCCCCAGGCCTGGCTGGGCAGTGGGCTCAGGCCAGGTCAGCACAACATTCATCTCAGCTTTCACATGTATCTCCACCAGGAGACCAACCCCCCACCCTGCAGTGTTTGTTATTGCAACGTTTCCTCCTTGGAGACCCATCATGACCAAAGATAAGCGTTTTCTCTCTAACCTGTGACCCCTCCACCCTACATCAGAACTTCTCTATCCTCCCAGCTCCCCTGGGGAACCTCAGGGGTGAGGTCATTAGACTTTCCTCCAGGCCTTTGGGCTCCTGGTTCAAGCTCCTCCTCCTTAGGGCACAACCTTGACATGCCTCTCCAGAGCAGAGCCCCACTCTGTACATCTCTGAGCATTGCTGTTAGTCAAACCTGCTGGCTTTTCCCAGGCAGACCTTCCTTAAACAACTTGAAACAAACTCACATGCCGACACTGGCCCTTACCTGGTCCTCCTCAGGAGTTGGAGGAAGAGGCTTCTTTGTTTTGCAATGCGACCACCCAACTTTTAAACCTTCAGAACAGAAAAGGGACTAAGGTGAGAAGAGATCCCTGGTGTCATGCTGTGGTGGTGCCCAGGGGCTGGAGCAAGGAGAATGTGCCCAGTGTCTTACTGCCATTCCTGCTCTCGAGGATCTGGCAGCCCATGGCGTTCTTGGCTGTCTGCGAGCAGCACAGGTACTGGCCATCGATCCAGAAGCAGGGATGATACTTCTGTACCAGGTCGCTGTTGTACCGGATCACTGTGGCAGAGGAGGGGAGGTGTGTGTGACCCAGGGCTGTGTCCCCAGCCTGCTGCAGAGAGCTCTCTGCTCCCTGAATGCAGATTGCAGAATCACAGAATCACTTGAGTTGGAAGGGACTTTAAAGGGACCATTTCACCCTCTGCTGTGCTACGGATGCAGTCACATGTAGCCCTGCTGCTTGGGTTTCCCTCAGATCATCGCTCGTGTTGTGGTGCTGCAGCTATGCAAACCCTGTGCCACAAAACCCCTAGCTCAGGGAGGGCCAGGCCTTTCCTCTCAGACTTGATGAAAGCTCTGCAGAGGGACATGAGCATGCTTGGAGGGCCAGAAGCTGCTGTGACCAGCTCTACTGCCAGCTGAAGCATCCAGCATCCCCTGGGCTGCCGAGGCCCATGGCTCCCAGTTCTTTTGAACCCTTCCTTTCAGAAGCAGGGAGGGAGGCCAGTGGTGTCTGGCTTGTCCATGGGGAGAGCAGGGCACTGCCACCATTCCCCGCCTGCTCAGACACTTCCCTTGCTGGGAGACAGCTCTCTTGCCAGGCAGGTGCCAACCAGCTTCCTCGTACTTCTCCTCAAGCCAAAGGGACAACGGGAAGTGCCCAGACATCGCCGCAGCACACTGCTGGCTCACAGCAGCTCCACAGGGTACAGAGAGCCCCTTCTCTGGTGGAGCAGGATAAGGGCATCCTGGCAGGAAAAGGCCAACATTTCCTCCCCCCTCCTGCCTGTGGATTTTATGCTGGCTTCAGCTGCCCCAGCAGCTCCCGTCCCACAGCAGGAAGCAGGGAGAGGGCTGGCTGCCTGCTGGGGCAGAGCAGGGGGCTCTCGTGACATAACTGACTTCTTCATTATCAGCCTGCTCTGCTTCCGCCTCACTGGGGCAGACTTCCCTGTGTCAATTCAAGCAGCTAATCTCACCCCAGCAGCACGAAGCCACAGAGATACACATGCGCAGAGACACACGGGCAGCTCCAGCAGGTCCCAGCTGACTGCGAGCAACCAAGCCCCTCTGCCAGTGCTGCTGACACGTCCTCAGCTCAGAGAGGCACCATCCCTGCTCAGCTTGGGGTGTGTTGGGAGAGACAGTCCCTGGCTCCCAGCAGACTGTCCACGTTTCCTAAGGCACTGGGGGCTCTTCACCTTGCATGCCAGTACAGCTGTGTGACCACATCTGCTGTTTCCTCTTGCCCTCATTAACTTTTGAGCCTGCCTGAGCTAATTTGGAGCAGGCTTGTGACAGGGCAAGGAGCTTAGGCAAGGTGGCTGTGGTGCTGCATTGGTCAGAGCAGGCAAGAGGTGAGTGTCCACCTCCTGAGGGCAGGAGCAGCGGGTGTCAGCTCAGGGATGTTGGGAAGTGTGCATGTGGGGGCATGGCCTTGTGAGTGTGCTCACCAAAGGAGATGTTTCTGATCAACGCTCGCTCTTCCGTAGGCATGGGATAATGCACTCATGAGATAGAGCCCCCGGAAGCCTGGTGTGCATGCAGAGCCCATTGGTTGTGTTTGCTCCCCAGGGAGCCGCAGAGCCCACAGACTCACCGCTCTTCAGCTGATGGATCCAGCGCTTGCGCAGCTCCTCGGTCGGGGAGAAGACGTAGAGGGGCCCTTCGTCATACACCACCTGCAGGGCCACACACCTCAGTGCCCTGCCTGGGGTCTCCCGGGGAGGGCAGGGGGACTCAAGGCTTGTGGCCACCCCGAGCAGCCGGTGCAGAGCACAAGCTGTGCTGGTGTGTGCTGGCCCTGCACGGTGCTCACGGGACCGTGAAGGAGGTTATAAATAAGCCCCCTCCCCCGAGACTTTCCACTTCCTTCTCTGGCTTTCAGTGTGTTGGGGGCCACGCTGGGTGCCAGCAGGGGCAGGCAGCTGGGCTGGGGGCTGAGCGGGCAGCTGTCAGACAGCATCAGCCAGGGGACTGAAAGGGGCAGAACAGAGGTCAGAAGGTTTCTATCTAAGCAGAGAGCTGCCCGATTCCCTGGGGCTCGTAGAGGCTCACCTGCTCGCCCTACACAGCACGGACAGCAGCAGGGTGTTCCCCAACGGCTGAGTGACACAGGGGTCATGACACACCATGCCATGTCTGGTGCCAGGTCCCTCTGGTGTCCTCCCACCACCACCCTGTAGCCAGGCAGAGAGGACCAGCAAAGAGGGTGCAGTGAGGACTCACCTGGAAGGGGTAGGGGAACCGTTCAATGATTGAGATCTGCTCCATGTTGTTGTAATCCTCTCCTTTCCTCTGGAAGAGAGAGGCAGAGATGGACGCTGGCATCCTGCTGCTTGGCTGCTGGCATCTCCCCTGGGACCCATAGCCTTTGGCATCCCTCTGCTCCCCCTGCCCTGCAGCAAGCCAGAGCCCTGGTATGGCACAGGCTGTGGATGCAGAGGTTTCCATGCCAGGCAGGGCTGACCCCCATTCCCACCACCCCAGGGCAGGGGAACTCTCCCTACTTCCCCAGTGAGGGGACAGGGGGACACAAGCAGGAGCCCTGGGACCTTCCTCACCGGGACCTGCCGCTCTGGGGGAGGGTTGTTTTCAGGCACCACAGTCTCCACACAGGTGATCTTCTCAAGGTCTACCGAGCCCTTCTTACTGCCCCGGCGCTGCAAGAGATGGGCTTGGTTTGAATGACCGACAAGGGGAGAGCCAGGGAGACTCAAGCCAACCACTGTCCCTGTCCAACCACTCCTTGGGCTGGGCACTGGCGAGAGACAACTGGTGACCCATGGGCACTGCCATGACACAGGCCCTGTGGCCCTGGACTCACCCCCCGCTCAAAGTCATATTCGTAGTAGGACAGCTTGCTCTCTGTCAACAGGAACAGGCGCTTCTTGAAGTTGAGGGGAGATGTTTTCTTCTTTTGCTGTGAGCGCTTCAAGAAGATGCTCTCCAGGATGACGCTGGCCATGTTGGCCCCTCCAGCTTCCTCTCTGCTGTGTTCAACAGGTTGCTGTGGGCAGGACAACACCAACGCAGTTTGCTCAGCCAAAAACTTGCCCACTGATGGACCTTGCTCGGGGGCACTCTCCCCCCTGCCTGAGGGGCAGCCACAGGGTGCTGGGATCCCCACGGGGGAATCAGCTGTGGAGGTGTGCAGGCAGGTCAGGGTGGGGATTTGTGATGTGACCTCTCCCTCTCGTGTCCTCTCTCTGATGCCAGGCTGCAGACCAAACCACCACCCAGCTGGCTTCAGCTCCTGATGGACACTGCAGGGGCCGGGGTGTGCAGACAGAGACAGACACAAGACAGCTGGAGAGGGAGCAGGGAGGCTGTGAGGAGCATGGTCACAGGGAGGAGCACAGAGCCAGAGCAGTGACAACCAGCAGGCTCCCTCCACCCCCCAAACACTGTGTGTACGTGTTTGTGTGATCACTTTTCCACCACAGGCACTGTGCTCCAGCACATGCTGGAGACACACTGACTTGGCAGTGTGCAAGGGACAGCCCTGGGAGACCAGGCCCTAAAAAGTTGTAGGAAGGTCCTGGGCCCCAATAGCTGCAGTGCTGTGCTGCCAAGAGCATGGAGCAGTCCTAAAGCCACCCTTTCCCCCTGCATCCATGGAGCCTGCAGGAGTGCAGGGACAATGCTCAACCCTCTTCCCCCTCTGTGAGCAGTGCTTGCTGGAGGCCAGGCTCAAAGGGTTGCCTCCAACCAGCAACCAGAGGGGTTAAATTCTCCCCCAGCCCTCCACAGCAAAGTTCTCCTGAGCCTCTCCAGGGACGGTCAGGGCAGGAAAGGGCTCAGACGAGAGCCTCCTGCATCCCACTGCTGCCTTGCCTTAGGGGTCTGGAAATCCACCCTGGCCCATTTCTTGGAGCAGCCTGTCCATCTCGCCCTCTGCCCCTCCTTGCTGCACCCGGACACTGTGACACCCACATGGTTCCAGCACCTCACAGAGCCGCAGGATGGGAAGAAGCCCACAGGCTCCTCCTCCTCTGAGGGCTGTAACCAACACCTGACTCCAGCTTGGACCTAATGGGGGGCTGATGAGCTTCGTGGAGCCACTGCTGAATGGTGATCCCTTGCAGCCCTCTTCCACGTCCCACGCCTTGACCACCTATGTACCGTGCTTCCCCTTCGCCTCCATCTTGTTCCTTTTTCACTCCTACAAACACAGCTTGGAGGGCAATCTGGGAGTAGCCGTTTCCCTCCCCTGCTGCTCACAGCCCATCTCCTCTGGGCAAGGTTCAGAGCTGGGCCAGAGTCAGGGGCTGAGCTCTCCACTACCTGGCCAGGCAGCCCATCTGCTTCTCCCACGCAGAAGACAGGCACCGGTTCCCTTGTGATAGGGACCAGGTGGGGACCAAAGATGGGACCACCTGCTGTGCTGCCCCAGGGCAGGAGCAGGGGCATCCCCCCCACCCGCTGGCAGTGCCCAGACCCTCCCAGCACAGACCCTGCTGCTGCAGTCCTGCCCCTGCCCCACTGCAGTGGATACAGCCAGAGGGGCAGGCAGCAAGCAGGGTTTCTCCACCCAGGGTCCCCTCTTCCCACCCCTTGTAGCCCTCATGGCTCAGGGCCCTCTCCAGCTTGTTTGGGCAATTTAAAATAAAAAACCCAAAACTTCAAAAATTAGTTGTCAGTCTTCTGCTGGCTGATCCAGGACTAGGGAGGAGGGAAGCAGGCTCACTGCTGGGGACAGAGCAGGTGGCTGGGGTGGACGCTGACCCCAGAGTGACCCCAATATCCCCCCATAGTTCCATGCCTCAGTTTCCCTAGACATAAAATGTGTTGGCTGGTCCAGTGTCCCAAGGGCAGGAGGGCTCCCATTCCCCCCCTGGTACAGGCATGGGAGCTGAGCAGAGCGACCCCAGGCTCTGTCCCATCCCCTCTGCAGTGCTGGGTCCCCAAAAGCTTTACCTTGAGTCACGGCAGCTGGGTCACTGCCAGCAGTGCCGGGCAGATGGGATGTGTCCTCGCTGTGTCCTCCGGGACAGTGCTGCAGAGAGGGAAGGACAATGAGTATCTCCGAGGGCTGTTCTGCCCCGGCATGGCACAGCTGCCCTGTCCCCAGCACTGCCACCTTGTCCCCAGTACGGCACAACCTCCTTCTCCCTGGCACTGCCACCTGCCCCACTCTGTCCCTGCTCGTCCTTTGAGTGGTGGTGGGGACTCACCCCTGCAGCCAGCCATTGCTGCTGTGCTGTGACAGCAGAGGTGGCAAGCTGGTGGGTGGAAACATGTCCTGTGTCGTGTGTCCCCCCAGCTGATGTGACTTCCTGCCGCTGTCACAGGACAGCGTGCTCCGACACCACCACCAGACCCACACACACCACTGGCCCCGTCCCACCGGATGCTGTGCCCCACCATGCCCCTGGGGCCACCTCCCTGCAGGCAGCTCCCTGCCACCTGCCCGGCTCCCGCTGCCGAGCCAAGCCTGCCCGATGGGGGCTGCCGGGGTCTGGCGTGCTCAGAGCAAGCGGGAAGTGTCTGGGAATGACAAACTCCACAGCCCCCGTGTTCCAGGTGCAGCTCGGAGGGTGACAAAAACGAAGGGTGGGAGGGAATCTCCCGCATGGGAGAAACTCGGGAACAAACTGAGAGCTGCACCCCAGCAGCACCCGTTGCAGAAAGCATGAGCAAGGAGAGGTCAGAGGCACTGCCAGCACCCTGACCCTTGCTCTGGAGCACCCCTGGTCCTGTGCTCTGCTGCAGCACCCGCACACCACCGTGTCCTCCTGCTCCCGTGGGGTCCCTGGGATCCCTGGCACCCACCCCCCACCCCACCGCCCTGCTCCCCTGCACCCCCAGGGCCGCTGTTC
>VZRW01007447.1:488071-498291 GCA_013398125.1 Aegotheles bennettii | reverse complement strand
CGGTGCCGGCCGCGCTGACCGGGTGCTCCCCGCCCGCAGGTGAACGTGCCGAAAACCCGCCGGACGTACTGCAAGAAGTGCGGGAAGCACCAGCCGCACAAAGTCACCCAGTACAAGAAGGGGAAGGACTCCCTCTACGCCCAGGGTAGGGACGGGTGCGCTTCAGGGGCCGGGTGGTCTCGCCCTACAGCAGGGCGGTGGGTGTGGGAGAAGGGGGGATCGCTTCTTACCGGGTGTGCAGGTGCAGGCTGAGGTCTGCCAGGGTTTGGTAGGGCCAGTGGTACTTGTAGCGTGTCGTTGCCTAAAGAGCCGTTTTCTCCCGTAGGGAAAAGGCGCTACGATAGGAAGCAGAGTGGCTATGGGGGGCAGACAAAGCCCATCTTCCGTAAGAAGGTGAGTGCTGCTCCTGGAACCAGGACCTGAAACCTTCTGGCAGTCGACATGCTCAGCTGAAGAAGGGCACCTCAGCCTCCTGAAGCCTTGTGGTAGCTCTGTGCTGGTAGTGCTGACTTGGGGGTGTGAGTTCCCCATGCTCCTGTTTTTTGCAGGAGTGATCATCTCCTCACAGCCCACTGTCTCCAGGGGAATCCCTATCACTGAACCCATAAACGAAAGCTGCTGCATTGAGCCTTTCCTGAGTCTCAGAGCTGCAGTGAAAGGACAGCAGTGCTTTGTGTTACAGATGAGCTGCAGAACCCTGCTACTGTCCTCCTTCCTCTTCAGTCTGGCTGTCTGGGGCTGTAGTCACAGAATCACAGAATGCCAGGGGTTGGAAGGGACCTCGAAAGCTCCCCCAGTCCCACCCCCTGCCAGAGCAGGAGCACCCAGAGCAGGGCACACAGGGATGCACCCAGTCAGGGTTTGAATGGCTCCAGAGAAGGAGACTCCACAGCCTCTCTGGGCAGCCTGGCCCAGTGCTCTGTCACTCTGACAGTGAAAAAGGTCTTCCTTATGTTCACCCAGAACCTCCTATGGTCCAGCTTGCACCCGTTCCCCCTTGTCCTAAAGTCCTGCAGCATGTTTTCTCTGCACCTCCTGCCAAGGAGTTAGGGGTGAGGAGAAGGTGGGGACACACTCTGGTATTTACAGCAGGGAAGCAAAAACCCAACAGCCTGATTTGTTAAAGCTTTTGTGTGAACTGTTTAGTTACATGCTTAGAGCTGCTTGGCTCGTTGCTGGAAAGCCCTGGTGTTCTGCAGGAGATGTTCAGGAGGCCTTTCAGCAAGAAGAAAAAAACGACAGTAGTTTCTCAAGTTGACTTTGTGCCAGGAGGTGGGGAGACCTTGCAGAAAATGCTTCTGTGAGCAGGGTGCACAAAGCAGCTGTGATGCTCTCATAGTTTGGTACTCCCCACTTCTTTATTGCCATTCCCATTTCTGTTCCCAGTCAGCATTATGTGTTTGGTCAAGGCTTATAACTGGTGGTTACAGCTCTGACCAGCCTTGCAGCTTTGGATTCTTCCCTGTGGTCTTCTGGGTTTCATCTAACTTCTCGGTAGCTGCAGGTCTGCACTGAGTGAGTTGTGGTGTTGCTGCTGCTTCTGGGGAAAGTCAGTCCTGCTGCTTTCAGGCATTTCTTCTGCCCAGCTTTCTGCTGAGCTTCTCCTGAGCAGTGACAGCCTGTTCTCAGACGCTGCAGAAGTCCCTGTTCCTTGGTGTGTTCTCTGGCACAGACTTCATTCCAGCATGGTCGATCTCTGCAGGGGACCAGCCCTGTCCCACTGAATGTTTTTGCCCATGTCCCTTGTTGTGAAGGTACAGATCCACTGTACTCCTGTACTGCTCCTCAGGGTGCCTTCTTGTTCTTAACGGAGGGACCTAACTGTTGGTAGTCTTTTTCTTCATGCTTTGAGAACAAGCTGCTGAATCTTGAGTGCAGATAACAAGATTTCCTGAGAGGGGCAGTTTGCCTCCTTGTGATGTTTTGTTCGTTGATATGCTGTGCTCCTCTCCTCCCAGGCTAAGACCACAAAGAAGATTGTGCTGAGGCTGGAGTGCGTGGAGCCCAACTGCAGGTCCAAGAGGATGCTGGCGATTAAGAGGTGCAAGCACTTTGAACTGGGAGGAGACAAGAAGAGAAAGGTATGTTTGTATTGTAAGTGGCTGAGGAAGGGTGGTGACATGCAGTGGTGAACAAACTCACTCTGTCTCTTCTTTCTTACAGGGCCAGGTGATCCAGTTCTAAGTTCCATCTTACCCATTGTTATGGACCATATTAAAGTATTTGGAAGTGATCTGTTGCTTGGTTTTGTGTCTTCTCGTGGTGGTGGGGTGGGACTTGCAAGTACATCAACCCGACAGGAAGGTGTTGGCTTGCAAAGCTGCTTACAAAATGAACAGTTTGTAATTGGTAGGCTTTTGAAAAAGCCTTGCTGATGGCAGGGACCTCCTTACTGCATTGCCAAGTGGTGCTTTAGAATGTATGTAGAGCCTGAGGCTCTGGTGTCTGCACCAGGGGCTTCTCTACACAAGCATTGTGCTGCTGCTTGTTTCTGAGCTTCCATTGTAGAAGACTGTCTTCAAAAGGGTCTCCTCTAAACTTCTGTAGGTTAATTTAAAGCTGTTCACGTCCATTACAGCAGCTCCATCTCAGGAATGCTGTGGTGAATTTAGAGTTGTTGGTAGATGAAGTTGTGATTGAAAACCAGAGCTGCCTGAGCAGGCCTTTTTCCTCTCCAAGGCCTTGCCCAAGAGGAGAGGCAGGTAAGATTCCTTGCACCCAGCGATGGTGTCAACACAGTAGGGACCAGAAAAACCCAAACTCCTCTGAAGAGCCCATGGACTTGGCTGTAGGCCTCTGCAAATGGGGAACAGTTGTGCTGCCCTAAGGGGCCATGCACGAGCAAGGGCCCTGGAGCACCTCGTGGGTTTGGTATCAGGGGTTTCATCTGATGAAGCATCACCTGCACCATGGGGTGATGGTTATGTGCTGTGGCTCAGCTATGAGCTGTGTGCAGCGGCTGTGTTAGGGTAGCTCAGAGGCAGGAGAGGGACAGCTTCATGCCATCATACTGAAAGTGATGGTGTGACAGACCTCAGCTACCAGCCCCGTGTCTGCTGTTGGCACCTCTTAGAATTTGCCTTGAAAGAGAAAGCTGAAGTGCAGCACTGAAGCTTTGGAATCACAGAATTGTTATGGTTGGAAGAGACCTTCAAGATCATCCAGTCCAACCGTCTGCCCAGCACCAGCATAATGACCCCTAAAACACTAAACCACATCACTCAGTGCCTCATCCAGGTGCTTCTTGAACACCTTCAGGGACAGTGACTCCACCACCTCTCTAGGTAACTTGTTCCAATGTCTGATCACCCTAACAGTGATTTTTTTTTTCTAATATCCAATCTGAATCTCCCCTGTTGTAACTTCAGACCATTTCCCCTCATCCTCTCACTGTAGGCTTGGCAGAAGAGACCAACCCCCACCTCACTCCAACCCCCTTTCAAATGAGCAGTGGCTGATGGGCAAGCTATGGAGAGCATGGTGCATCACAGGAGAGCCTACCCTAGGCTTTGGTGAATGCCCACATGAGGCAGCAGTACGCTGCCTGGGAGTAGGAAGTCCACTGTCAGCAGGTGCTGGGAGCACAATGTGGAGCTCTCTCTTGAAAGTAACTTTCCTGTAGTGGAAGCAGAGCTAGAGCATGGAGAAATGCATCTCCATAGGGACTGAGAGCACTCAGCTACTGAACAGTAACAGAGTTTGTATTTTTGATTACTCAGCACTGGCTGATGTGATTGGTGTTTTCAAACCCCTGCTTAAGCTGTTAGCAGTTGCTTTGGCCTCTGCCTGTGAGATGACTGCATGGCTGCATCGTGTCAGCTTTACTGAGTGCTGCTTATACAGCTCATGACATTTCACAGGAACTTAGTGACTAAACAAACTTGCCTGTTTTCTAAAACCTGATTTAATTTCCAATACCATGCTGTACTCCTGTACAGTGAAACTAAGAAAAAGCTTAGCCTTTTTAAGGGATGTTTTAATCAAAGTGCTTAATCACCAAAATAAGAACAAATCAAGATATCCAGATTGTGCAGTAGGTAGAGGAGAACATACTTGTACATGATGGTTGGGTAAATGATTAAGTATCCATCTGTCTCAGAAGGACCTACAGGTTCAACCTAAACCTAAAAAGTGTCTTTGTGATTTGGATGATGGGATCAAGTGTACCCTGATGAAGTTTGATGATGATACCAAACTAAGTGGGGAAGCAGATGCTTTGGAAAGGAGAGTCACCCTGCAGGAACATCTGGATAGGCTGGAAGAGTGGGCTAACAAGAACCTTATGAAGTTCCACAAGGACAGGCGTAAGGTCTTGCACATGGGAAAACATAATCCAGGAGTGCAGCACAGGCTGGGATCTACGCAGCTGGAGAGCAGCTCTGTGGAAAGGGACCTGGGGGGTCCTGGTGGACAAGCAGCATAATGTGAGTGAACAGTGTGCTGGTGTGGCAAAGAAAGCCAATGGGATGCTGGGTTGCATCAACAACGGCATCACCAGCAGAGATAAAGAAGTCATTATCACACTCTACTCAGCCTTGTCAGGCCACACTTGGGATACTGTGTTCAGTTTTGGTCCCTGATACACAAAAAAGGAGCAGGCTGGAGAGGGGCCATGAAGATGATTAAAGGACTGAGAAGCCTGCCTTATGAGGAAAGGCTGAGAGAGCTGGGTCTGTTCAGCCCTGAGGAAAGAAGGCTTAGGAGAGACCTCATCACCATGTTCCAGTACTTGAAGGGTGGCCACAAAGGCAGGGATTCACTTTTTACAAGGAGTAACAGGTACAAGTTACTCCTGGGGACATTCCAAGTGGCCACAATAGGAATTTTTTTTATGAGAACCATCAGTCATTGGAATAACATCCCCAGGGAAGTAGTGGATTCCCTAACAGTGGATGCTTTTAAGATTGAGTTGGACAGAGTGTTGGGCCATCTTGTCTAGACTGTGCTTTAGCCAAGAAAGGTTGGACCAGATGATCCCCGAGGTCTCTTCATACCTGGTAGTTTATGATTCTAAAGGCTACTGACAGCAGTAGGAAGCAAGCACACAAGTTGTGAAAGGCAGCTCACTGAGGAAGGGGACCCCAATAGGTCCATGAAGGGTGGAGAGGGAGTTGTGATCTAAAGGGAAGTGACAGCCACTGGCAAGAGGAAGACTTCTGGGGTAAGGAGAAACCCTCAAAACCGAGTCCTGAGGCATGATACTTAATCACATTTACACTGAGCAGGTGTCAAGAAAGCAGTTGCTAAGAGACACAGTGATTTAGGCCAGTCTGAGTTGTCAGAAGGCAGATGTCTGAGGAGAGCATTGGGTGTCTTCAGCAGGGGTAGGAGCAGCTTTTCTCGGTCTGCATGTCCTGGCCTGACAAAACACCATCAAGGCAGTCAGGGTGTGTTTCCCTATTGTCCCTGAAATGCTCAAGGAGAGCTATAAAATGCTGTACGTATCCTTTGCATCTCTTTGATTGGTGGTGGCAGTGGGCATTAACAGGAGTTGCTGCCATGCTGGGGCCCTTAAAGCCCCTTGGAGAAGGAATTCAGTGAGATGTCAGAGAAAGGGTAAACAAAAGAGAAGCAGCACCCCATTCTCTGTTATCTCTTTGGAGTGATGGGTAGCAGTCACATGGGGCTGAAGGTTCAGTCCAAGTAGGAGCACTCCAGTAGTGAACACCTGAGAACAAAGGCACCCTGCTGGGAGGAAGGAGAGGCTTCTGGTGACAAGTTTAGATAGAGTCTGAGGCTTACAAAAAGATTGTCTGTGCCTCCTATAGTGCCACTACCTTCAGCAGCACAGTGCCTGTTGGGTTCACCTCCACACTCAGGGAGGAGACCCAGCTGTAAACCCCCCAGTCCCTGCTGACTGGCAGGACCTGCCGGACAGAGCAGGCTGGGTTGCAGGCCAGCCCATTGCCAAGGAAGGTGAGGGAGAAGGTGAAGTTCTGGGGTCCCCCAATCTCCTGATGGTTCAGCACTGCCACAGCGTAAGCTCGGCCGGACAGGGGCCGCTCCCACAGCTCAAAGTTCTTGTCCTATCAAAGAGAAAACAAACCCAAGGCTTATGTTAGGAGAGGCAGAGCTGATGGTCTCCTTGCCCGTCTGTTTGAGCGGGTTTCAGGAACAAATGGGATCACTGGGCTCCTGTTCCCAAACCCTGAGCACTTCTCTATATCCCATGTGTCCTCTGTGTCCCTTTCCCAAGAAGCCTGGCTGCCTGTGCCCCACACCACACCCCCAGCCCTGGTCCTGCTGTACCTTGGTGATTTGGTATCCCTGCTTGCCCAGCAGATCCTGGTTGATGGCGATCACTTCTTTGTTCTGGAGCAGCCACTTGGCCTCAGGACTAATGTGCCTCAGGTCGTTGGACATGAAGAGGGGAGCTGCCATAATAGCCCACATTGCCATCTGAGACACTGCCTGGTCCCAGCTCAGCCCAAAGTTTCCAATCACCAGCTGTGACAAGAAAACAAAAATGCTTGGTAATGCTGCCTGATGAGGAGAAACTGGGACACCAACCCGAGCACTGGTAAATGACAGGATGCCGAGGGTGGGACTGGTTAGATAGGCTGAGCACCAGGAGCAGGACCAACTGGTTGGGAAAGACAAGGCACTACTAGTGTGGCAATTTAGGATGAACCACTGGTGGAGGTACAGAAGGATCCTTAACTGACCAGGCAGCATTTTAAGAATCTGCTTTTGGATACAGCTACTCCTTCCTGGCAGTGCTGACACCCAGGGGTTTTCCCTCTGGTGGGAGATAAGTACTTTGGAGACTGTGTCCCACTGCCACACCTGTGTTCTCAACTGGCACTTCTTGTAGAGGCTGCACTACACATAGACAGTGCTTCCTCCGTACTCTCCATAGCTGTAACTCTCTTTCCCTTTCCAGACAGGGACCCTGTTGTCAAGTTCCTGATCCTAACACCCTGTCAGAGCCCTTCCCCTCCACATTTCTCCCCTGATTCTCTCCCTCCTCAGCCTCCAGCTGAAGAAAGGATTTTTTTGCTGGTGCTGCAAGGGAGATGGGTGTTGCTGTACTTGCCATGTCAGGATCATTCCAGCCCCCTGGCCCAGCTATCTTCACAATACTGTCCTGGTGAAGTGCTGTCCAGTCCAAGATACTCTTGATGCTGCTCCAGGAATCATAGACATCAAAAAAGTTCCTCCAGTTATTGCAGTACTGTTTGATCTCTGTGTAATTGGGCTGTAAAAACAATGACTTTGATTACCAAGAGAGCCTGGCTGTACAAGAGCAAGACTGTACACAAGGCTAGACTGGATCAGGGATATTTTGGGGGAGAATCATAGAACATGCCGAGTTGGAAGGGATCCTCCAGGATCATCGAGTCCAACTCCTGTCCCTGTGCAGGACACCCCAGAGTCACACCACATGCCTGAGTGCATCATCCAAACGCTTCTGGAACTCAGTCAGGCTTGGTGCTGTGACCACTGCCCTGGGGAGCTGTGCCAGTGCTCAGCCACCCTCTGGGTAAAACACGTAACTATGATAAATCCCCCCCATCACCAGCTATCTGGATGACTTGGTGCATGTTGGCACCTTGTGCTCAGTGACTCCAGTCTGCCATGCTCCAGACAACGCCATTGCATCCCTTGGGAGAGCAGTTGTGGCCACCTAGCTCCATTAGAAAATTCCTGTTTTACTGAAGGTGTGACAGGGCCAGTGGGATTAAACTGTGACATCCCAGTAATTACTGCCATTTGTTGGGTTTACACCCTTTGGTGAGTAATGCCATTTAACTCCCAGTGGAAGGGAACGGCAGCACCCCGTCACGGTGGATGTCAGCTATGGTTGGAGAGCAACACGTCAGTCACAGACCATGGCTGGCAGAAATCTGTTGGTAAACAACGTGGAGAATTCCTATTAAATAGGCTGTCCTAAAGCCTCTCTCCTGGTCCCTAGAGGTAACTGTAAGGCTAAGTCTGCAGCACTCTGCATCCAGAAGGAGTATCCACTAGCTGTGTGTCTGCATTGCCAATGTTTTGTTGCTTGGTTCCTTGGATACAGAAAGCAGATGGATGCTTCTTTGGCATGCTCCAGCTAGGCTGTGCCTTCGTGTTGCAAGATCCTACTGAATTCTTTCCAGCAGAGTAATGACTCGCCTCAGGTATCTCTCAAGGGTCTAGAGGAAAAAGTGGTTTCTCAACAGGCTGTTTTGCAGTCTTCATGCTTTTCTGTTCTTCCCACTTTCAGCCCCAGTAAGCCTTGAGAAACACTCCTCACCTGCTGCACAGGCCTCAGGTAGAAAGGCCACTCACAGGAGTACACAATGCTCCTTCCAGTCTTGTTCAGGGCCAAAGACATGCGCCTGTAACCTAAGAGAACAGACAGAGGTTACACAATCTCCTTGGTCAAACAGAGGAACTAAACCAATGTCACAGGTTCAGGCTCCAGTTCAACTCTTGCAAAATCAAGGCTGAACACATTACAGTGCCTGAAACACCACGGGGGGACAGGGGAGCTTATAGTCTGCAGCCAGTCTCCTGCCTTCCAAGGACAGGTGAGCTTCTTTACAGCTTTGCTACAGGTCATGGGCAGGCTTATTGCCCCAAGACTGCTGATCTCTTTATACACACAGCCATGGGGAGAGGCTGTGGTTTTGCTGTGTGGCATTTTTTCCTCTCTAGATACCTGGGAAATACAAGCTGGTATCTGTCAAGCTGCTGGGTACAGCTTTGCTGGGTGATGTTGCAGGAATATGTTCTTATGAGGCATTTGCACCATATGGACTGGGCAGGAATGCAAGAGCACTAACTTTTTCCTGTCCTTGTCCCCAGACAGCCCTGTTAAGTCCCTTTCCATCAGCAAAGAGGAAATGAAAAGTTTGCTCTCTCTGCTGGAACTGTTTCAACACAACTGAATTGCATCTGGGTTACACGCAGGATCCAACAAGAGCTTTCAGCTCAGCTGTCACACGTGGTGCTGGGCCGTGGTCCTGGCTGCAGCAGCTGGCATATACCCCAGCAGCTGGGGTATCACTTCGGCAGGTTCTCCCTGCCAGGCAGAGCCAGGGCTGCCTGCAGCATTCCTGCTGCCAAATAGCAGCAACGAGAGCCTGGTCAGGAGAAAACTGCCTTCTGAGTAGCATCGTTCTTCCCACAGACCTGCTCCTGTGGCACTGAGATTTGCTTGGGCTTGCAGAGAGTCTGTAGCCAAGCCCCCTCAGCACAGTAAACTACTGAGCTTTCAGCTGCTGACCTGCCAGCCTGCGTGCAAATAACTTCTGAACTGGGACTTACACTGGTGTGCTCTAACATGCAAACCCCAGTACGATTTTCATGCTGGAATTCACTTCATTTTTTTCTATTAAAAGGCCTGATAACTGCCCTTTCTACAGCTGACACAAGCTGTTCTGGCTTCAAGCTGATCCATGTTGACATAGCTTCACCAAAGGGATTAAGGGTTATGTGTGTGAAATGCTTTGAGCTCTCCAGTAAAGACACTGCAGAAGGGCAAAGTTAAAAGCACAGACAGCCCCCAGAGTACGCAGCCAGTGTTGCTGTGCTTGGCTCTCTCTGCTGTGAGAAGGCTGCTTTCTCAAGCTGTAAGCAAATCACTTAATGGGGAAAAAAAAGCCACTCCTTGGAGCCCACCCTGAGCCTGGAATTGCTGCTGCCTGCAGAATATCCCTCCCCCATGGCTCAGTGCTGTCCTGAGCCCAAGCCCACCTTCCGCCAGCAGCTCCAGGGAGCCGGAGTTGCAGCCATCGAACTTGAGCAGGTCCACGCCCCAGGAGGCGAAGGTCTGGGCATCCAGCTCGTAGTGGTTGTAGCTGCCCGGGAAGCCCGCACACGTCTTGTTCCCGACATCGCTGTAGATTCCCAGCTTCAGCCCCTTGGAGTGGACCTGGGCGTGCAGGGAGAGACAGGGCCGGGCATGGGAGAGCCCCGAGGCGGGAGGACGCGGGGCTGGGACGGTGCGGGGAGTGAACCCCACCGGGGCAGCGGGGCCGGGCAGCCCTCCCCCGAACCCCACCGGGGCAGCGGGGCCTGGAGCCCTCCCTTGAACCCCACCGGGACAGCGGGGCCGGGCAGCCCTCCCCCGAACCCCACCGGGGCAGCGGGGCCAGGCAGCCCTCCCCCGAACCCCACCGGGACAGCGGGGCCGGGCAGCCCTCCCCTGAACCCCACCGGGACAGCGGGGCCCGGAGCCCTCCCCGAACCCCACCGGGGCCCGGAGCCCTCCCCCGCCCCAGCGGTGCCCCCGG
>VZRW01007447.1:472852-487360 GCA_013398125.1 Aegotheles bennettii | reverse complement strand
CGCCGGGGCACGCGTGGGCAGGGCCGGTCTGGCCTGGCCTGGCCTGGCCTCGCCTCGCCTCCCGCCGCCACTGTACCCGGGAGCGGGAGCCTGCGCCTCCTCCTCCGTGCTGCTGGGCCGGTCCCGCAGCAGCGCGGCCCCGTGCCCAGGCCCAGGGGGGCTCGGGGCTGTCCCCGGGGGGCTCGGGGCTGCCGTGGGCACCGGGCGGGGTGTGTGTGTGCATGTTCCGTGGGGTCAGCACTGACCGTGTGAGTACAGGGCTCTGGACGGGGGATTTGTGCCCCTTGGGCCCGGGGCTTGGCTTTGGCTCCAGGCCCGCCTCCAGACTTCCTGTGCGCAGCTCCTGGATGGACCGAAAGGTGGCACCTTCTGCCTCAGGGCGCCTCATTCCACCTTCCCTCCTGTGTCACCATTGCCCTCCTAACCCACCTGGGTTCCTGCACCCCTCAGACACACCACCAGGTTCATCTCCCTCGCTGGAGCACTGCCAGTCTCTGGCTATCACAGCTTGTCCCACATGGATGGAGGAGGAGAGGTTTGGTGTTACACTGGTCCTTCAGCCAGCACCTTGTGGCCTGCCTGTCCTGGCTGTGTTGGGGTTTGGAGCACAGTGCTCTCGGGTGCCTTGGCTGTGCTGTGGAGCTGGCAGGGTCTCCACCACGAGCTCAGTGTGTAGGTTGGGAGGTAAGGAAGGGGAATGGGCTCTCCACAGAGCCTGGCCCTCCTCTTGCAGGGATCCAAGGAGCAGAGTGAAGCCTGGGATGGGATCCAGCGCTGGCAAGAGGCTGATGCAGAGCTTGAGGTGTGGCCAGGCTGTTTGCAGCCACTCTGCCTGTTTGTGGGGATTCCTGAGGATCCAGCACATCTCTGCCTGAGGCACCTGTCCCCATCCAGATCTATGCAGAGATTGTGGTCCCTCTTCAAACAAGTTCAGCCACGAGACTAAGTCGTAATCACTGAGCATTGCACTGTTTTCACCAGTAAAATCATCTTGACTGGAAGGTGAGGCAAGAACCTCTGGGAAAGGGGCAATGCTGGTGTCAGCAGGACCCAGGGAGCTGCAAGGGGGACCTGCACCCAGTCAGCGTCTCTGAGATAAGCCCCAGATTTAACCCCTGTCTTTGCAGGAGTCAGGCAGCTGTGAGCACTGCTGGGCCTCACCCTGCTGCTGGTGGTGGCACTGGCAGCACGTGTGGCCTGGCAGGCGAGCAGGGAGGCTCTCGCTGCCAAGGCAGTAGTGAGAGCAGTGGGGAATGGGAAACGAGGAGCTGATTCTCCCCCCTGTGCATCTCCCCCAGGGCTGGATCAGCCCTTGCACCCCCCGGAGCTCTCCCGGGAGTCCCACTGCAGCAGGAGGAGGAAGGGACTGCTGCCGGGCTGGGGCTGTGGTGGCGTTGTGCTCTGGGTGCCGCTGCTGTGTGGGACCATCGAGGCATCTCGCTAGGTGTCCTCCAATCCCTGCCCTGGTGCCTCCAGGGAACAAAAGCGCTTCAGAGCCTGGGGATTGATAATTGCTCCTTGTTTCAGTGCCGAGGTCCTCTCGCTGCTCCTTGAGGGGCCGAAGAGCAGAGCCTTCTCAAAGTCGGACAAAGAAAACCCCTTTGGGGCTGGAAAACCTCAGCGCTTTGTTTTTTCTTGTGCAAAACCACAGCCTGGAGCTGAGCAGTTATCCCGTACCTCCAGGGCTTGGGAGCACTGCAGGGCTGATCCCATCTTGACTGCAGGCTCCAGCCCTCCCTCATTGTCCCTTCCTAGGTGTCCTTCCCACCTCCTAGGAGTCCTTGGCCCACCCATACCCGTTGGGCTGGGGTGGCTGTGGGGTGCCCCATGGCCTGTGTGTGCTGGCTGATCCCACAGCAGTGCTGGGGGTGGCTGTGGCTGCTGGGGACAGGGGGTTGGCAGGGTCAAAGCCCCTCGGCGCAGGCAGAGGTGACGGGCTGGGGTGTGATGCTGCAGCTTGGATGGCAGGGGCGCACTGGGGCTGAGGTGCCCCTGGGCTCCTGGGGCAGGGGGCAGCACTGGCAGAGCTGTGCCAGGGGCTGGGCTGCCATCACAGCCCTGCTGCCCGACCACCCACGCCTGCACCTTCACTGGCTCCAAACCTGGTGTCCCAAACAGCACGGGACCTGCTGTCCTGCAGGCAGCTGTCCATCCCGACAGGGTGGTTTGCTGAACCTCTGGCAGTTGGTGTTGCCACAAGGCAGCTTCAGGCTGTGGGTGAGGGCAGGAGGTCCTGGTCAGAGTGGGGACCCAGTGCTGCCGTGCACAGCAGCAGAGCTCAGCTCCAGCAGGATCAGGCCCTCTGTGGCTGGGGGAGTGTTGGTCTGGCTGGCATGCTGGGGCAGTGCCCAGCCAAGGGCACGTTTCCTTGGCTCTGCACAGGTGCCCCAGGAAGCCCTTGGGCCTGCTTGAGGGGCCGTGCTGCCCTAACCCTGTGTGTGCCCGTGTGTGCCCAGCCCTGGGGGTGCTGTTGGCAAGCTGTCAGGAAGCTGCTGGTGCCAGTGGTGCTCATTTTACTGTCTGGGAGTCCCATTAACCTGGTGCAACTCCATTAACTTCCACTTAAATGTGCAATTACCTTGGCCATGGCTGTTGGTCCCGTGCCCACCGCTGCTTGCTGTGGTTGGGATGCACCTCCCAGTGCACAGCCTCAGCCGGGAAATGGAAAACCAGCTCTGTCTGAAGGCTGTGGGCTTTGCTGGGGGATGGAGCTGCCTGGCCCCTGGCCACGCTGTGACCTGTGAGAAAGTGTGTGGCTCAGCAACCCCAGCCTGCCACCATCTCCAAGATGTGATGGATCTGCTGGGGCTATGTGCTAGAGGGTAGTGGCAGCCCTGCAGCTATATGTGTGTCCCAGTGGCTCCCAGTCCAAACTGGGCTGCTGGAAGGACTAGGGGTGGGGGCTGAGTGCTGCTCCTGACCCCAAAACTTCTCCCAGGGACACACAAATGACAACAATCTGCAGGACTGTGGGGCAGCACTCCCCTCATGCCTTTGCTAGTGCAGTGCCAGCTTGCCGTGACCAGCGCATGGAATCCAGGGATTTTAGCTTAGGAAGGATGTGTTGGGTTCTTACCATTTTCATTTTTCTGGGATGCACTGGTTCCCAAAGCCCAGTGGCTTAGGACCAACCACAGCATTCATCTCCAAACAGATGCTGGGTGCCCAGACCCGATATTTGGCAGGGGAGAGAAAGGAGAGCAGGGAGTGAAGGAGCTGGATGCACCATGCACAGCTCCCAGCTCTCCCCTTGGCTGTGTCCTCTCGGTGTTTGGGGTGGGGGCAGGGGTAAGACCTAGGGGTGGTTTGTTTTGTCCCGTGTGAAGAACAGCCTGAGCACCAAACCGGTGTGAGTGCACCTCGCTTTCTGTCCTCCCCCCTGCAGAAGATCCCGATGGGGCCAGGCAGGCGACAGGGCTGTGAGGTACCAACAGAGATGGTTTGTGAAACTTGGCTGGGAGGACAGAGGGAGATTGATGTTTGCTTGGGTGTTCAGCCCTCAGCTGTGGGCTCTGCCTGCCCCCGCGCCAGCTGGGGACAAAAGCGCTGGCCCCGGGTGGCACTGCAGGGCTGGCGTAAGCCCCCAGGGACAGCTGGCAGCTCTGTAAGGCTGGCACCAGCCCAGCGAGCCAGGGCAAGGGGGCGGCATGGGCAGGCTTTGTCCATCGCCTGTGTTCGGGTGTCTGAACTCCACCATGGAGCTGGAGCCCCTCCCCAGCCCCACATCTGCCTCTGCCTCTCGGGTCCCGTCCCCCGGCCGAGCCTGGGTGTGGTGGGAAGGAGCTGGGGTGACCATGGGGAGTACCCCACAGAGCCGGGGGGGGAGGAGAGCAATGGGGTTTGGTGCTGGGAGCTCCCGGGGGGTTCTTGCCCAGCCCTGCTGGCATCTGCCACGTGGGAGATAAAACCTGACAGTCACCACCAGTTGTGTCAGAAAAATCACCCGTGGAGGTGACAATGTCTGGGTGTCACTGCAGGCTGAGGCTTCTGTCCCCACAGGGCAGTCGTGCCCTCGTCCCCACGTCCCTCCCACACATGGGGAGCCCTGCCGGGAGCCGCAGAGTCCTCAGCAGAAACAGACCCCTGGCACACCACTGAAACCCCACAACGGTTTTATTGGTGTAGGAACATCAAGGCTGTTTAAAACCCCACTGCTGCTGGGGGGCGGCTGGGCTGCCCAGTGCCTGCGGGGGCTGTTTGGTGCTGCCCCAAGGGGCTGGGTGAGCTGAGATGAGCTGAGATGAGCTGAGCCACTTCCTCCACCTCCAGATGGAGCCTCCCCAAACACAAGCCTTGAGAGCCTGGCCTGCACACACGGTGAGAGCTGCAGGGACCCCCACAGCAGGAAAGGTGTGTGTGGTGGTGGCAGTGGGATGGAGCTGGCTCAGCCTGTCCTGGTGGGTTCTGGCCATGGCCTGGGGCCAGCTGTCCTCTGCTTGCCCTGTGTGTGAAATGGGGACATGTGCTCTGTGGGGCTCAGGGGTGGGGGTGGGGGGCTTTGCTCCCGGTGAGTGGTGTGAGGGAGAAGGTGATGCCTGCCCAAGGAGCGGGGCCAGGGGCCATGGTTGAAGTTTCTGCCCAGGTCTGGCCTCAGCAGGCAGTGCTGGCCTCCTGCCCACATGCCCCTGCTCTGCAGGGTCCCTTTTACCAAGACAGGCAGGTCACCAGGGCCCTTGCTGTGACATGGTGGCATCACAGCCTCCAAAGAAAGGGGTGAATCCCATTTCCATCCTGCCCTGCCTGGAAGACCCTGGGCCCTCTCCTATGCCCGGGGTTGCAGGGAGATGGACCCCACTAGGCTGCAAGCCCCCTGGGCTGGCTGTGAGCGGAGGGAAAGGAGAGCATCAACACGTTTCTCTCTGTAGGACCTACATGAACATCACCTACTGCTTTTATTTCCTGCTAAGCACAGAGGATATCCAGGTGTGGAGGGCTGGAAGCCTTGCTGAGCTTGTCCTGTCGAGGTTACAGATGCTCTCCTGTCCGGTGGAGGAGAAGTTGGGGTGAACCTGCCTGGGGGCCACCATGCCTGGGCACTGGGGTGGGGAGAAAGTTGGGGAATGGGGTGTTTTTCACCTCCAGCTCTCTGCTGGCACTGTGGTGACACGGAAACACAGCAGTCTGGGAATGCCACCACTCAATCTGCTCCTCCAAAGAGATCAGCCAAACTGCCTCTGCTGCTTTCATCCTGAAACATCTCCCTTCAGGAGACAAGTTGCGGGCTTGCAGGTGGTGCAGTGCCGGTTCACTGGTGCCAAGTGGCTCCTGTCTGTGGCTGCGATGGCCATCTGTGCCCCTTCACCATCAGCAGCACCAGGCTCACCTGCTGCCTGCCCCGAGGCTGGTGGAGAAACGGCTTCCTGCCCAGTGTCCCTGTCACAGTCCTGCCTGTGGCCATGGGCATCACGGGCAGCTCTGGGCTCTGCAGGGAGGGGAGCATCCCCGACCCTGTTTCGCTGTGTGTTGGAGCTTGCTGGGGGCTGAAGAGACCCTATCTGCTGCTGGGCTGGGAACTACGGGGCCATAGCAGCACCCCACCCAGTCCAGGCTCAGGCAGGGGTGCTGCCTGCTGTTCCTGTAACTGAGCTCCAGGCCAGGGGAGGAGAGAGGACGGCAGCCTCTGGACTGGCTGCTTGTGGCCCACAGCTCAGTGATGCAGGATGGAGAAGCAGCAGCCTGACATGGAAGGTGCAGAGGTGGAGGGTGTTTGGCTAGAAGGTGGTGTTCCATGGCCACCAACAATGCAGCATCCCAAAGTACCGGGGACTCCCCTGTGCCAAGGCAGTGCAGCATCCCCGGGTCCCTTGGGCTCCTTCAGCAGCACAGCATCCCTGAGTATCCAGGGGTGACACCATGCAGGAGGGTTCCCTCTCTCCAGCTGACTGTGGGGACCTGGGGTTGCTGATCCCCTCCCTTGATGCCCCAGCATCTGAAGGGACATGGGGGCTACCATATGTCCAGGCTCCAAGGCCCAGCCCAGCTGTGCCGCTGCTCCGGGATGGAGGGAAACGTGGTTCTGGCTGAGCTCGTGGCACCCAGGCACACCGGGGTGTCACACCGAGAGGCAGTGGAGCTTTCCCAGGCCTCAGGGTACCGAGTGGATGTCCTCTGAGCGCAGCACTTTGTAGACAACCCAGTAGAAAATATTGAAGACGAGGAAGGTGAAGGGGAAGACGGCTCTGGAGATGGTGTCGATGCGCTTGGCCCGGTCGATGTAGTACCTGCGCAGGCTCTCTCCCTCCCGCAGCAGCACGCTGGCTGGCGGGGGGCTGTAGATGCTGGGGCCTTCCCCAACCCTGTCCTTTGGCTGCAGGCACTGGCCCAGCCCATAGCCTCGCAGGTAGAAGCGGCTCTCCCGGACAAGCTCTTCCTCCTGGCAAAGGGAAAGGCTGTCAGCTGGGGCACCGATGGTGCAGGGTGAGCAGGGACTGGTGGTCGCATGTCCTGTACACCCCTCTGCTGACCAGCCTGGTCGTGTAAGCACCTGGCACGAGGTTGGGTGCTTTTGTAGAAAGCCCAAAGCGTGCAGGGATGAGGCAGGCAGTGGTGGCTCAGGGTGTGGGGCGAGCATTGACCCCCTGCCTTGCATTCCAGCACATCTTTTAGGGGTGCATCCAAGGGCAACCCTGACCCTGGCAGCTCAACACATCCCCGCCGCCCAGCCTCCTCCCAGCTCCAACTCAGGGGCTTAGGAAGCACAGCTCTCCAGCAGCCAGGGGGACAGGGATGAGCTGGGGTGGGAGGGAGATGGGCACGTGGTGGTGCAGGGGATGCAGGTTGCATCAGGGTGCAGGGCACAGGGGTGCAGGGAGCTTGGGGGTGCAGGCACTGCCGTGGCAGCCATGTTTGCTGCAGAACAGAAGGATGCCTGTGCTGGTGAATAGAAGAGCTGGGCAGGGATACAGGAGCCTGGCTATCATCAGGGCTTGCAGGGCCTCCTGGGCCCTCCAAGGGCCCAGTCTCCCATTTCTCCCCATGGCTGCTTGGCAGGGGCTCCCTGGTGCAGCCGAGCAGGGAGGCTGAGAGCTGGACTCCTTGCTGGTATCTCTCTGCCCTTGCTCCCCCCATCCCCCCCATGCTGGCAGGGGGCTGCAGGGAGGGCAGTGTGCCTGTGGGCCTGCAAAAGTGCAGAGAGCTCCGTGCCTGACCTCACCCTTGGGTCGCAGCCCACAGCCATCGTTCATGCCACTCTGGTGCCAGTTGGGCATCATTAGCGACTCGCCTCATCCTGCTCCTTTATCCTTGACGGGGGTTGTGTATGCAAAGATTTGGTGAGGGACTGGCACGTGCAGTTCTTGGTGAGACCCTGGGCCGCTCATTTGGTCTCTCTGGCTTCTTCCCCCTCTGTCTCACCGATGCCGTGTCTGGCTGTGGTGGGTCTCTTCTCCAGGGATGTGCTTGAGCCATGCCCACATGCAGCTTCAGTGCTGGATCCCAAACGCCTTCTCTGACCAGCACAGCACAGCCTCCCAGCTGAGCTCAGCCCGCACGGGCACTCGGCCGGCAAGGGGATCTCATGCGGAGAGCTTGTGCCCTGGCATCTTTATTTAACACAGCAATCTGCCGGCTGAGCAAGATTCTCAGTGGGAAGAGCAGCAGCAGCTCAAATTGCTGAGATCAGTTCTTGTTTGCAGTGAAGGTCTATTCCCCTGCCCAAGGCTGAGTGCCTGCGGCTGCCCTGGATGGTGGGGAGGAGGCAGGGTGCCCTGTGTGCCCTGGGGAGCAGCAGCTATTGCCCCAGCCAGGGCGTCTGGGGGAGGAGGTGGCAGCCTGGGAGTGCTGGTCCTCCCAACTGGGTCCCTCTGTGCTCACTGGAAGCTGGGGCGGGTGTGGGGAGCTCCCTGGGTGGGTAGGTGGGAGGGATTTTCTGTCAGGCTGTGGCACCTGGGTCACGCTGCACCAGGCAGTGCCAGTGCAGGAGCTGAGGGCACAGGGGCTCAGCTCTGGGCTGTCACTGAGCAGCACCCCAGGGTGGCCCTGCAGCCTCCGTTCAGGACATTGCACTTCCATCTGTTTTAAGCCAGAGCCTCCCCCTCCCTGCCCCATCTGGGTGGGTGTTCATCTCCAGGGGTCAGTGTCTGGGGGCTGTGGAAGGCAGGGAGTAAGGGTGCATGCTGGGGGCAGCTGGGAAGCCTGTCCTGGTGTCCAAGGGCTGATGGTGGCAGAGACGAGGCTCAGGGATGTACCAGGCTTGATCTCCTCCCTGGTGCTGTGGTCCCCCAGCATCTCCCTGCCAGCTTGGGACTCTGCCCTGCCCCACGACTCCTCCCTAAGCCTCTTGAGCTGCAAGGTGCCCATGTGCCCTGAACAACTGCCCATGCTGGAGCTACCGCAAGCAGCCATGAATGTCCCAGGCTTGCCTGTGCCAGGAGAGCCGGGCAGGCAGAGACCTCACCATGCCCAAGGTGTGGGCACAGCCTGAGAAGCTGGGCAGCAGCCCAGGAGTGGCCACTGGCCTGCCCCAGCATCACTCATTCCTTGGCAAAGGAGGCTGCACCGGTCCTGCCTTATGGAAGGGGAAACTGAGGCATAGAGTGGAGGTGTCTCCAGGGAAATCTGCTCCATTCCTACCCCTTTCTCAGATGTCTTCTCAGCCCAGGGGGTGGCAGTTCCATCCTATGGGCTCATGCTCTGTGCAAATCACTGCCCTGCTCTTTCCACAGGCCCGTGCTGGCCCCTGGGGCCAGCTCCATGGGAGCTTGTTTTGGGGAGGAGGGGGTAAGGCTGGCTGGGGGGCTGTTGGAGGGTTGTGCTTTGCCCAGGAGCTGGAGAGCTGTGAGAATGTCACGTAGGTGTGCTCAGGCCCTTTCAGCATCCAGCAGTGTGCACCAAACAGCAAAAGGACAGCGAGTGACCGATGGCTCTGTCCTGGCCCTGGGGACAGCAGCTCTGGATGCTGGGAGTGGACAGCAGAGGTTGGGGGCTCCAAGGGGGTGAGGGGGAAGCCCCCCAGCAGTGCCTGGGCACCAGGATCCATCTCCAGCACGTACCAAAGGGATTTGGCTGCACAGGGCACCGTGAGCCTGTGTGGTGTGCACAGGTACTCGTGTTTCCCATGGAGGTCTGGTGCCTTGGAGTGTGCTGACAGCAGGAAAACGGGAGTGGGGCAGCCCTGGCGGCTGCTGAGAAACTGGCCCTGCAGCCCCGAGGTGTACCCTGGGTGGCTGAGAACGGGCAGACACCATGACAGCAGTGGTGGGAGGGACTCACCATCCTCTGGCGCCGCTGGCGCCGGCGCAGGCGCATGAACTCCTTGTGCTGGCGGGACACGAAGTTGACGGCCGCGTACTCCAACAAGGCGGCGAATACAAAGACCAGGCACACGGCCATCCAGATGTCGATGGCCTTCACATAGGAGACCTGCGAGGTGAGAGGGAGCTCAGGGACCCACTGCCCCCAGCCTCGCTTGTCTCCCCCTGCTGCCAAGGGGCACAGGAGCCCTCTCAACTGGGACACACAGGCCAGAGCTCACCTGGCCAAGCAGTGCCGTGTTCTGCCTTGGCACATATGGTGTCCCAGCTATGGAGCCAGCCATTCCCAAGAGAAGGCTGCTCCTGTCCCTGGGGCACTGGGGGTGGCAGCAGGCACCCCAGGGGCCCTGGACAGGTGCAGTATGAGAACCTGCCATGGAGCCAGCACTGACCTTGGGCAAGGAGGCACGGGAGCCAGCACTCTGTGTGGTCATGGTGAGCACGGTGGTGATGCCCAAGCCCACCCGGGCTGGTGCCGCATCCATATTGATCCAGAAGGAGACCCAGGAGAGGATGACAATGAGCAGGCTGGGAATGTACATCTGGATCAGGTAGTAACCCATCTGCCTCTGCAGGTGGAACCTCACCTCAATGCAGGTGAACTTCCCTGTGGGAAAAGACAGTCGTGATGGGTGAGAGGGACTCCCGGGCCACGGCAGGGGACTGGCAGTGGGTCACTGGAGTGCTCACCTGTGTTGTAGTACTTGGTGCAATAGCCCAGGTCCTTCTCGTTCCTGAGGATGAACTGTGGGAATGTCAGGCCCTCTGCCACCTGCACAGCTTCCTGTTCCTCCAGCCACTCAAAGATGAGGTCGTTCATGGTGTAGCCAACTGGAGGGGATGGAAGGGGCCATGGGATTAGGGAGACATGCACCCATTCATCTCCACCCTGAACAACCTCTCCTTCCTGCTCACCCACCCCCCAGAAACAGGGAGATGCCAGCCTTTGGGATCAGATGGGATAGGACAGGATGGGATGGGACAGGGTGGGCAGGATGAAGCACAGCTTGAAACCCCCTAGGTACTCACAGCTCTCTAGCTGCATGGCGCATGTCTGGATGTCCATGGGGAAGTTCTTCAGGTCCATGGGGCAGGACAGGATCAGTGTCAGCCTAGAGGAGGCAGAGGAAAGGAGGAGGTAGCTGGGGGCTGGGGCAGTTGGAGGGTGAAAAGCTGCCTCATGGGAGGCAAGAGGAAAGCTTTGCCTCCCCACTCAGGCACTGTACCAGAGGAAAAGGGTTCTACCTAATGCTGTAGAGCACATTGCCATTCTTGAAGATGCGCAGCAGCTTGTTGTCAGTGGTGACCTCATGGAAATTGGCCCCCTTCTCATTGGCGAAGAACAAGTCTGGCTTCCAGATGGAATCGAGCATGGAGGGGTCGAGGTCGAGGGAGTCGTCGGGGTACTCGTGGTAAGCAAGGCGGGGGTCATTCCACTGCTGCCGCAGGAACACGTTCACCCGGTAGTCCTGGGGCAGAGGGCACCGTGTCAGCCAGGGGCATCCCACAGTGCCCGGGGAGAAGGGCGAGGAAGAGATGGAGGAGGAGGTGGAAGTGGAGGTCTCTTGGCTGAGGCTCAGCCCTGCAGGTGCTGCCTGCCTGACACCAACCATGCTCAGGGCAGGGTCAGCTTAGGAGCCTTCCCACTCTGTCAGCAGCCAGGGGAAATTAAAAAGCCAAAGCCACAGTGGCTGGGAGGAGGAGGAGGACCAGTAGCTGCTGCCTGCAGCATTTCTCACAGGGCTCTGCTGGTGGCATTAAGGCTTTGCAGCAGCACAAATAAGGAATATTTAGCCCTGAGGCTTCCTCAGAGGAGTTCTTCATGCACCTGAGGAGGCTGAGGATGGCAGGGACACAGAGCTTGCTTGCATTGTACGGTGCCTGCTGAGCCTGCAAACAGCAGGGAGCTATCACCAGCTGCCTTGCTCTTGACCCTTCGGGGTGTTTTTCTCAGCTCAGGCATGGGGAATGTGGCCTACACAGCCAAGCTCTGGCTAACTGACCCCAGAAAAGCCACAACCACTTGCTATGGCTCTGCATGTCCCCACCGTGGTGCCAGGGCTGTCTCTGGAGAAGGGCTCACAGGATCCCCATGAGCATGGCCATGGGCTTGGGCACTGCAACCTGCACGTCCCCTGGCAAAGCCACTGCCAGCCCTGAGGTGCTGAGAGAGGGGCCCATCAAGCTGGTGAAACCCTCACCATGGTGGTCTCGGTGACGGAGCCGAAGCTGTTGATGAAGATGTTGCACGTCACGTTGACAGGTGGACCTGGAAAACATCGTGAAGCCTCCTCTTGCTACTGGCCAGGGAGACACGTGCACCTCACAAGGCACACGTGGGGATGCTGCCTCCTGCACGTACTGTGCAGATAAATGCACACAAGCACCCTTCTGTCTGCTGGGGCCACACCTGCAGTGTGCTCAGGTGAGCCCCAGCATGCCCTGCAAGCACTGCATGGTCCATGCTGCCAGGCAGAGCAGGCACACGCGGGGCAGCTGCGATCACAGCAGCAGCCAGGACTCTGGGGAGAGTGTTGGGACTGAGAGATGTGGGTCAGTGTCCTGCCCCCAAACCCACACCTGCCCATTCCCTGGCTTTGGGCAGCTATAAGCGTGGGTTGCTGTCGGGTTTGGGAGCCTCATGTCCTCCCCTTACCTTTGAAGTTGGGTCGGATCCGTGCATCATACCCTGATGTCCGTCCCATAAGCTTGTCAAGGAAATCCGAGGGTGACATGGGCTGGGGCAAACTTCGGGAAGCAGCTTTAATCTCCTCCCGCCCTGAGACCAGCCTGTGGGGCAGAGGAGGCAGGTTAGCTGCCTACCAGCACCATGGGTCTGAAGGCACATCTCCATCCCCTGCGGGCATTGCCAGCTGCCAGGGGAAGCAGCTGTGCCCATGCTGCACCCACTCCAGTGCCGAGTCAGTGAGCTGACCCTATGACACCTTCCTCCTTCCTCCTTCCACTGTGATCCTGGTGGCTTCCCCCTTCACCTGCCACAGCCTAAGTGCCACGTGCCCTTGTTTTGCCTGCACCCCTGGCCAGCAAAGCCCCTGCCTGCTGTGTCCCCTGGCCTGGCATTTGGGGTCAGGTGCCTCCCAGCTCCAGGGCTGTGGTGGGGGCAGGGTGCAGCAGGAGATGGCCTCATGCACAGCAGCTGAGCTCTGTGCCAGTGCAGAAGGGGAAAGCGGGGAGGGTCCCTCCTGGGTTCGATCGCCAGCCCTGGCTTGAGCTGCTGAGCAAACATCCATACCCTGCCTGGCACTGACTCATGGCTTGGGGGACACAGCAGTCCTCCCCCCAAGCTGTGGGCTGGCCTGGCGTGAGTGAGGAGGTGTCCAGAAGCACAGCTGGGATTGTGACACCTTGCCAGGGGCCAAGATGACATGTCAGGAGAAGAGCAGCAAAGCCTACCTCTGCACTGGCCATGGCACAGAGCTGACATGAGGTCTCCCACACAGCACTCCCAGCGATGATGGAGTCTTATTTAAACTGACCTCAGAGGGGATATTTTTGTGAATGCATCTCAGCCTGCCAGTTTCTCTCCTTCCGTCAGTCTATAACAATCAAGGAACAATGCGAGAGACATTTGCTCAACACATTGCCAGGCACGTGGCTCTGATGGAGAGGAATTAGCCAGAGACCTCCAGACCCAAAGGGAGCTTTGAGCGTGCTGCTGGTGCTGCTGCGTGCTGCCTCATAACTCTGCCAGGTCCATGTCCAGGCAGGTCCCACTCCTGCTTGGAGCTACAACCCCGTTATCACAAGCAGAGGATGATGCTGGGAGCTGGAACCCCACAGGGTCCTTGTTCCTACCTCCTCTCAGGGGAGTGGGGTTTATCCTGGAGGGGCTTATGTGCATCCTTACCAGTTAGAAATGGCCACAACGGCCACCCCAAAATGATCCAGCCAGGCAGGTTTTCCCTTAATTGCAGATGGGCAGCAGAGAGTACTTGAGACTGGTCCTGGCCAAGAGCAAAAGCCTGGGAGAAATTCCCCCTCCAGAACTGCATTAGAGGAGCACATTTGGGAGGAGGGCTGGGAGATGCCAGGCTAGTAAGCAGTTAAGTCAGGCCTCTGCCTACCACATAGCCCTGAAGCGTGTCCTCCTCTGCTAGAGAGGAGGGTGAGGGTTCTCCCCTGGAGCATGTGGGAGGAAATCTCCCTTGGCACGCAGCACCTAGGTCCTTGAAGAGGCTCAGCTAACTGGCAGGGCAGTGGTGGATCTGCAGCCCCAGCGGTGCTCGGACTGTTGGGGGCTGCAGGGGGTCCAGAAATGCCCTGGGTGCAGCCCCTCCAGCAGCATCAGTGGCAGGGCCATGCTGACACAGCCCCTGGGTCCTGGCTCTTCTCAAGGTCTGGCTGCAGCTTCCCAGTTCAGGCACTGCCTGCCATGGGGGACCCTGCCCCTAACCTGTCCAGGGCACTGCAGGGCCCTGGAGCTCAGTACCTCCTTGAAGGATGGTGGGGTTGGAAAATGCTCATGTCTGCCTAAAAATGCCACCCCGAGACAAGCAGTTTCTGCATGTCAAGCAGTGACAGTTTGACACGATTTCCCCCCTCCCCACCACAAATGCTGCTGCTTCCCCCTGTGCTGGCCAAGTGGTGGGAGTGGGGGTAGGGATCAGGCTCAAACTGGGGGCACTGCAGCCCCTCAAACCCCTCCCTACCTGGCCTGCCCTCCCCTGCATCTCACCTTGTCCCAGATAGCACTCAAGGTGGCCAGAGAGGGAAAAAGGGATGCTCTGGCTTTGGATTTTCCACCCATGTGGGCCAAGAGTCGTTCCTGCACCCATGGAACCTGGGGCACCCACTGGCCTGGGTGACCCAGGGGCTGGGTCATGGACTGTCCTGAGCTCCCCCCAACACCCTCGCCCAGGAGAGGGTCTGGGCATCGCAGGAGCTCTGCAGCTCTGGATAAGGATCTGCTTGTGCCACTACCTGGCTCAGCTCACCCCTTCTCCCACCGTGGCACGGGTCCCTAGGTGGCACAGGGCCAGGGGACCCAGTGCTGGAGCAGGGGCTGCTGGAGTCAGGCATGGCCTGGCTGTGTGCAGCTGGGGCTGGAGGGGAAAGGTCTGGTGGACCCCTGGGGTGCTGGGTCAGGGTCCTGGGGAAGGTGGGGTGAGGCCAGGTCTGGGGGAGCCCCGGTGGCCTGCGGGGAGGTCCAGATTGGGGCGGGGAGGGTTCTGGCTGAGGGGAGCAGCCCCTGGAGGGAGGTCCGGATGGGGGGGTGGGGGTGCAGGTCCCAAGGGCT
>VZRW01007447.1:444922-471858 GCA_013398125.1 Aegotheles bennettii | reverse complement strand
GGGGGTTGGTTAATCAGGGCGGCAGAGGCTCGGCTTGGGCTTGGGCTGCTCGACTGCCTCTGCCCTATCCCCTGGGGCCACCTGGCCCAGCCGCAGAGTCGCCTCTGGTCCTAGGCAATTGGATTAATTTGTGAGGAAGCGAATAGTATTAAAAGAAGAGAAAAGCACAGAACAAATGATTCCCGGCGGGTACGTTGTTCAGGTTTCCGTTCATCCTACTGTCGCTGGCTCATCTCATTTATTTGTATTAATTACAGTTTTGTGATGACTAGGAGCCATTTTATGAAGCCGTTGCTGCTGGGATCCACAAAGGAGATTCTCAGTGGAGGAGGAGGAGAATGTAGTACTCTCCCCAGAGTAAGTGGGGGGCTGGGGTCTGCACTGGCTTCTCCCCAGCAGAAAGCCAGTGCAGGATTTTGAGAGCTCCACGATGTTTGCTGTAGGGATGCACTCGTGAGTGAGGGCTGGCTGTGTGAAGCTGAGCCTGGGGCACCTTGTCCAGTGCAGGGGAGAGGACAGGGGGCTGTAGGCAGTGGGCACTTAGCTATGAGGCAGTGTGCAGGAGTCCTCGACCCCACTCATTGGCTCTCCCAGCACCAGGGCTTGGGAGAAGTCTCCTCTGATTACTGTTGCCATTAATGTGTACTGGACTGCAGTGCAGGGAAGCGCAAGGCAGGATCTGGAGCCCTGGGGCATGGAGCAAATGCACACTGTGTGACAGCTCCTCTTCCAGAGACTGTCCGAGCTAAGTGGACCTGACACCACAGGGAGGAGGGGAGCCAGCCACATCTTCTCTGCCTTCTGGGGAAACTGAGGCACCTATGCAGCGTGCCTGCATCTGCATCCACTGAGGTGATGGTTGGAGTGGCCATGGAGCCGGTTCTGGAGGTGGCCATGAGCATGGGCTCCCACGATAACCAGCTACAAGCCCCTACTGCACATGCTGTGGTTAGCAGGGCACCGGGGCATAACCAACGAGGTCCTTGGAGAGTCTGGTAAAGCCAGTGCAGAGACACAGCTCCCTGATGGGCTCCCTGCAGGGATGGTGCAGCCACAGCCCTTTTACCCACCTGGCAGTTCTGCAGGCAGCCAGCGCTGCGAGGCGTGAAGTGGTGCTGAAAATAAGCCCTGAGAAAATGAAGGCAGTGAGCATCCCATTGGGAAGGCAAAGGCAAAGCCAGTTTGTTGCCAGCTGGGTCGGGGGGGTGGAGCAGGAGCTGCAAAAGCAGAGCCCGGCCATGCCCAGCCATGCCAGGCACTGAGCTGCATCCCAGCCAGGGCATTTTGGGGACTAACAGCAGGTTTCTCCCCCATGTTCCTCAAGTCAGATCTTGAGGTGGTTTTTCTGTGAACACCAGAGATGGCAGCCAGCAGGCAGCTGCCAGCGATGGGCTCTCCGAGGCAGACACCCACTGCCAGGTTGCCCTGTGGCTGCTCTCCCTGAGGGCAGCANGGGGGGGGGGGGGGGGCAAGGACCACACTGTCACCTGGAGTGTGGGCAGTGGCTGCCAGGCTGGTGCAGTCCCCAGGGCTGGCATAGGCACAGCCCTCTATGGGGATCCTCCTGCCCCTGCCCCAAAGCCATCCCTGTCACGGGGCCAGGCTCTGCTAACAGGAGAGACACAGGCAGCAGAGGCTGGGATTGGCACATGATATCTTTTTTCCCTTTCCCTCCACTATCTCTGAGCCCATGCCCTGAGGTCGGACTCTTACTCACCCCAAATCTGCCTGAATCCAGAGCCTGGAGGAGGGTGGTGCCAATCCACACTGCCTGGATCCTGACCCCTTGCTGCTGCTCAGCCCCCACACTGCCACAGCTATATTTTTAATCCCATCTGATAAACCCTGCAGTGCATTCACAGATAACAATTCTGAAGGGCTGAGTGATTCAACCCCTTGAAAAAAGGTTTGTTTTTTTTTCTGGAGAAAAGGTTGAGTGGTGCTTAAGCTCAATTTCAGGATGAACAGTTGTTTGTACGATCAATTTTGTGCTGTTCATGTTGGGGGGTAAGTGGGAGGGAGGGCAGTGGGCAAAGAATCATGCTTTGCTCTTCATGTAGGGTCACAAAGCCCCCCTGGGCTCCTTCGCCTGCAGCCCCACTTGAGGGGGCCAGGGGCCGGAATGCTGCTGCCCATGCTGCTCCTCGGTTTCTCCTTCAGAGCTTTGCCTTTGCCCTGGAGCCAGTAGAACCTCTGGCACAAGGAGGGGCAGAAGCTTCAGGTGGGCACAGGTTTGTGGTGGGCTTTAAGCAACCTGCTCCAGCTCCTCTCCAGCAGCCTTGGAGGGTGAGGGACTCGAGGGGGGTTGATAGCAGCTTAGAGGCAGCTCCTGTTTTGGGAGGCGTTGCGTGCTCTACATCTCACAGCCTCAGCCCCAGCGAGGGGCCAGCAGTGGGACAGCCTCCCACCAAAGACAGGATAAGGACTCTGTGGGGCAGAGACAGATGCTCTGGGAGACTTTGCTTGTTTTAATTAGAGGGGCAGGCAGGTACCTCCATCCACTGTGTCCTAAATCCCTCCTGTCTCCCTTCCCCTCTTCCATGGCTCCCAGCCAACCCAGCTGGCTATGAACATGTCCTCTCTCTTTTGCCCTAGGACTGGGATATTTTTTTTGCAGAAATCAAGGTGTGAAACAGAGATGCTGAGTGCAGAGGACTCTGTCAGCAGCCAGCATGCAAGTGTGTGCTGCTGTGTCCTTCTGCTCTATATCAATTGCTTCAATCCTCGATGAGCACTGGGGAGCGAAGTGGGGATCCAAGGCCCCTGTGACTTCAGTTCAGGGCTATGCCAGCTCCCCTTTCCATGTTTTAATCCTCTGACCAGTGAAAGCAAGGGAAGGCAGACACAGTCTCACAGCTGTTTTTAAGGAAAGCAGCAAAGCAAATAGGAAAATGGTACATGCCTGCGTTTGGGGAGAGGACACCCCTCCACCCCGGGCTGGACGTGGTGGCAGGCTTCCTCAAAGCAAACATTCTGAGGCATCTGATTGAGTGTGAAATCAATGCTGGGGAAAACACATTCTCGAGGGTGGCCATGCATTGCTGCTGGCCTGCAGCCCTCCCTGACTGCCCAGTGTGTGCCCAGCTTAGGTGCTTTGCTCTCATTTAATGGCACACTGTCTGGTTCCCCAGTGTTGGGTTGGTCTTTGTCTTTCCCCAGGGAAGCTCTGTAATGGGCTGCAGATGCTTTCCTTTCTCAGCAGGAGCAAAAATAATCTCAGGGCAATAAATGCATGGCTAAGGGTTGGGTTGAATAAATTCAGTGGTGCTTTGATGGGGACAGTGGGGTCCCACTGGCACCAGAGCATGGGCAGAGAGCCTGAATCCCCACTGCGCCTCAACAGGGCAAGTGGGCACTGGGTTGGGGTGTAGCCACCAGTGGGACAGGGCAGGATGTCCCCTGCAGCAGCCCAGGAAGGTGATGGGGTCCCAGGGGGATTTGGGGCTGCTCGTGGGAGAAGGTGGCACTGTGGCATGGGAGGAGGGGACAGGATGGTGATGGTGCTGGGGAGCCCAGTGGGTGCTCAGTGCTCATGTGGCAGTGCCAGCAGGACCCAGTGCCTCGATGAGCCAGACAGGGTGACCCAGAGGAGACTGCAAGGTGAACCAAGACAGACATTGGTCCCAACTCCAGTTAATGTCGCTCTATGATTTTGTGGCACTTTTCCAGGCTAAAAATACGCTTTTGGTGCGGAATGGGGCAGGCGCTGTGTGCAGTGCCTGCGGAGGGATGGTCTGTGCTGCAGGACTGCCCAAGGGGAGCCAGCTGGTGGGGCTGTGGTGGCCCTGCATTGGCCGTGGGGGTGGTCATTCCACTCTCTGAGCAGCCAGGTCACCTCTTCTCTCCTCCTGCTCCAAGGTGACCTGGCACCTCTCTCCAGGGCTATGTCAGATGCAACAGCTCAGCCAGCAGTCCCCAAAATACTGTGTGGGGGAAAAGCATCCTCAGTGACCTCTCTGGGCTGTGTTTCAGTCCAGCATTAGATGCTCTGCTGATCCCAGAGGGTCACACTGGCTCCTCTGGGTGTTCCTCGGGGTGTGTCTGGCCCATCTGGGGACCACTGTGGGGGTTGGATGCTGCAGCAGGGCTCATTTCCTCAGTGAGGGGCAATGAAGCCTGAGGAGCTCAGCCCATCACTGTGGCTATGAGGCTGCTGCATGTCCTAAGGAAATGTGCCCTCAGCTGCTCCATACGGCTGGGGGTGGTGGTGTTGGCAAGGGACCTCATCTGTCCCTGTGTGTCCAAGCTGCTGGGGAGCTGAGTCTGGGATGCGAGTAGATGGCCGGAGGGGACAGGCTTGGCCAGCCTCTCTCAGGCTTGGAGGCTGTCCCAGCATGGCAGGGTCTGCTGGGTCAGCCCCATCCACCTTCATCACCCTCCTCGCCACGGGGGACAGCTTAGCCTGATTCTGCTGGAGCCAGAATTCCACTTTGAGCCCGGCAATGAGAAATGCAGGATCTGGCCCTGAGCCCACGTCTGCATCTGTGATGGGGCTTCTCAGGGTGACCCATTTGGTCCCCTGTGCCATCGTGCAGCCTTGGGGTATGTCATGCCATCCTGGGGACGGCTGTGATGGAGGCCACATGGGCAGAGTGTGGCTGCCATCGGGGATGGATGCTGTGCCAGATGGGAGCTGGCACGGTGGTGGTGGGAGTGCCAGGGCATGTTGCTGCTGCCAGTGGCTGTGCAGCTCAGCACTGCCTTGGGGAGCTCTCTGCACTCTGTCTCTAGTCATTGCCTGCACAAAGGCTGTCTGAGCCCTGCCCAGCACCCTGGAGCCCTTGGGCATCCTCCATGCAGGTTTGGGGGGTGTTTTGGATGTTGCTCTACTAAAAGCTATCAAAGAAAAGAGAGTTCAACACATGTTCTTCAAAACCAGCCCCTCATCTAACAGATACTTACCCACACATTTAACATATTCCCAATATTTTATGGCAGGTTCTCAAGGAAATATTTAATATAGGTCCCTCCATGTACAAGCAGGAGACTCCAACACCAGCCTGAAGACATGGCCTAGATGGGCCTAACTTGCCTTTTCCCATCTGTGGGCTGTAGACCTTGTGCTCCTGGCACTGATGGTGCTCTGCTTTGGGCAAACTACGTGGATCACATCTGCAGACAGAGCAAGCACACAGGGAACTGCAGACAGAGGGAAGGCTGGAGCAGCAGTACCAGCTGATCCCATGGCCTTGGCAAGCTGGGCATGCTGCATGGGGAGATTTAATTTAGCTAAATGTCAAGTGAGACTCTTGGGGCCAGCAGTAAAGCCTGGCACAGATGCCAAAATCCTCAGTGGGTGCCTTGCTCCCCCAGGGTGACCCAGCCCTTCCCCATCGCTGTGTCCCTTCTCTTTTCCCATGGGTCACCCTTTTGCTGCCTGCCTTGTCCCCAGTTTGCCCTGTGGTGTGGGCTGGTTCCCTCCTGTGGAGGGTGGGGAACTACAGGGAGGAAGCTCGGAACGGAGCAGAGCTCTCTTTTGGCTGAGGATGCTCCTATGTCTGCTCCCCAGAAACAGCCCTGCTTGGCAAGAACAGCGATGAATTGGGTTGGGATCTGCTGATGGGCTGTAGGGAGCAGTGCTGGGAGCAGCAGCACTGGCCTGATCCCTGCTCCAGCATTTCCAATTACTCTGGGAGACATTGACTGGGTTTTGACACTGCAAACCCCCTCAGGTCCTAAACTCTGCCTCCCCCAGGCTCCCCCTTTGCAGTCCTTCGCCCTGCCTGAGCCTGCAAGGAGAGGAGCTGCTGTGCAAATCGATGCCTCAGCCAGAGCTGGGCTGAGGGCTGTTGCATCAGCAAAGGCAGGCGAGGGATGTGGCACAGGGTCAGCGGTTCCTTAGTCTCCTCCCCACTTTGGGACACCCGCCCCGTGCATCCTTGGCCATGGTTGCCATGGCAATGTGCATCCCTCCCTGCTGCAGGAGCACTTGTGGGATTAGATGAGCTCTGGTTGCTGTTCTTGCCTCCACAGCTCTCTTGCTTTCAGCCCCAGTGATCTCCAAGCATGAGAGCAGAAGGAGATCACTGGGAGCGAAACACACAGTGGTGTTGCATGGCACTGACCTCAGGCCACACACCTTGGCCTAATTGGACAGGATTTTCTTTTTCTACTTGTGACCCCCGGGAGGGACAAGTTTGGAAAACGAAGTGTTACACATCTGTGATATCAGGCAGCAAGCAGGGAAGAGAAGGAATAAGAAAGCAGCTCCCCCTGCCCTGTGCCTCCCTGCTGCTTCCCACCCTGGCATGCCCGCCGTGGTGGAGGGGGAGGATTTGTTTAATAAGATGGCAAATCCTCCTGCTGCTGCACAGATGCAAACAGCAGTTGCTCAGGCAGTGGCTGCTTCCCAGGGGAATCTTGGCTGTGGGAGTCAGGGTGCAGGGTGGCTGTGGTTGCAGCTGCATCCCATAGAGCTGGTGGCTGTCATGGTTCCAATGGAGCTGGTGACTGTCCTGGCTCCAATCAAGCTGTGGTTGGGGAGGGGACAGTATGCTGGGTGCCACCCTGGTGGTGATGGTCATGTGGGCTGCAGAGGATGGTGCCATGAGGAGCCTAATGTTGACCCTGAGTTTGCTTCCCCACTCTATCCTCCACCTCCCATGCAGCTGTTGACTCTGGAGTGGCTGTCCTGGGGTTCTCGCTGCAAGTGGCATCCTAGCAAAGATATCTCATCCATCCCCATGTCTTGCCATCCCCTGGGAGTGAAGCCAATTCTCCCTGTGCAGCTGTTGGCATTGAGGGGCTGCACAGAGGCATCACCTAAGTAAATGTAACTACTGGACCACCAAATGAGTACCTGGTTCCCAGAGACACCCTAGGAGAGGAGCCTGTGTAGTGTTCATGAGTTGTTTTCCACAGGCTCCAAGAAGGCAGAAAGACATTTGTCTTTCCCTTACAGGATTTTCTGAAATGAGAACAGTTCAAGAATATGACCCTATGAACAACAGAGTGAGAGCGTAATGAATAGCCTGGAGAATATCTGCATGAGGCATCTGTTTAACCCTCCTTTGCGAAGAAAATCAAGAAGAAAGGACATGGACATTAAAGGCAAATCTGCTGGAAAATCAGCCAGGAGGAAAAAAAAATCACCTTCTCCCCAAACCTGTAATTAACCCCAGGGGACTCGTTGCAATGGGCAAAAAGCTTGGTGAGAAATCTGGGGGGGAATTAGAATAAGGAAACAGCTTGGATCAGCGTTCTATCCCAAATTTCTGCAGTAAATAACAGGGCTATTCAGTGGGTAAAAGGAGCAGCACGCACCCAGCAAGCCCTCTGGAGCCTGGGCTTCCCCTCACATCAGCTGGGCCCTGGGTTGTGTGCCAGCAGCTGCCTGTGTCCCTGATTCCACCCCAGCTGTGGGCAGCCTGCGCTGTGTGGCCCCACCACCCTGGGCTTCACAGCCTGTGAAGGTGTGGGGTGGCAGCAGGGCTCCTGCATATGTTGCCTCCAGGATGCCAGGCATCTTGCCCCAAGCATAGCTGGGGGCCTGGTGTCCCCTCTGAGGGTGCAGCCCTTCCTGCACCAGTGAGCTCGGGCATGGTGCACAGGCTGGATGAGACTTTCTGGATTTTAAAACTTGGTATTTTAAAAAAATCAGGCTCACACAAAGGCAAACATCAGCCAAGCATACCAAAAAGGAGGCATGGGTGTCTGCTCGTCTCTGGAGGGTGATCAGACAGGGGGATGAACCCAGCTTGGTTGTAATCTCAGCTGCCTGACACCTCAGGCTCAGGTTGTGGGGTCCCACTGCTGCCAACCCCACGGCCAAGGCTGGTGCCCATTGCCCAGCCCTTGGCTAAGCCTGCTGAGGGTTTTAGCCCTCTCTTGAACAGCCCCTGTTCCTCCTCTGTCATCCCTCAACACTGGCCTGTCTGTCCTTCATCATGCCTCCTCTGTCCTCTGACAGCCTCTGCCATCTTATTTTTTTTTAATTTAATTTTTATTAGCATGTTTTGCAGCCTTGCAGCAACCCAGGGACACAAATAGGACAGGAGTGCAGCCAGGGCTGGGCAGCACTGCTCAGGACAGGCTCCAGTGGGCATCCTTAGCACCATCGAGAGGAGGCAGCTGGGCAGATGCTGCAGAAATCTTCCTGCAGCCGATACCTTCTCCCCACTTGGATGGGGTTGCCTGGGAGAGCAGGAGATTTTGAATGGCAGGAAAATCCCTGGGCATCCCTGGCTGCTTTGAGGAGCTGCCTGGGGGCTCCACGGGGTTGCCCTGGGACACTCCATAGCAGGACATGTCTCAGCCTCTCTGGCTGGGATATTCTACCCCGCTGATGGGTGAACTGAGGCAGCGAGGCAGGTGAAGGAGGACAATTAAAATAAGCAGCAGATAATGAGAAATTCAGCCTGGCCAGGGAAGCAGCTGCCTAAAAATAGCAGCAAGGTTCTCAGCTGTGACAAGATACACCAGGGTTTGTCCTGCTGCCCCATGTATGGGTGAGAGTGCTGCATGCCCTGTCCCTGGCTCCTGCTGGGCATACCAGGGCTCTGCCTGTGTGCTGTGGGTGCAGGATGGAGGGGCTTTCTCTGTGCTGCAGGGTTGGCACCCAGTGCATTGTGAGAGGCAACCCCAACCACTTTCCTGCACTCTTTCTTCTCCCTCAAGCCTTAGAAACCCAGGGAAGGGATTTCCCCCTTTTCCCCATGTCCCTGTTTTGCAGCTCCGCTCTGGAGCACCTGCGGCAGCACCGCTGGGAGATGGGCTGGTCCCTGCTGCAGTTGGTTGATGCTAGAGGCAGCACCGAGGGGTTTCCATCCCAGGGGGGAAATGCTTGCTGACAAGCAGTGCCTGATTGCCTAGAATTTTAAGCCACTTTGTGCAGAAATCACAGTCCCCCTTAGCTGTCCACCTTCCACCCAGAGTGTTCAGAAATTGCAGGGTCAGCAAGACTGGAATTTCTGTGGAAGGAAAAAGAAGGGCTTATACTTTTGTCCCCAATGTCACCCTTCATTTTTTTCATATTACGTTATATTTTGTGTTATATTTATGGTTTTTTTTTTAATGTCATATTTTTTCCTCCTGGTGTCCCAGACTACCAAGAGTCCCCCTGCATCACCCTGGGGTGCAGGCTGGGCCCTGCTGGTTTCCAGTGGCCATAGGGGTCACAGGTTATTTCCAAAGGGATGTTGCAAGGCTGTCACTTCCCATGGCCATTACGAGGTGACCATGGCTGGGTGACATCACTGCTGGGCCACCTGGAGGGCTACAGCAGGTGCCCAAAGATGCCACCCACAATGGTGACTGAGGTTGTTCCAAATCCATTGTCCATCACCAGCCCTTCCTGTTGCATGGCTGACTGGGATCTGTGGGCAGCCCTCTGCCCCCATGCCTTGCAGTGGGAAACCAAGGCAGGGAGTGGTGCTGGGAGGGCAGGAGCTGAGGCTCACCACTGCAGGGTGCAGCCCTGGCAACATTTGCACAGCCCCCCAAGCAGTGTTTCCCCCCAACCCATCAGCAGACAAGTCAAGGGATTGCTGTTTGGGTGAGTGAGGAAGGGGCAAGGATCCCCTCAAGGAGGACCACCCTGCTCCTGGACTGCTGCAGCCCAGGGACCCCCCCAGTCTGCCAGCATCCCCAGCCCCGGGGACAGCCAAGCCCTGCCACCTCCCTGCCTGGTACACAACAGGGCATTGAGGGACACAGCGGGGCTTTGTCCCCCTGTGCCCGCCAGGAAGGGGCTGGTTGCCCTCTGCAGGCTTCCCCAGCCCTGTGCTGGCTCTGCAGCCGCAGCACCCAGGAGAGCTGGGGCACCCATGGGAGCAGGAGCACCCAAGGGAGCTGGGGTACCCATGGGAGCAGGAGTGGCTGAGGGAGCTGGGGTACCCATGGGAGCAGGAGCACCCAAGGGAGCTGGCTCCATCTGCTGCAGCTCTGGAGCCATACCTGTCACCTGGGGACCCCATGGCTATGCCCATTCCTGTGCTGCTCCTCCACAGGGACCAAGGTGCTGGGGAAGATGGCCAAATGATTCCCATCAAAAAGGGGAAAACTCCCAGTTTGGAGCTCCCAAGGCTGCAAACAGATCCCTGGGACATGGGACTCTTGTTCCCCACTGGCAGGTGCTGGGGGGTCAGGGAGGTGACAGAGGGGCATCACTGCTGTGCTGTGCTGTGTCTCAGGCAGCTCAGGGCAAACACAGCCTGGCTGAACCCGGGGGGGTCCCCAAAGCCACCGACAAGGGGACAGTCCACGAACCCCCTCAGCTCCCCAATCCAATCTCTTTCTTTCACAAAAGTCCCTTTCCCCAGGAGCCCTGAGCCGGGCCGTGGGGCAGCTCTGCCTACACAGCCAGCAGGGACCTAGGAGCTGGCAGCCAAGGGGTGCTGCTGGAGGGGCCAGGGAGGAGGGGCGGGGTCGTGTCCCTTTAAGGGGGGGTGGCTGTCACTCAGAGAGCCCTTTTCTTTGCTGGAGAGCGGGACAGGCACCCAGAAGGGGAAATACAGGGCGAGGGCTCCCGCAGGCGGCGCGAAATCAGCGGAGTGGGAAGTCGGGAGAGTTTGACCCAGTCCAGCGCCATGGGTGAGTATGGGGTGGGGGCGGTGGACACCTGGAGAGCTGTCACTGGTGGCTCTGGGGACCCAGGGCAGAGCCCCCTGAAACTTTCCTCTGGTAGCGGTCAGGTCCTGGTGGCCCCGGTGTGGCCGTGCCAGCCGTGGGAGCTGCTGAGGGAGAACACCTCAGCGCAGCAGGGATGATGTTTGCTTCCCCAAAGTGGTTTTCTGACCCCGTGTCCTCATGCGCTGTCTGTGGGGACAGGTGCCATCCCCATAGCCAGTCTCATCCCAGCCCTTGCCACATGGGCTGGAGAGATGGGAGGTCCTGCCTGGGGCTGGTGGGAGCTGGGAGGTCCAGGCAGGGTGCTGAGACCTGCCACAGCTCATGCCACTTGTATGCCGGCAACCTTGGGAAAACAAAGGCACTCCTCGTGCCTCAGTTTCCCTTTTGATACACCAGAACTAACACCAGCACACCCCCCAGGGCATCTGGGGTGCTCTGTTCCCAGGGGGTGCCCTGGGCTGCCAGCACCCTGCCTCCTCCTCCTCCTGTGTTTGGCTCTGGCAGCAGCTGAGCCGGGTGCAAGGCCCAGGATTGTGCTGCACAAGGGCTCTTTCTCTCCTCCCTTCCCCTCCCCAGGCTTCCCCAGCGTGGCTTCCCAAAGCCCCAAGGGCTGGAGCTGTGGCAGGGAGTTGGTGACACCCTGCCGCATGGCAGGACCTGCAGTCCCCCGGGCACAGGGACAGGTGCTGTGCCCAGCCCTGGGGACCTGCCGTGCCACTTCCTAGGGGGACAAAGATTAAAATTAAATAAAGAATAGGTGTGTTTGTCCCAGCACCCCACTGGGTGCGCAGGGCCATTCTCGTGGGTCCCAGCGGGGTTCAGGGAGCAGTGCTGGCTAGGAGGAGTGGAACCCCCCCGGACCTGCCGCATCCAAGGCAAACAAGCAGGAGGGGTCCCAGTGCTCCCCATAACGCTGCCTTTGTTCCCTGTTTGCTCTCTGCACGGGGCAGCCACCAGAGTGGCAGTGCCAGGACAATCCTCTGTTGTCCTCAGTGCCACTGCGTGACCTTGCTCGCAGTGGAGAGGGGAGGGCACTGCTGGCCAGGACCCCATGGCTTTCTTGTCCTTTGAGAGAGGAGATAAGCACTACGAGATCCACGGAGGGAGCGTGGGTTTGGGAACGCTTCCTACGGATTCCTTTTTGGCATTCAAGGCACAAATGCTATGCCTAGATGGGATGTGCCCAGGCAGCTGCCGTGCCCGGGTCAGTGAGGTGCTGGAGTCTGCATTGTGGGGAAGGGGAGCAGCTTCCCTGTGCAGAGGGGCTGCACAGCCTGGGCACCAGGTTATTGCAGTTTAGATGGCATCAAATGGAGACTCTGGAGCCAGATGCTGGTGGGTGCAAACCCACCTGGCTTCCCACTCCCAAACTGGGCAGGAGACCAGCTGTCTGAGCACCTCCAAACCCAGCCATTGGGACCTTGATCTAGCGATCCTGCACGTTGGAGCCCCAGCATGCAGAAGGAGCAGGTGCCCATGGGCCCACTGCTGAAAAAACCTCAGCATTTAGGCAATCCAAGCAGCACATTGGTAGTACCCTCACTTTCCCTACCCACACATAGGTACACATGCCCTCTTGCCAAATGTCTGTGCTGAAGCAGTAAATCTATGACACCAGTGCTGGCATTCGGGGAGCTGACACGGCTCCTCTCAGCACATCTGTCCGTGGAACGGGGCTGCTGCAGCCTGCGCTGCCCGTGGGGTTCCAGGAGAGGTGATGGCTGTACCCTGGCGTGCTGCCCACAAGCCTGTGGTGCTCAGGGTGCGTGCCAGCTGCTCCTGCACTGCTGGGCCACAGTGCTGGGGTTTGTCCCTATGGAGGTGCTGGGTTCCCCTCCACCTTTGATGGCAAAAGAAAGAAACAGGCAGCTGGTGTTGCTGTTGCCAGCAGCTGAGCTGTGCCAGCAGCAGGGAGCCCATTAGTGACTTGTTTGCTGGGTGCTGCTGGCATTGTGCTACATCATCTTGTGTTTCCACCTTGTTTTGTGTGGATCAGCGTGGCTGGCTCACCTCAGCTCCCCATCCACCTCACACCCAGGGGCTGCCTTGCCCTGTCCCTGGGCATTCCTGGGGGCGATCCCGACTGGCTGCTTAGAGAGCGCTCGGGGAAGCTGCTGGTTTTGGCTCTCCAGCACTGCAATGAATAACAGCTGGGTTTTCCTTCAATGTGCTTCCCTCGTCCTGCCAGGCACCCTCCTTCTGTGCTTGCCTGCTCCTGAGCTGCAGACTCCAAGTGCTCCCCATCCCAGTGATCCCATCCCACCTCACGTCTCTCCTCCTTAGGTTTGCTCGAGTGCTGTGCCAGATGTCTCATCGGGGCACCCTTTGCTTCGCTGGTTGCCACTGGCTTGTGCTTCTTTGGGGTAGCGCTGTTTTGTGGCTGTGGGCACGAAGCCCTCACAGGCACAGAGCAGCTCATCGAGACCTACTTCTCAAAAAACTACCAGGACTACGAGTACCTTATTGACGTGTAAGTACCCCCCTGTGGTGCATCTCCCTCATGCCGGGGCCCCTCGCATCTGTTTGCTGTGCACCAGGAGGAGGTGTCCAGCCGGGCTGGCCAGGGCAATGCTGTCACCTGGGCACCATGGACACCCCAGGCTGTGTTTGCTGTGTGCTGGTGCCACAACTGCACGGCAGGGTCCAGCAGCCACTTGTTTCTGTTTCATGCCCGTTTTTATCTGACCCTTGCTGGGTGCCCTGGGTAGTGCGGGACCTCTGCACCAGGTAGGTGTGGAGGGTGCAGGGCAACCGGCAGAGGCTGACAGCCTTGCTTGCCACGTTCACTCCTCTCGTGGCCTCGCCCTCTGTTTCGCACCCTCTGGGGTGGCAATGGGGGGGTGACTCAGCCTGCCCCAGCCATGTTGCTCCCAGGGCTGAGCTCCCCAGCGCCTGAGCATCCCTGCCTGCTCCTCTCCCCGGCAGCATCCACGCCTTCCAATACTTCATCTATGGCACGGCCTCCTTCTTCTTCCTCTATGGAGCCCTGCTGCTGGCCGAAGGCTTCTACACCACCGGCGCCGTCCGGCAAATCTTCGGGGACTACAAGACCACCATCTGTGGCAGGGGCCTCAGCGCAACGGTAACTGGGGGCCCGAAGGGGAGGGGAGCGCGAGGCCCCCAGCGAGCTCACTCGTTGCAGCGGGTGTGTCAGTGTTTGGGAAAGTGGCTAGGACATCCTGACAAGGTGATCTTAACCGGGGTTTGGCACCCCTTCGCGCGTGGCCCGAGGGCAGGAGGCTGCAGCCGGTCGGGTTTCGGGGTATCCCCAAGGGAAGCGCAGCCCGGCCACCCTCTCCCCCAGGCCTGTCCCGGCCCCCGGGGACCAAACAGCCCGAATGGCCACGTTTAACGAGACCGCTTCGTATTTAAGCATGGGCAGGGAGAGCCATGAGCACCCCCGTGGTGCTGGCAGCCTGGGGCTCTCTGGCACCCAGTGCCCCCAGGGTTGTCCTCTCCACCGTGCTTGGGGACCATCGCAACGTGCTGGTAAGGGGGTGCATGGCCTGGGGGAGCAGAGGGGGACGGCTGCGGTTCCTTCAGGGGCCAGCTGGGGTGGCACCACAGAGGGAGGGCAGGAGAGCCATGCCAAGGCAGGGTTTGCAGCTGCCCTCCCGCAGAAGCCAAACTCTGCTTGGCCGTGGCTATGGTTTCCTCCCCCCGACATGGGACACGGCAGCCATCCTGCTGCTGCCACTGGTCACCCCCGTGCACGCAAAGCCAGCCGTGAGCCTGGGGCTGGTGCTGGCCCCAAGAGCCACAGGGCTGCTGCTCCATGCTGGCCGCGTGGGGACACGCCGGGTTTGGCAGGCGGTGAGGAGCCAGATGCAGGCAGCATCTCGGTACCCTGCCTACTCTGCACCCTCTCCTGCTTGTGGACTCTCCCCTGTCCATGTCCCTGGCCACTTGGTAACTACATCTCTGCCTGGCTTGTCCTGCCCTTTGCAGTTTGTGGGTATTACCTATGTCCTGACCATCATCTGGCTCCTGGTCTTCGCCTGCTCCGCGGTGCCTGTCTACATCTACTTTAACACTTGGACCACCTGCCAGTCCATTGCCAACCCCAGCAAGACCTCGGCCAGCATCGGCACACTGTGTGCGGATGCCAGGATGTATGGTGAGTGCTGGGTTGCCACCCAGGAGCAGGGCAGAAGGGATGGACAAGAAGGCCCAGGCAGATAAGGCTAGTATAAAGCAGGGGCAAGTGCTGAAGAGCCCTAAAATACCAGGGTGTGCATGACACGTGGTTGTATGGGGCTGAGCAAGGCAGCTGGCTGGCAGCCATACCCGGCTCACCCAACTCCCCGTGTCTCATCAGGTGTTTTGCCCTGGAATGCTTTCCCTGGCAAGGTGTGTGGCTCCAACCTGCTCTCCATCTGCAAGACCAGCGAGGTAAGCACCTCCTGTCAGCCCACCTGTGCTGCCCTCAGTGGGTGGCCTTAGCACCGGCCTCCCCAGCCGGCACGTGGGACCCCAGGAGTTCACCTGCCTCTTCCCTTGCAGTTCCAGATGACTTTCCACCTCTTCATTGCGGCCTTCGTGGGGGCGGCTGCCACGCTGGTCTCACTGGTGAGTCAGTGCTCCCCCTACCTGGCCATTCCCTTTTGCCCGGCAAGGATGTGGGGCAGGGGACAACAGAGGTGGTGGCCATGGATGTGACAGAGCCCATGCTCATGTCATTTTCTGGCACATAAGTGCAGGTGATGAATTCAGGCCACATGAAGGTAGAAGTGGCTGCTGGAGGTGATCTGTAGAGGCTTTAGGAGACCACTGGGGGAGGTTCTGCTGCTCATCTACTGAGTCCCCTCTACCTTTCCCCAGCTCTCCTCTTGCTTTACACCAGCAATGAGACACTGCTGTGTCCTGCTGGTGCAGTGGGGCCACAGCGTTCCACAGGGCAACTGCCTTGTTGGGGTGCTAAGCTGGGGGATGTATCCTAGTGAGGAGTCCCACCCCACTTGCCCTCCTCACCCATGGGAGTTTCACTTCTCCCCCTCCCCCCTCACTTACTCTTTTCCCACCCACAGCTCACGTTTATCATCGCTGCCACCTACAACTTTGCTGTCCTCAAGCTGATGGGCCGAGGCACCAAGTTCTAGCCCATGGTGGAGCTCAGCCAGACCAAATGCCCTTCATTTCTCTAACCCTGAGGCTTTAACACTGCAGCCACTTGACACCAGGTCTCCTGCGTTAACTCTGCCTTCGCTGCTGACTCCCCTTCTCTTCCTGCCTCGCATCCATCGTGCTGAGCATGACCAGGAAGGAGAGCTTCCCACCAATGGACACCTCTTCATGCACTTTTCTCTCTGCTCATCCGTAACCAGTTTGCTCTAGGGCCAAGCCCATCAAAACCAGCCAGAGAAGAGGAGGGACTTACTTCAGTGTCCCAGTGTTGCCTAGGGATGAGCAAAGGCCTTCATGCTCCTGGGAGGAAGAAATCCATGTAGGTCACTCCACGATTAGCTAGAGGCTACCTAGAGAGAAAAGGAAGTTGGCCCAGTCCTGGTACCATTGCTAGAGACTCTCCTGGAGCTGTCTGCTGTCACTACCCATGGATGGAGAATAAGAAAAGGATTTTTTTTCCTTTAACAAAGAAAGATGAATTTACCCTAAGCTGCCTGCTGCAGTCAGAGCAAAGGGAGTTCAGAGCAAGGATCTTCCCGTTGCAGAGAAGAGAGTGCTGACCCCAATGCTCATAAAGCCCTAACCCAGTTGCCCCTATTAAAAGCCTAAAGGAGTTTGGTGTCTCTGTAGACAAGGGGGACTCTTGGCTTTACCCTCCAGGCAGCAGAGAGGCAGCAGATAGGTTTGACTGAGAGGTGACATCTCTGCGCCATGCCCCGGAAGCATAAAGCCAGAGCCATCCCTCCGTAGGCAGGGGATGTCCCTCTGGACTGTGCCCTGCAAGCACCATGCTTGCTGCACGCTCTCGTCCCTTCACAATGGTGCTCTTCTCTGGGGTGATGTCTGCTTCTCTAGCCTCCGCTGCGTCGGAGAGCGTGAGCTGTTCCTCACTCGTGTCAAACATAACTTTCCCTTCTTCTGTCCCCCTCTTCCCCTCACCTTTTCCCCCATGTTTCCTGCAAGCCAGGACAATTGCCTTGTGTCTGTCAGGGTGGGAGGGACTGGCAGCATCTCACTTCCAGCTGAAACCCATGAAGGAGTCGAGGAGGGAAGGAAAGGCAGATGTTTGGGGGTCAAAGGGCAGAAACACAGCCCACCTCTGCAAACCAGATCCTTTCTGGTGCCAGTTCAGTCTTTTCCCATGGAGAGGAGCAGTAGGACAAGGGGTTTGGTGGAGACAACCTCTCCCCCATGATTGCTTTCCATGGCAGCTGGAGGAAAGTCCTCTGACTGGCTAGCATGGCATAGCTGGCATAGCCAGACCCACCAAAATGCTGTTTCCAGTCCTCCCCATCAAATGGTATTTTGTTTTGCTTTTCCCTGCCTCTCCTTAATGCTAAGCTTAATGTTTATTTATTGGAGAAACTACTTTCAGTGGCAGACTGTAGCTCCATCTTGCATGGATTTTTTTTTTAATCTGTATTATTATGATTTTTTTAAAGTGCCAGTTTCAGCAGGGACAAGGATAAAGGAGCAGATCTGCTGAGCAGAGCATTTGAAGGATCCTTGCCACTGGGAATGTTGAAATAGGTTGGCCAGGCTACCAACGCACACAGGCTGGGGAGGGGGGAGATGTCAGGAGGCAGGGTGGGGAGAAACCAGTCAAGATCTGGAAATTCACATCAGCACTGTCTCTCTTGGGAGTTTGCTGGGGTTTTTTTGGTATCCATTTAACAAAAAGTAACCGGATCCTCCTTCCCACCGTTGTCCCTAGACCCCAAACACACACACATGCACACACGTGTGTGCACACACACACACAGAGTTAATCAACTGAAAGTGTTTCCTTCATTTCTGATCTAGAATTTCAACTCGTTAACAAGCAATAAAATGAAGCAAGTTTTTAGAGACTTATCTTACAAGATGTATTTTATAAAAATTAAAGAAAATGCATTAAAATTAAGAACACTCTGAACAAGATACACATCTGTCTGTCCATTTGTTGTGTTGGCTTTCCACCCCTCCCCGCCTCTGCCAAAAAAAAAAAAGCAGGGAAGGGGAGGCTGCAAAGGAGAAGGTCCCAGAGAAGCAGCACTTGCCAGCCCCACATGTGGGCCAGCAACCACCGTAGGACTTTGCCCACCCCTCCTTCCCACTCCAGCCACGAGGTTCATAACCCTGACTTCAAAATCTTTGTTCCCAGCTGGGAAGCCCTTAAAACCTCTATTCCTCCATCCACCCAGGGGACAGCTGGGGTCTTGTAGGAGCTGCTGTGTTTGGTGATGCAGTGCTGGCCCTTAATACTCAGCCTACATGGTGACAGCCTCTGCCACATCTCCTAATGGAGCACCTACAGCATGACCACAGCAAAACTAACTGGCATGGCTTGAGCAAAGCTCACGAGCTTGCATCAGGGTGCAATGCAGGTGGTGAAAGCATGCCCAGAGCCACACAGGATGCACCATTCTCTCACTTGCAGAGAGCCCTCTGTGAAATAGGACAGTCTGGTTTAGGCATGAGGGTGAATTTGACCATCACAGGGCCCTACACGTCCTGTCCCTGTGCTCTGGGGGTGGCTGCATGCCCTTTGCCACAGGGTCGTTAACAGTTTGCACAGTTCTGGTGTGTGGGGAGGTCATGGGCTGGTGTCTTCCTGCCCCTGACCAGATGAACACTGCCCTCAGATGCATGCTTCCACAGCAGCTACTAAAAAGTTATCAATTAAAACACTGCTTCTCTTGGAAATTCCTGCCAGGAGCTGTGCTCAGGTGCCCCCAGTGAGTGAGGCTATAGAGGGACGTGCCCAGCCCCACACTCAAACAGCTCCTGTCTCTGCCTGAGGGGGAGATCTGAGGCATGGCCAGGTGCCCCTGAGCTGGCAGGCTGCTCCCTACCCACAGCCAGGACTCTCACTGCTCTTCCTAAATGGGACTCTAAGCCCAAATCCCACTCTCCTCTCTCTCCCCGGGCCTCAGCCCCCCGTGGGCAGGCAGCAAGGCTCCCCACACAGCCTGGCTGGGGGGAGGTCAAGCTCATGCATTGCTGCTGCCCCCGCTCAGTGCCCAGCTGTGCCTGCACCCCCGGCCTTGCCCCAGCTCACAGAAACCCATGGGGCTGCAGCCAGCATCAATGTGGCCCTTTGTTCCCTGCATTCCCAGATGCCATCACCCTCCTCTCCCCATGCTAAAAGGGCTCTGTGTGTGTGATCAGCCTCTCAGCAGGAGCAAACTGGGAAACAAAACACCATTCTCTTTCCCCTGGCAGAGACTGGTGCCCCCCAGCCAGGGTAAGGGTTGGGGACAGCAGCGTGAGGTTGCATGTGGAATGGGCCAGCATGGCCAGGATGCTGGGCAAGTCTGAGGGCCAAAGGACACCTGTAGCCTCTTGTCAGGTGTGCCCTCGGTTGTGTCCTGCTGCCACCCCACCTGGGGTCATGGGACCTGCCCTCACCTCTCCTTCCCTGGGCACCCAGTGCCCTCCAGGAACTGGCTGAGAAAAGACAGGGAATAAACCCTGCCTGGTACCAAACCACCTCTGCAATCTGGCCCATAGCAGGAGCTCCAAGGAGGGGAGGGCAGCCCCTGCCATCAACCCCAGCTGAAACGTGGCTGTAGTTTGCTCTCACGGACACCGGACTAGAAAAAGGGGCCCTGGAGCAGGTCCCATGAGCTGCCTTGTTGGCGAGCAGCCAAGCCAGCTCCCACCCTTCCATCCCATGCCCTGCCACCCCTCCATCCCATGCCCTGTGCGCTGCCAGCAAAGGGCAAGGGGCTGAAGGCAAAACCCTCCCTTGCGCAGGAAGAGGGGAACCCGAGGGTGTCCGTGCAGGGACGGCCTCAGGGTCCCCAGCCCTCCAAGGGCAAGCCCCGCCAGGTTGGCGGTGCACCGGCCACCTCCCTGGGTCGGGCGGGACCGGCCCCGCATCCCCGGTGCTCCGGCTCCACCCCGCGGCCGCCGCCCGCAGAGGCAGTGGTAGCTGGCGAGCAGCCCCTGCCTGCCAGGGTCACAGCATGGCACTGCCACCCATCTGCCCTAAAGCAAGGTCTCACCTGCTGCCTCTCCGGCACCCAGCTGGTTTGTCTCCACTTCTGTGCGGTTTGGCTCTGCCAGGGGGAAGCCTGGGGACAAGGAGGGAATAGCAAGTGGGAGGTCCCCATGGAAAGGACCTAGAGTGACAACAGCACAGGAAGATGCTGTACTTGGCTGCTCATGAAGACAGGAGTTCCGTGTCTGCACGTGGCCACATGCATCAGCCCCTAAAGGACCCCTTGAACCCACCAGGAAACAGCTGCTCCACCAGCCATGCAAGCACTGGGTCAAGGAGCATCTCTGTCCATCCCCGACTGCTTCTGCCTGAGCAGTCACCTCAGGCAGGTGACCCACCACGTCACTGACTTCGTACATTGTCCCAGTCTCGGGACTCTGACTCAGCCAAGGCCTTTGGGCAGTCACTGTTGGAGCTGTCATCACCTCCCATTGCAGCGCTCTTTGACAGAGCAGAGCATGGCAGTGCCCCTGGCACCAGAGCTGAACAAACTCCCTGTTAAGGACTGGAGCCTGGGGTGAAGTTCAGATGCTCCTGAAGAGGCATTTTTAGACTCTGTCTTTTTGCTCTTCCCCAAACACATGTAAGAACATGCAGTGCCCAGAGACCGTGTTCCCATAAACCTCCTTGCAGATGTACTCCTGTGAGGAGCCAGACTCTAGCTAAGGAGAAGCTGCTCTCAGGAAACACAGTGTGTGAGCAGCCTGTCTCCCTGAGAGCAACCCCGGGGCACCTGCAGCCATTTGGGGCTCCTCAGCCAGCAGTTAGAGAGATTTCAGTTTCCTCAGCCCACCAAGCAGCTGCATGGCATCACGGCTGCACTACCTACCCCAGAGCTGCAAAGCCCTCAAGAGGGATGAAGGAGAGAGGGACAGATGGGACCTGGAGAGTCCTCCCTCTGCCAACACTCATCCCCCTTTGCAAGCACACAGGGATACTCTACAGCATCTGTTCCACAAAGTGCACTTTGGAGACACTCCTCTACCTTCCATCCTCTCCCTAACCTTGCAGTGGGGAATGAGGGAACAGCCTTACTATTGCTCCTGCCTCTGCCCTGTGTTTTCTTACTGAAGTCTTACACCAGGGGAGTCAGTGGTTCCGATGCTTTTAGACCCTTGCTGACAAGAGACAGCCTCACCAGGACCCCTGTGACTCCTCCAAGGCTGGGACTATCTCCCACCAGGTCACACTCACTGTGTCCAGCTGTGTTTTGTAACAGCTGAAGATGCTGGAGGCCTCCAGATACTCCAGCCCATATTTAAAAAGCAGGATCCCCAAGGACCTGAAACCCTACACTGCCTCTGGAAGTGTGAATAGGCAAGTAGACACGAGAGAAAAATAAACTAAAAGGTTCTGCCAAGAGAAACAACAGGCACAGGCTCTGTGGACACAGGAAAAGCCTTTCAAAAAAAGCAACCATCCTGGCAGGACAGCAGAAGAGACCAGTCCCCATATGCCCATTTCTGCCTCAGCATCCTATGGAAATCGTCCTGGTTACAACCCCCTGGAGCCCAAGGGACCGGTTCCAAGATGACAGAAAAAAAAATCAAAGGAGAGTCCCCAGCTTGCTGCTGAGAGGCCAGGCTGAAGATTAAAATGTAGTGACAGAGGGAAGCAGTGTGGAATATTTCTGTTATGAAAGTGTTTTCTGATACACTCTTGAAAAGACAAAAGTGGCCACTGGATTCAGCTGGTAAATAAGTTATATTCCTTCAGATACTCATGTAGGTAGGTCCATCCACAAATAACCAACCCCTCTGATCCCTCAGTGACCTCTCTCTGTCAGATGCTATAACCAACCCAGTTGCACATCCCCCAGGAGAACAGGAGCCAGCTTGAACTTAGATAAACCAAGGCAGCAGCCATTTCTTGAATTCACTTGAGTACATCCATGTTTTATTTGCTTAAATAAAGGTAGAATCCTGGTTTTACAATTCCAGCAACAACTGCAGCAGCATGAGTTGGCACTGAACTTTGCAACGAAGAATTCAAAATCTTGGCTCCCTTGGAAATTGTGCGTATCACTTAAAGTAAACAATTTAAATATATTATACTATACTTTTAAAAAAAAAGGATTTTTAAAACACAGAAACCTAATAAAATAGGTGTGGGGTTGTTTTTAAAAAAAAAAGTCAGTCTGCTAGGAATGAAAGATGTTGCCTTACACCCCCTTGCAATACATACACAGCTTGTGAACAAGGAGACTCTTGAGCTCCAGCTGTCAGACCCACACACACCCAGGGCAGTGCAAAGCTGTGCCCCTGCTGCCTGCACCACTGCTTGTTCTGTCTGCCCTCTCCCGTGGGTGGGGGGCAGCCCTCACACAGATCCCATGGGATCTGCCGTGGGGAAGCAGCAGTTTCACCCTTGGGGAGCTCCCTCAGCAGCACCAGACAGTGCACAAGGGCCTGAGCCTTTTCCAACCCCAGGTCCCTGCACAACCCAGCTCTGGGGGAATGCGTTCAGAAGGACACTGCTCAGAGAGGTAAATCAGAACCACGGGTCACAGAGTCTGGGATCTGCAAGCAGTGTTAAACTGAAGAAAAATCAAGAGGCCTGGGGAAGTCAGACACTGGTAAATAAACAACAACAGTAACTTTAATATCCTGTAAAAATCTGCTGCACTTACAGAGGCAGAGCCTTCTCTTACACCTCAGGGACCTGGTTTTGCAGAGGCTGCAAGCACTCCCTGTCTATCCCTGTGAACAGGAGTGTTCAGCCCTGTTTAAAAATCAGATCCTTCTAAAGCACTTTGCATTAAAGCTTCAGTTCCTTCCACGTGTGGCTGAGAACAGCAGGATCACCCCGAGTTCTCCCAGAGGAGACTCCCTGCATGCTCAGAGGCTGCTTGGCAGTGGGGATTAGCTGCCCCCAGCCAGCACAAGGGCAGAGGCTGCTCTGCTCTAAAGCACAGCGAATGTGAGGCTGCTCGATTTTGAGCTACACAATTTACCACCCCATAGCTCATCACAGTGGGGACAACATTCAGCACCTAGCAGATACACACCTGGGGAAGCTCTTCCCTATGTGCTTATGGGTCATAGTTTTGGACAAATGCTTGCATGGGAAGTTGCAGGACATGAAGTTATAATGGCAAAGACAGCAGACAGCAAGCACTCACCTCTTTTCTACACAAATAGCTTGGAACTAACACCTAGCAAGGAGCAGGAGCTGAGATCAGCAAAGCCTGGCATCCTTTTCTAGAAGGTTCCCTGCCCAGTCATATAATTTTTCAGCCATCTTGAACAGAGGTGGACCCAGTGCAGCTCTTTCCCCAACAGACTGAACACAGCAGCTACAAACAAAGGCAAATTAACTGAATGGACATCCTCTACCAGTGCAAAGTCTGTCATATGGATTACAGATAGCACGTACTGGGTTCCCGTTGGGAGTAAGGGCCAGGACAATGGCATGAGTTAACTGTGATCAGCAGCACTGCAACTGACACAACAAGTAATGAGTGAATGGTTCTATGCTGCAGCATCCAGATGAGAACATTAGTGCTAAAGCAACTGAAGACACTGATCCATCAGCTAATGAAGCACAGTGGTCACCAGCCCTGCACACCAAGTGAGTGACTCTCCCAGCCACCAACACACACAGTAGACATCCCACCCACCTACTGTTGGTCTGCTAGAGCATATCATCTGGACATGGCTATTACTTGTGACAGAAACCAGCTGAAGTTTCACCCTCCAGATCTTCCGAGTAACTCTGAACCCTCTGACGTGACCTGGTGAGTGTCCACATAGGTGTTTTTCATCCAGGGCTTCAAGGTATGAGACGCGAGACTGAGCCTCCAGAAGAGACAAGGAAACATGTATTAAACAAGAAGCAGACAGTCTCTCCACAAAATAACACTCAAACAAGACAGAGGTGGAAAAACAGACAAGAAAAAAAGCTCCTGCAAAGAAGCAATGATGCCACATTCAAACACACATCCATCTCTCCTTCATATGTTGCTTCAGATCAGAGCTCTACCAATTCTCAGCACAATCATCTCAGGACACAGTGCATTTATCCCAAAGAACAGACACACACATATCAGCCTCTCTGGTATTTGGCATTCTCACAGCTGCATGGGCTAGAGTCTCTACAACTGGTTTTGTTCAGTATGCTGAGCAGACTTTCCTTTGGCAGTAAGGTCACAAGTTTAGCATGTCTAGTATTCTTCTGAGTTCAGGACTGAAATACTTCTGAGTGTCTAAGAGCACTCTCAGCTTTGTTCCACAGGCAGTTCTTGGTACAGAACAGATCAGTTTTGTCTTTAGTGAATCTAAAGGACCCAGTCCTTTAAACCTGCTAAAACAGGCAGAGATGGAAGCAAGACTACGCTCATATGCTCTTGTAACAGCTTCCTCCTGGAGATGCATGCTCTGTGCCCCAAAACTCCAGTCAGAACTCAGATGGTGAGGCTGCAACTCCCCAGTGAGCCTTGTCCTTGTGGCCACTCTCCTCAGAGTGCCCCAGAGCTGCCCACACTTATTCCGATCCAGCCGTTGGCTTGAGCAACATTCCCAAAGCAGCAGCCACTCTTTAACAACAGGAAGACCCTGACTTGGAGCTGGAGTGCAGGTCAATGGTGTGGCCCAGCATGCAGTGCTCTAGCTGCTCCTCCACCGCCAGCACCTGTCGCACCGCCTCCTCGAAGGCCACTGCCACGTTGGTGTCATCCTTGGCACTGGTCTCCAGGTATGGATAGTTACCGTTTTCCATGCACCAGGTCTGGGCCTCCTCTGTGCTCACTTGTCTCTCAAGTTTGTCTATCTTGTTGCCCAGGACTACAAATGGGAAGCGTTCAGGGTCCTTCACATCAGCATAATAGACAAACTCCTTCTGCCAGTTACTGAGGTTCTCAAAGCTCTGATGGTCGTCCACACTGAAGGTTAAAAGGCAGCAGTCTGCTCCCCTGTAAAAGGGAGTACGCAGGCTCTTGAATCTCTCCTGTCCTGCAGTGTCCCAAATCTGGAGGGTCACAAAACGTCCATCCACCTCCAGGTCCCGGTTTAAGAACTCCACACCAATCGTGTGGAAAGCCTGCGAGTCAAACTTGTTGGTGACATACCGGTTCATGAGGGAACTTTTCCCGACTCCACCATCCCCAAGGAGAATGACCTTTAAGAGCAGAGACTTCCCACTCATTGCAGCAGGATGGAGGAGTGCAGTACCAAGGCAATCTGCAGGATTCAGAAATAGTACAAAAGAGCTATTTGACTCATGGATTCTGCAGAAAGTCACATACAGAACAGAATTTGGTATTTCCATTCCCATCTCTGAACAAGTTTCGCATATGGGAGGTAATCTCTCTAATAAGAGAGATTAGAGCTGCAACTGGACAAGCTTTCAGGCACACAAGTCCTTCATCAGGCCCAAAATGGAAGCAGCAGGTCACCAGTGTAAGTGCAAGGTGAGAGCAACTGTTGAGAGTTTAGTATCAATTATACCACTTTTGGTGAAAAATCTGTATGTGAAAGCTTGTCTAGTTTTTCCAAACACATCATCACTAGTCAAACATCTCTTCTGGCCTGTGTTCTCAGGCTATCACAGAAACAGCACAACCACCAGGGATCACTGTCACCAGGCCTTCCTTTCCAGTGTACAATAAATAATTTCTCCTACCTGAGGTGCTCTGCTGGAAGGATGTAAAAGATGTGCGGGGCTAACATGAGAACAAGTCATCCAGTAATCCAGTCCTTCATCACCCCAAGAACGCTGACTCACCTTACCAGCAGAGCTGTGCTTGTTTTCTGCATGTGATGGCAACTCAGAGGGGTTCCCCAGGCACAGACCCAGCTTGTGTGCTGCTCTTTCCTGGCAATGCGTTCTGCAGGCCGGTTTGCCAGGGCACAGGTGCAAGTTCACCTTGCAACAACCCCAGCACCCCAGGTTCCTTAGTCAGCAGTCACAAAGGGCCAAGTGCCAATGAGTCCTCCCCCTCCCGGGGACATTCTGCAAGCGAAGGTAAAGGCTCAGCGTGGAATAAGAGATTTGTTTGGCTGCTGTTTGTACTGTACCTGCTCTAGAAATACAGCACTTCTGTCTCCAGGGCTGCTCAAGGAACACCTTCCTCTAGTGTGACAGGCACTGAAAAACAAACATCAGTCAGCGAGGCTGCCAGAGCTGCGCTTGATGTGCTGCCTATCAGTGTGTGACATTGACCGAGGTTGGAAGAGCAACAGCAGAGCTCTAGGAAGCTGGAAGTGCAGTACTGAGAGCTGGAGTTAGGCAAGAACAAGGTGCTGAGGACAGAGTCTCCCTTGCCCCGAGTAAGATGGAACACAGCCCATTTCTGACCAGGGCAGGGCCAGTACATTATGGATGCTAAACCCAAACTAAGGAAAGAATAAATTGAAGGAGCTCTGGCGTGGGTGCACGGGCTGTGTAACCTGTGTCCCCCCTCACACTGATAGCTTTGATCTGCTTGGCCTGTCTACCCACACACACTGGAATCTGACCTGAGGACTGCACATGTACCTGGATCTGCTCACCAGAAGAGTGAGCCAGCTGGCCAGAACCTGGTATGAAAACAGACAGGACCTGGCTTGCTTACACCTGCTGCTGACATTCCTAGGCAGGGTGTGGAGACGTGGTGCTGCCCAGCCATGACATCAACAGACCAGCCCCCAGCCGAATGAAACGGGAGCATCCAACACTGCTTCCAGGCCAAAATCCACCTTCTGCTTTAATCACAGGGGGCCCTGTTCAACCTTGCTTCTGCTCTTCCTGCAGCTCTTTCAACCAGTGCTTACCACAAAGCCAAAATCAGAAACTTCTGCTTCTGCAGAAAGCACAGACTAACCCAGGGCTCACCAATCTCACTTCCCCTGCACAGGCACACCCCAAACCCAGCACAGCTGAACCGACCCCACGGGACATCCGAGCAGCACCTGTGCAGAGGACAAAATGTGACCGTTGTGAGGCCAATGGGAACCGCAGCTCAGCTCCCCGAGGCCGATGGCTCCGGGAAGCTCCTCCCGAGCAGCTGAGCTGTTCAAAACCCATGCTCTTCCTTTTCCAAACCCTTGCCGAGCTGGTCCCTGCCACCCAAGCCCCTCCCGAGTCACATCAGAGCTTCCCTTTAGAAGTGGTTCGCTAGCCAGACGCGTCCTGACCATGGCCGGCGGGTCCCTGCGGGCCCGGCAGCTCAGCGGAGCGGGCGGACACAGCCACGGCCCCGGTGCCGGCAGTGCCGGGCTCGGTGACACCCCCTGCCAGCCCCCGCGGCACGGCACGGCCCTCGCACAGCCGACAGGGACAG
>VZRW01007447.1:434062-444605 GCA_013398125.1 Aegotheles bennettii | reverse complement strand
CCAGGGTCATGAAGTCCAACCTTTATCCCATCATATTCCTGACCATCAGACCATGGCCTCAAGTGCCTCATCAACCTGTTCTTTGAACACCCCCAGGGACGGTGACTCCACCACCTCCCTGGGCAGCCCATTCCAGTGCCCAACCACCCTCTCAGGAAAGAACTTCTTCCTAATCTCCAACCTAAACTTCCCCTGACAGAACTTGAGGCCATTTCCTCTCGTCCTGTCATCAGCAATTGGGGAGCAGAGACCAACACCAGCCCCACTACAACCTCCCTTTAGGCAGTTGTAGAGGGCAATAAGGTCACCTCTCAGTCTCTTCTTCTCCAGGCTAAACAACCCCAGTTCCCTCAGCCAGGCTCCATAGGGCTTGTTTGCCAGACCACTGTCCCCCCTCCCGCCCCCCCCCGCTGTCCCAGCAGTGCCAGGGTTCAGGTGGGCAGCAGCCGGGGGTGCCCCATGGCAGCAGTGGGGTGGGGGTGTGAAGCCCCAGCACCCACCACCAGAAGCCCCTCAGCTGCCCGCAGGGCACAGTCCCCGACACGAAGTCACCGCAGGCCCATGGTGTCCCCTCGCCCTGGGGGGGAGCCCGGCTGCGCACAGCGGGGACACGCAGGGGGCAATCAACCCCCCCGGATGGGCTCTGGTCTGGCACCGGGGCAGGCAAAGGGCTGGCGGCTGCCTGACAGAGCGAGGGTCACCCCACCCACATCACAACCCGTGGGACCAGCGGAGGAGGCTGTTAAGGAGGAGGTTTCAAGCAGCAAATAAAACATTTTAGATGGCTGAAAGGCAGAATAGTGGCAAGGTGACTCCAGCCCAGAGGGCAGAGAGGAGATAGGGAGGGGGAGACCAGACCCCTGGGTGACTACAGAGGGGTTCTGGGGAGCAGGAGCCACTGCACACCCCCCTGAGCATTGCCAGGTCTTCCTCCCACCAGTGCCTGGTGCCCACCCAGAGACAGCTCTGCAAGGCACACAAAGCACCTTCCGTGGGGCGAGAGTGGGGACCCTTTGCTTGGACACCCAGGGCTTTTTGGCCGTCCAAACCAGCCAAAGCACCATGTGGGTGCCATGAAAGTGCACTGATTCCCTCCTGCCCCCTGGAAAATCATGAGCTGGGAGGAGGATTTGAATTAAGCCAGGGATTACAGTAATACCAGCCTGGGTGATCTGTCAGAGGAGATGGGGAGCAAGGGAAGTGTGGCAGGGGGTAGCAGAGGTATAGCAGGAGGGGGTGGAGGGGTGAGGGCTCAAGAGCGCAGGGTGTGGGCAGGGTGTGGGCAGTCTGGGACCAGGGAAGCCCAGGGAATATGGGGGTGCCCCTTGGGCATGCATTTGGGGCACCAGTGTACGTGCCAGGGCCAGAAGCACAGGGTGCTGCTGGTACAGGCAGGAGACCCAGCCCACACCAGTGGCTGTGGCCTGCTCCAAACCAGTCTGGGTCCCTGTGCAGGACCTGGCAGGGCCGTGCACCACTGGGACGAGCCTCTGAGCACAGCACACCTCCCCCTGCCAGCCACCTTTGCCTGGCAGCCGTTTAATCCCATTATTCGTCATCACTAATTTCTCAGGGAGCTAATTTAGCATGGAAGAACACTGAGTGAGAGCCACCAGGACAGAGCCTGCTAAGGCAAGAGGGGCTCTACAGGAGCACCGTGCTGTGCCCTGGTGCCCTGGACCACCCCAGGCAGGGCTGGCAACCACCAAAGCCTCAGGGGAGGCTGTTTGCAGGGCTTAGGGAGGGCAGCATGTCCCTGTAGTGCAGCCAAGGACACCACAGAGCCTGCAGCCCCCACTGACTGTGCTGGTGCTCAGGGGGCTCCAGTGTTCCCCCAGGCTGAGCCACGGTCACCAGGAGCTGTTGGAGAATCACCTGCCTGTCTGAGCAGGGATGTGTCTGGGCAGGTTTGGCTCCCAGCAGCTGTGCACCTCGGCTGTCTTGCTGAGCTGGGTGACAGCCTGTTTGGCATCTGTAGTGGGTTGACCCTGGCTGGATGGCAGGTGCCCATCAAGCTGGTCTGTCACTCCCTTCCTCAGCAGGATGGGTGGGAGAAGATAAGATGGAAAAAAACTTGTGGGTCAAGGTAAAAGCGGTTTAATGAAGCAAAAGCCACGTGTAGAAACAAAGGAAAACAAAAGATTAATTCTCTACTCATCAGCAGGCAATGTGCAGTCACTTCCCAGGAAGCAGGGCTTCAGTAGGCATAGCGGTTGCTCCAGAAGACAAACATCATGATAACAAATCCCTCCTGTCACTCCACCCCCTTCTTCTTTCTCAGCTTTTATTGCTGAGCAGACGTCACATGGTATGGAAGATCCCTCTGGTCAGTTTGGGTCAGCTGTGCTGGCTATGTCTCCTCCCAGGATCTTGCCCACCCCCTGCCTACTGGTGAGGAGGGAATGTTGGAGAGACAGCCTTGATGCTGTGGGAGCTCTGTGGGCAGTAGCCAAAACACTGGTGTGTTATCAACACCTTTGTAGCTACCAATGCAAAGCACAGCACTGTGAGGGCTGCTGGGGAGAAAATGAACTCCATCTCAGCCAGACCCAATACAGTATCTTGGGGAAAAATATAATTTATAAGTGAAAGGAGACCTCCAAGGAGGTCTGTGGCTTGATGGGTTTCAAACAACTGTGGCTTGATGGGTTGCAAACAGTGTCACAGGCACTGCCCCACAGCTGTGCCACCCTGGTGTGGTGACACAGCCTGGCAGCACAACCCAGCATGACTTACTTGGCCATGCAGTGAGGAGGGGGGCCTGGACCGTCTCCTGAGGAGGTCTGGCAGGGACAAGGAGAGAATTAAATAGCAGGCAAATTGCAGAAGTGGGGCTCCCTGCTGAGTCCCTGAACGAGAGGGGAGGGAGGGAGGCGGTGAGGAGCTGCTGGGAGGGCTGGTGCTTCCCACGGTGCCTGGGAACCCGAGCCATAGGCTCAAGGGCGAAGGAGGAATGGGCTTATCTAGGCATGACCTCACACTAGCAGGAAGCTGACCAAGACCTGGCATGGCCCCAGCACTGCCAGCAAGACAGGACCTTGCCTGTGGGCCCCAGGCACTGCCACTTGTTGCTGCAGGGGGATTTCTCTGGAGACGGGATATTGACCAGGTGCCATGTGCTGGATGAGGAATGCCAGGGAAGTGAGGGCAGCACCAGGGACTCTGCAGGGCACTGGGCTCCTGGAGTGTGAGAGGTTTTACTCCCTTGGTCTTGGCTGCATCCCTATCCAGAGAGGCTGTGACACACACACTTGCCGTGTGGCTCTCACTCCCAGCTCTGGGTGTCACAGTAAACACGAGGAAGCCAGTAAGGAGCCCTGATACAGCCTTGTCCCCACTGCCAGCCTGTGGCCAGGCAAAGCTCTGCCAGCTCGTGCTCTGATGAACTCATCATGCGTTCCACACTGCAGCTGGGGCTTGGGCTTCTTCCTTTGTTCCAGCCCTGGTTCTCAGCTCTGCAGCTGCTTCTGCAGTGCCTGTACCTGGTGGCAGCTCCAACCCATGGCATCTGCTCTGAAACACCCCACAGCACATGACTCCCCCAAACATCCCTGCCACCCCTAGCCTTGGCCACCTCCATTTCCCCTGAGTCCATGCCTCTAAGCACTGGCTGCCAGACACCCCGAGACACTTCTGAGTGCCAGGACCAACATAGCAAGAGCAAAGCTGGGGAAGGCCACCCCCACACATCCCCCTCTACCCTGCACAGCTCAATCTGCCATGAAGAAGTGCCCTGCACAGTTTCCATGAGCTGGGCTGGGGCTTTGCAAACTCGACACTGGCCAGCTACCACACAGGCGACAGTGTCTCAGGGGTGTAGCAGCATCCCCTAACAGCATCACGTACAGCAGCAAGGCCATGGGGCTGGTGACTGACTGGAGACAGAGAGGTTGCTAACACTGTACGGGAATGGAGACCATGGCAGCAGGGATGGGAGCTGCCTCCTCACCATCCAGGGGGACCCTGACAGGCTGGAGAGGTGGGCCCATGCAAACTGCATGAAGATCCACGAGGCCAAGTGCAAGGTCCTGCGCCTGGGTCAGGACAATCCCATGCACAAGTCCAGGCTGGGTGAGCTGGGGGTGGCGTACGAGAGGCAGCAGGGAATGGAAGGCCCTGGGCTGCTGAGCTGCCTCTCTGAGACACAACACTGCAAGTGGGGGCTTGTCCCAGCTCCACCACAGCCCTGGGGCTGACAGCATCCGAGCTTTGTGCCACCACCCCAGCCTTTGCCCTTGCCTCCTCACCCATCCCCAGTTGGTCCCCAGAGCCCCTTAGCCAGTTATCAGGGATATGCTGGGTGACAGGGAGCAGGTAGCACCATAGGAGGAAGCACCACCCATAATTTTACTCTGATGTCCCATCATTTTGCTCTGATGTAGATGCACAGCCAGGCTGGGGCTTTGGGAGACAGCACAACTCAGCTGTTGCCACACACTCATCTGCTGTGTATGGCTCCTGCACCAGTTCCTGGAAAGCCATGGAGGTGGCTGGCAGGTGGTGGCTTGTGGCCTTGCAGGGAGGAGCTTGGCTCCTGCTGCTGTGAGCTCTGCTTGGTGACTGACAGCAAAGACACAGTGACAGGGCGGGCTGCGTGGCAGCAGGGACAGAGGGGTGGGAAAGAGGGGCACATAGCGTCCAGGCTGCCTCTTGTCAAGGAAAGTGCGTGGGCAGAGGGCTGGAGGGAAGCTGCTCCTGCTACTGCTTCACAGGTGCCTCTTACCCTGCCCATAGGTGATTTTTGGGGAAGCAGCAAAGGGCCATGTGCCCATGCTGACCCCCTGCACTGCACCCTCTGTGTCCAGCTTGTGCCCTGCACTGTGCTCTCCATACACAGCCCAGCAGGATGTTCTTCCAGAGCTCATCCAGGCCAGTTTGGAGCTGTGACACCACATGGTGCCACCAACACCAGTGGTGAGGCACTTGGGGACAGCAGTGTCCCTGGGGAGATGACATCGACCTCTACCTTGTGTGGACAAAGCAAGATGACATCGCCTCAGGGTGACACCCACCACAGAAAGGCTGTGATTTGTTTCTCCACCCCTGGAGGTTTCCTCACATCACGCAGGCACTTGTGCAGTTGATAGCAGTCTCAGACATCCTGGCCAACCCCGGCCAGCTGTGCCATGGCTTGGGCATTGGATGCATCCTTGCTGCCACCACTGCCATGGGTTAGAGCCCCCACATTGTCTCCCCTAGCTCTCTGGGTTGCCATACCCCAGCTGCTGCCTACAAAGAGAAGTAACTCAGGAGGGCTATGCACTGGGAGCAGGGGAACAAAATGGCTTTTCATGCCATAATCTTTTGTAATAAAGCAGCAGGGGGAAGAAATATGACAAACAATGTCTCCCGTGTGAGCCAGCTGCTTCCTGAAATAAAGCACTCCTCTCTGCCATCAGCTGCCCCGGCTTGGACACAACTGTGGGCACTGCCACATGGCACCAGAGCCACGTCCTGCGTGGGAGCACATGCTCCTGTAGCTCCCGGCACAGCCCCACGGGGATCTGCAGGACACAACCGAGGGAGCCAGAAACAAGCAATTAATTCTGACCGTGTTCGGGAAGGGCTCAGCACACCCAGGGGCCAGAACATACCTGCTGCTTGGCAAAGGCACACAGCAAACTGCTCCCACCCCACGCCAGCAGCAACCCCAGCATGCGCAGGGGGCACGGCGAGTGGTGGGGTGGCTCAGTGCATAACTCCCCAGCTTTATTTAGCCCTGGGTGCTGGCAGGAGCCCGGTCATTGCCGGGGCTCTGGAGGAGAGGGCAGGAAGCTCTGAGCACTCCTGGTTCATTCCTTGGGCTGAGCCCTGGCTGGCGAAGGATGAGTAATCCTGCTGGTAAACCTGACCTCCTAGGCATTATTTCAAGAGCAGCAATAACTTCCCTGCTGCTGGGGTATGTGTCAGGGTGTGCTGAGCCCAGCTCTGCCAGCCACCACGCAGCCCACAGGCGAGTTCACCAGTGCAGGAGGTGCCTGGTGTGCTGTGTCTCTGCACTCTGGTCAGGGGTGGGTGGCTTTCCTGCCTCATGGCCACAGGGCCTCTCTGGCCTGACGCTGCTCCCCACCACAGGGTGTAGGCAGCTTATCTGTTAATCCTCCCCCGTGTTGCTGAGTGTCCCCAGGAGACGGGCTGACCTACAGTGCTACATCTCACACAACCTCCCACTGCATGGTGGCCTCCCATCAGCTCCATTCCCAAGGGACCATGATCGGCAGCTCAGGCAACACTTTCATTTCCCTCTTACTGCTCAGTCTCTTCTGCTTCCCCCTTTCACAGCCAGATGTGTAACCACCCCTGTGCTCACATGCATTCACGTATCCTCCCCAACACCCCCAGCAGAGGTTTTTCCTGGCAGCTCACACATGCTGTCCCTCACCTCCCCTCTCCAGCACTGCCACCGTGGGGTTTGTCAGGGGACACCCCACGAGGGAAGGCTGACCCCAGTGATGCAGAGTCAGTGACACGTTTCCCCCAGCACTGTGGGGAGTGGTGAGTGGGGCAGGACACACAGGAGGGGGAGCTGCAGCATGTGCCTGGCTGCACAGCCTGGCTTTGCCTTATCCTGTTTGCTCTGCTGATAAATTCACACCTTCCAAGGGGTTGTTTGCTTGAACTGCCTGTGGCGTGGGCTGGGGCTGGCAATTTCCTGCTGTTCAAACCTGGGAGCTGCCCCACGCCCTGGTCACCACCACCTCTTGGCTCTCACCACTTTCTGTGCAGCTCCAGAGGCTGCCAGATGGAGACTGGTCAAGGCATAACCCTGGTTGCTGGCATGCAAGAGCCTCCCTTGCACTGGGCGATCTGCACTGCCAACCAGTGCGGTGCTGCAGGGTGCATGGAGGGGGCAGCAGCCTGGCAGGGTGGGTGCATGGCCAGGAGGAGGGTGACACCAAAGTGCTCAGTGCAGGCTCATCCTTAGGCTGACTTGGGCACCTCCTGCAAGAGATGGGTTTATGATCCTCCATTGAAGCATCTGTGGGGCCAAATCCTCTCCCAGCTGAGTCAGAGGTGATGGAGCAGGGGCAGACGCCCATCCTAGCTGCAAGCCCTGATCTGAATTCACCCTGTGCTGCTGATCACCAGATATTTGCCCAAATTCCTCCTGCCGGTGACTCACCCTCCTCCTACCTCCTCTTGCAGCACTGGCCACAGCTCACCTGATCGAGGAATGGTAGGAACCCACCCCGGGAGCAGCAGGATGGGAACCAGTCAGGAGGAGGCATGGATATCGCCTGGAGAAGCTGATAACATAGAACTTACCTGGTGCCCAGCAAGGGAAGAAAGCACTGAGCCCTGCCAGGAAGGCCCAGTTCCTGGGATGCCATCATCCATGCATGGGTGGCTGCTGGGGCAGACCATGCTGCCAAAGCCACCACATTCCTAGGGGACATCAGCCTGCCAGGCGTCCTGGCCTCCCACACCCCTGGCAGCCGTGCACGCATGTGTGCTGGGGTGAAAAAGGGAAGTCCTGGGGTATGGAGGAACGGAAAGTGGTTATGTAAAGGGATTTTTCTGTAATGGTTCTCTCCTTACTGGCTAATCCTCTGCTGGCAACAGGAGCGTTTGGGGCACTGGGTTGCAAAACAGCTTTCTCTTTATCCTCAGACCCGAGGGTACAGGGTTTGGCAGTATGTCTGGTACTTGCCCGTGCACGATTCTAGCAGAGATGTGGGTGGGAAATGCGCCTGGGCTGCCCTCATTTTAGGTTGACACAGCTGCATCAGCCATACAACTCACCAAGATGGGTTTGCTGGGCCTGGGGAGCTGCCCTTGGCTCCAAGCAATGTCCCTGGGGCTCAGCTGGGGCTGTCAGGTCCTGGAGTAGTCTCCTTGGGGCACAGACTTGGCCAGGTGAGAACTTAACCCCTTATCTAAACCTGCATTGCTGTGTCCCTGGGGTGGCTACAGTGAAAAAGCAACCTAACGCCAGATGCATCAGCACCTCTGTCTTCATCATGCAGGTTGCTGGGATGCTGCTGAGCCCAGCTCTTGCTGACATGACCTTTCCTACCTTCTGCTTTCACAGAAGGGTCTGAAGAGGCCCTCTGCTCCCTCTCCAGGTCTGAGCATGCCCTACCTGGTGAGAGAAACCACCCCCAAGAAAGGACAAGCCTGGCTGGGGAGGTGAGCAGCTGCCACCCACCCCAGCAGTTGGCACTGGGAAAAAGATTCCCACATCCAGGACAGGGTGCTGTCCTGGGGACATCAGGGTGCTGAGGGGGGCACAGCCACCCTGGCACACGCTGAGCATCCAAGTGCTCAGCCCAGTGTAGCAGCAGCTCCACCTGGGCCTCAGCATTGCACCCAACTGCCCCCATCCCACAGAGGAGGACCCTGCACGCTGTCCCAACGTGCACAAACACCAACCTCTTACCTTCAGCTTTCATTTCTGCTTTGTAAGGGGTGAACGCAGTTGCAGCCACACCACCAGTGTTATTTACAGCCCTTGGCAGGCAACGTGGGTGGAAGCACCAGGCAGACAGGCACGACAGTCCTGTTTGTCTCCAGCTGATCAGGCTCACTGGCCATAACTGTTAGTTGGCAAGTCTGCCTCCACTTCCTCCATAAGCAGCCCATTCCATGTAGGACCCCTGAAGAAATCCTGGCAGCACGCAGGAAGCCTCAGCACAGACCTGGAGGCACCATCAGACCCCAGCTCATCCTCACCATGCTGGAGGCTGATTGCAGGACACAGGGAGCTGCACTTCTGCAAGGCAGGGCTGGGGTCAGCTGAGAGGGTACCCAAGGGCTCTACTGCATTAATCTATCCTCACAGGGCTGCAAGAACCTCCTCCAGCTGAGGATGGGGCGGAGGTTGGCTAAGTGAAGAGAAGGGCTGTGTCAGGCAGTGAGGGGAGAGCTCTGCTCTGAGAACCAGGTGGACAGAACCACCCTGGCTGCAGCTCCAGCAGGACCCAGGTCAGGATCCACATTGCCAGCACAGGCACCTCCAGCCATGCAGGTGAGAAGCCAGCCCAGCTCTGCAAGTGATGCTGCAAGTAGGCAGGGAACAACAACCTATTTGAAGCAAAAGGCTCAGCCTTCAGGCAAGTCCAGGTTAGCTTCTACTTGAAGATGCATGAAGAAAGTAATATGGTGGTGGGATTGCTGGTGGAACACAGTGGTCTCAGCCAGCTGAACTCCTAGCACCACACCAGCAATGCTCCCAGCTTCAGTCTCCCCCAGGCAGCCATAAACTCAGCCCTACACAGACACCAAGATGGACTCACCTTTCAGGCAACCATCCCATATAGCCCTTTGAGCACCACCAAACTGCCAGCACTGCTGCAGCACCAGGCAGAGACCTTCTGAGCTCCCAGGGCAAGCCAGGCTACAGCCTCAACCTTTGCCTAGGAAGAAGCCACAAATCATCAGTAAGTTGTTACATTTTTTATTTTATAATAAACTTCTGATTTTTTCCCCCAAGGAAGACAAGAAACTGTGAGACTACAGAACACCATCAGTTAAGAGTACGTGAGACAGACCCAGGCCTGAAAGGATCCCCACTCCCCTGGGCAGAAGGGGTCCATCCCCAGGAGCTTCCATAGCCCCTGCTCATCTCCCCACCACAGGACAGTGAGATCAGCACTGTCAATGGGAGTCAGCTGAGCAGCAGGGATGAGGTTAGGTCAGGCTATTGATGGACTGAGAGGGCCACACTTTGTTCCCCCCACCTACCAAAGCTGCCAACAAGGTGGGACAGTGGGTTACAGGATGCAGCTTACATGTACATGATGTAAATTAAAAAAAAAGAAAAACAAATACATAATTTCATTTGGAGAAAAAAAATAAATCAAGTGGTAGCTCTTCCTGCCAGGTCATCTCGCTCTAGGAAGACTTCACACATTCCTTTTCCTGCTCAATGGCTGCAAGAGAAGAGAGTTCCATTAGCCTCTGGCATTCCTTTGTGGAACCACTCCCTGGAAAGGTTGCAGAGCGATCACTCAGACCCTAGCACTCAGTTTTATGGTTTGACCCCAAGCAGTGTGGACAAACACTTCAAGTTAGAGCATGATGAGACCCACATATGGGTGACAGCCAGTTCAGCACCCGCCTTCAGCTCTCCTCGGGGAAGTCCTGCCCCGCGGCAGCAGATCAGAACAAGAACCCTCTGCAGGTGACCACAAGCACTGCCCCAGAGGGCCATAACCCTGACCCTTCACTTCTTGCTCTGGTCTTCTCCGGGTCAGAGACCCAACCGCCCCAACCCGCAGGTCCCAGCCGGACGGCTCGGCGGTGCAGGCAGCACCCGAGGACCCCGCTCCCCCGGCCATGGCCAGCGGCCCCCCCGCGGCACTCACTCTCCTTGGAGGGCAGGGTGTTTTTCTCCTCCGTGTTGGTTTTCTTCAGCTTCCTCTTGTCGAATTTCTCCACCTCCGAGAGGTCCGGCTTGTCGCACATTTTGCCTGCGAGAACCCCCCGAGGTCACCCGAGGTTCCCGGGGATGGGCACCGGCAGACAAAGGAGCCCGCCCCGGCCCCCGCCGCGGACAATAGCGCAGGGCAGGGCGCGCCCCCGCCCCGGGCACCGCCCCGCT
>VZRW01007447.1:418510-433600 GCA_013398125.1 Aegotheles bennettii | reverse complement strand
CCCAGCACCGCACCCAGCCCTGCTGCCACCCACGCACCACGGGGGGGTCCCCAGCGCCACCGTCCCAGCCCCAGCGCAGGAGCGGGTGTCCCGCAGCCCCGCGGGCAGGTGCGGGCTGTGCGTGTGCCCGGGGACGCGCCCGCCCCCCGCGCTGGAGCAGAACCCGCTCAGAGCAACGCTGGGGTGGGAACAGCAGCGGCGGGAGATGCTCCAGCCCACGGCTGCGCTGACTCCAGCCACGGTGCTCCCCGGGGAGCCCCGGGCACCGAGGAGCAGCCCCGGGTACCAAGGAGCAGCCAGAGGGGCTCGCTCGGCTGTGGGAGGGTGAGGGGTGCAGAAAGCCCCGGGGCAGCCAGAACAGCCCAGGAGGGCTGTGGTGCATGTGGGGAGGTGTATTTGGAGGGGGAAAAGCTGACTGTAATGCAGGCAGCCTCTGTTCCCAGCCGGGCTGGGGAGCAGAGGGGGTAGGGGCAGTGCAGGGGGACCTGCACACTGGCCACCAGGATTGTGGAAGCAACCCTGGGGGGGAACCTCATTGCTCTCCACAGCTCCCTGAAAGGAGGTTGGAGTGAGATGGGGGTTGATCTGCCGTGCTCATAGTGAAAGGATGAGAGGAAACGGCTTTACATTGCAGCAGGGGAAATTCAGGTTGAACATTTCTTCCCTGTCAGGGTGATTGGGTGTTGGAATGGGTTGCCCAGGGAGGTGGTGAAGTCACCATCCCTGGAGGTGTTCGAGAGGCATCTGGATGTGGCACTGGGTGATGTGGGTTAGTGGTGATGTAGGTACAGGTTGGACTGGATGATCCTGAAGGTCTCTTCCAACCTCAGTGATTGTGTGATTCTATGATTGGGAGAGGTTGGAGAGCCAGGATGTCTGGGAGGCCTTGCAGTAGGGTCCTGTAGGTGCTGAAGGGAATGAAGAGGGGGAAAAGAGGGGGGGGGAAGAGAAACCATCCTGACGCCCATGGCAGGTTTCCCAAAACCCTTCTGCAGAAATCCCAGTGTTGCAGCAAGCAGGAACCCATCTGTAGAGTGCCAGGGGTAGCAGCTACTCTACCGCATCTCTCACAACCACCTCCACCTCCTCCTGGCCTGCCAGCCTCTGGGTTTCTCTTCAGACATACTGGACATTTTGCAGAAGAAGCCCCCAGGAAGCCTGAGGAAACATTTGCTTTGCTTTTTTTTAGCTAGGACACTGCTGTCTGGGGAGAGGGGCTTGGTGCTCTCCAGCAACAGCGTGTCTTGGCCAGAGGTGGCCCTTTGCAGCAAGCCCTGAGGATACAGGCACCTTCCTGCCCCAGCCAGCAAGTGGACTCTGAATTAAAGAAACACCAATGGTTGGTGTACACAGACAAAGCAAAGCTTAAGATCTAAGGACAGATCCGAAGACATGGCTTGCTACTCTGAGAGAAGGCAAACAGCCTCCAGTCCCCATCTCCTGGTGGGGAGAGGAACAGGATGCAGGTGAAGCCTCAGGCCAGGCTGCTCCCAGAACAGGTTTGATTCGTTGCTGAGCCCCCCTGGCAGGGCCAGGTTTGGAGGGTGCCACTCAGCCAGGAGCAGGCAGACCAGGCAGGGCTGCCTTCATGAACATGCTTCAACCCCACCCTGCATCACAGAGCCCACTCTGAGCTGAGAAAGGGCACATTTTTCCTGCACAGCCAAAAACAAACAAAAAACCCCATCCTGTTTCAAAATGAAAGCCGGAAACCCTTTTTGCCTTCATGCAAATAGACAAGTGTTTCACTGTGTCCCCTCTCCAGCTGTGCCCAGCTTCCCCTTGTCCCTCCTGCCTGTTCTCCACACACTTCTTTGCAGATGCTGCACTGGCTCCTGTAGCTTTTGTCCTTGGCGGGCAGTGAGTGCAAAAAGGACCTGGTCCCCATCCTCAGCCCCTCACCAGCACCAGCTGTACCCACGCCAGCCAAGAGGATATGTTCCATCTCCTCGATGCTAGTGTCTTTGTCTGGGCACAAACCTGCCATGGTGGCAATGCAGGCAGGGGAAGGGGAGCTCCCCCCTCCCTGAGCCAGCCATGGCCACACAGGCACCACCACACTCCCATAAACCACAGCCAGAGCAGCTTCAAGGCCAACCCTATGTGTTTCCTGCAGGCAAGGTGTGGGGTGGGGCTGCTGCTGGGGAGCTTTTAAAAACCCATCTTGCACAACAAACAAGAAAGGAGCTTATATCCCAGCAAGAGCTTTTTCCCCTGACAAATTTGCAGCCTCCCATAACCACACAACCTGCTGCTTCCTCATGGTTTTTTGACATTTCTGCTTTCAATAATTCATAACAAAAGAACTGAGACATCAGCAGACACAGGGAAAGCGAAGACAGCCCTGACCCAAAATGGACAACGATGACTGCCAGACATTTTAGATGAGTTTTAAATCTCCCACAGAACAAGGCTGTCAGGGCTCAGATACAGCCTCACTGATGGCCATTTCCAGGAATGCTTTATGATGTTCTACAGGAAGGAGGAGGCAGGAGGTTCTATTTGATCAGGTTTTTTCAGCCTCCTGTCTATGGACCATCCTGCCTGCAGGGATAGGCATACCACCGTGGCCAGCCAGGACCCGAGCCCCCTTCAGCCACCATTGCCCATCTGTGAGCCAGCCCCTCTACTCTACAGGGCCCGTTTACTTTTTCCTGCTCATTTTTAACTCCACTTTCCTGCCACAACCCATTCCTTTTACCAGGGCAGGAGCAAAGAGCCCCAGGAAGGCAGCCAGCACACCCGTGCTGTTCATCTCACACCTGGGCTTAGTTCCTCGCATGGATTTTGCTGCTCCTTGCACTTCAGAGAAGGGCTTTCTGTTAACCCTTACTATTTTCCCATTGCCCAACAGCAGGAATACAAGCTGCTGCTTTCTCTTGATCACAAACACTGACCTGCAGCCACACTTTGCCTGTGTCTGTGGCACAGCGAGCTGCTGTAGCTCTGCCCTGCTCTTCCAGCTCTCAAACTACAAAAGCACAGCAAATTACTCAGGATTTTCTCCTGGGGAAGTAATGACTTGCTCTCTATGATATTTCTTCAGCAGCTGTTAAGAAAAGACCACAACAGTTCACCTCCAGAGCACCCTGCATGCTCCATACTCACTCCAGCAGCTTCCTTGGTAAAGTGTTCAGTCCTTCTGATCTGAAGGTTTTCAGAGCAGAAGATCTTTACTTTCTTGGGACAGTTCTACCCTGTGCATCACAAATCCTTCTAAGAGCTACAGTGCTGTCATCCAGCATTCTAAGTCCATGCCCCCCCCCAGTTTTATTAAAGTAATAAGTAGTATATACACAACAATAGCAATGGTCACCTTTGTACAAATTTTTGGCTCACTTTGTTTCTTCTCTAAGGAAGGTGAAGTCTGCTGCATCACCCTGACAAGACCTACCTCACCTCCCCTGTTATTTGAGGAAAAAAATTACACAGTTCTTTTTACAGTATCAAAAAATGATACTCATTGACCAATACTGGAATGTTTTAACAGATAATTGACAGTAGTGATCCTCGGCAAAAGTCTACGTGAGGCCATGGTTGTGTTTCCTGAAGCAATGTCCAAAATAGGCCTGGAAGTCTATTAAAAGGCCAAAGACCTTTCTCTAGACCTGCTGTCTCATCCTTCTGACTTCACTTTTCCCACTTACAACACACAAGACAGGATCATGGTTTAGTCAGAACAAGTGCTTCTGAGGACATAATCCTGCTGCCTCTCATCATTAGCTTTGTGCAAGATAGTTAGCAATTCTTCACTTGTACTTGCTAAACTATTCAGGTTTTCCCCTGCCTGAACGTTCTGTTTAAGTCTAGGAAATAAGCTAAAGGCAAAAGTCACTACCCACTAAGAGAAGTGGCTTGGTCCAGGCTTTTTCTTCCATGCAGTGTGAGCACAGCCAAGCTGAACTCTGCAGTCAGCACTGCTGCAAGAAGGTTAAACCAGATGACCTTCCAAGGTCCCTTCCAAGCAACATTACTCTATGATCTACCTTGTAAGTGACCCAACTCAGAAGATGTACATCACCTTCGTTTTTAGAAGCATTTATAGGCAGAGGCTATGGTTTTTAAATAAAAGTTTTATTCCTTCATCAGGTCTTAAGTTTAAACACAAATGCTGCTGAAAGTACTCACACTGCTGCTCCAATGTCCTGGCTCTTGGCTCTCAGGGCATTGGCAGTGCAGCAGCAGGGGCTCCCATACAGGAGGCAGGAATCAGACTCTTGGTAGAGCTCAGTGCAGGATGCAAAGCAAAGAAGCAAGAGACACACTTTCCAGACAAACATCAATTCTTATACAGAAAGAAAAACCCTACACTGTAATGGAAGTGTTAACGTTGCCACAGGACAGGAGTTCTAGGAATGGAGAGAAGTCTTCAGTAAAAGGCACAACTAAAGAAGTACTGCCATAGATCTTAACAAGTCTTTCAGTTAGTTCCACTTATACCCACCCCAGCCCCTAGCCTCTCAAAGCCACGCTGGTTACTCTAGCAAGTGATTTGAAGTTATTTCTTTTCCCTTTTTCCCTTCCTCCAGCTCAAAAAAAAAAACAACTAAAAGATGGAGTGCTTATAAAAACCAGAGCATAAAACAGCTTGGTCTATAACCCCGTAAGAGTCCAGGAGAGATTTAACAGTTCACCTTATGATTGCCTAGTACAGCTACTAAGTATTCAAGTTTCAGATTATACTTATTACATCTGGGAGCCTCAGCCAGCTCTAGTTTTGGTATTTTTCTTTCAAGCACTTTGCTGCCTGTCAAGTTGGTGTTAGATCTACAGTTTTCCCAGTACTGTGTATCAGCAGCCTCCTCAACCCATTGCTGTAAGCACTCAGCAGCAGCATCAGACCCACTCCAAGGGCTTCTTCAGTTTTTGTAGTCATGCAACCTCCTACGTTCCTTGGTTTAAGATCTTTTGCAAGTAGTGACACTTTCAAGGCAAGGCAGACAGTGACCAGGACAGACAACCAGTGTGTCAGTAGCTTAACAGGACAACAGGATTGCAGGCAATGAGAGGCTAAGAAGAGCTGGAGACAAAGCTGTTGCATATTAGGTCACCCCAGCGTCTGAGCAGGCACTTGCTAGATGCAAGTACCAAGCTACTATGGGATAAAGAGGCTCAATCTACTAGTGTACTGGTAAAAAAAGGATCAAGGATTTGCACAGCAAGTCAAGGTGCAGGTATAGTACATGGGAGCAGTCCTCTAATTGCTAGCAAGGCTAACAGTAAGCTCTGAAACTGAGGAACTGGTTTTAGCCTACACTAGAAACTAAAGCACACAACCATGAGTCCTCTATGCAAGAGGGATAAATAATAATGCTTGCCCAGGATGCACCTTCACCACTAAGTTAATACAGCAAGGCAGTACTACACAGACTATGCTCTCATCTTCACTTTGCTGTATATCACGCTAAAGGGCATTTAATTTCATCATTAACTAAGATTAATTCAAGTTTGCAAACTACACTGACCTCCTTTTATGGGAGGAAGCTGTAGCAGAACCGTGTCCCATGTGTCCCCCAGGGCTTCACCTAGGGTGAAGCTTGGCCAAGATACAAGCCTTCCCCTTCCCTCTTCAAGGGCTTCTGTCAGGTATAGAGTGGTAAGACAGCCAGCAGTCTCTCAGGCTCTTGCTGTAGATCCAGATCAACATGTCCTAGGGAGCTCTACTTCCCAAACAGTTTAGGGTGCACATGCGAGATCATCTAACCCTGCCCACAGACAAACCCTCCCCCCCAAATAATTGTGGCAATTAGTCCTGCTCTCCACAGGTCTGCAGAATTGAGTCAGTGCTACTGATGAGCCCCAACGCAAAGGGTTGCTGGTGGAGTTGGAGTGTTAGAGATGAGCTTCCCCCCTCCAGCCTCCCAGTGTTGGGATCAGAGCCAGTAAGCCTGACTTAACCAGGAGCAGCTGTGGAGGACTGCACTGGAACGAACAAGCAGAGTCATCTACTGAACTTTACAACAAGCTGAACAACTTTTGGTTTAAAAAAAAAGCCATACAAGCAGCAGCTGGCATCTGTTATAAAGGGACATGGCTGAATAGGTAGGAGACAGATTCCCCATTATGAGTCCTCCTGATGGCCTCTGCAAGGATCATTGAGATGTCAATCACCTGGAGGGGGAATAAAAGATGCATTAGTGTCACCAAGACAAAACAGCAAGCCTGGAAGAACAGCTGATTAAGTTAGGAAGAACTTAAAGAGTAAATTCATCCCCCAAATAAGAAAAAGATGAAGCTACTGTGCTGCAGCTCAGCTCCCAGTCACAGTGCTGGCTCCACCTGGTGGGGTAACCCAGTCAACAGGAGTAAAAAATCTAGTCTCAGTAAAACTCCAGCTCTGAACCCCCGAAGCTAAAGCTATGTATCATTTCTTAGACTGCTGGCAGTGACGGTAAAGCTTCATGACTCAAGGGAAGCAATCTGAACTTGATTTAGACTCCCCTAACTTCTCTGCAACCTACACAAAGTGAGTAATATAGTCCTAGGGTATACAGACTGAGCTTAGGGAGTCTCAGATAAGAAAGGTGACAGTAGACTGTCATCCTGACAAAGATCAACAGTGAAATGATTCTTGTAGTGCTGTATGTAGAATATCTTCAGAATTATATATAATTAAATCCCAGTTCTGTGCAGAAGTAACTTATCTGCATCTGGCATGTTATAAATTTGGGTGACAGTTTGCTTCCTAAGGAATGAAAGAAAAAAACTTAAGAGGTGCAGAGCAGACAGAGCATGAAACTCATGACAAATCCTTTAATTCTGCAATCTGACTACAGCTATTTACATACTGATTACCAGTTTAACATTTTGCCTACATTGACTGTAGTGTGGAGTTGAAGCACCCAAAGTAGTTGAAGGATCAGACATCTTTTAGGTGTGCGAAGCTTCAGGAATATCATCCAGAAGTTAGTGTTGAAAAAAATAAAACCCAATAGCAGTTTGTAATCATCTTATAACTCACTTCAAAAAGCAGCTTAAAATTCACTGCAGCTTCAACCAGTTGAGCTTCCTTTTCACCAGAATCCCAGTACTGGGGAACCTGCTACACTTGCAGCACAGTGCTAGCACTGCCATTCATTTTCTGGAACTTCTCCAAATGCCTGTGTCCTATGTACCTGTGCTATGAAGCCAGTATTTAGGATGTCGTTGGCTGTGAGTATGCTATAGCAGTACCTGAAGCTTCTGATGGACCTATTATGCCTGAATGCTCAGGTAAATGGGCAGCTGGAAGTGGCAGCTTAACACAGGAAATCCTCAAGTTCTGCCTAGCTCAAGTTGTACAGCCATTTTTTTTTTCTTCCAGAAAAGTCAGCCTCAGCTTGGGAAACAAAATGCTGCAGTACTTTTCCTAAATGGAAAACCCAAGACAGAATGAGCATCAAGAAACCAGCTTTTAGCTCTCATATGGATGGCAAGGTGGTTTTGTCTGTCTCTAGCAAGTATCTGAGCATTGTACTGTGGAGCTGTGTCAACTGCTCTTAGTCAAACCAGCAAGACATCTGTGTGACGAGACTGCTCACCTGTACTGCTATGACCAGACCTGAAGCGTTCATCTTCTCGAGACCAGGCCTACTCTGCTTCACAAAAAGGACACTCTGCTTAGAGGCCTGGGCATTAGGCGATAGGTACACAACTGAAGATGGCATTACCAGCTTCAGAAGTTCCTATCTACTTCTGCTCCAGTATTACACACCGTCAGCACACCACTCCTCCAAAGTGTAGATACCACTGCTTGCTTACATCACAGCCCCATTAGATCAGTGATCTGAATTAGGTAAAACAAGCCCTGAAAAAATTTATTTAAATGAACTGTTTAAGGTGAGCTGGATTAGAAGCTGCATTTTATCAGTGTAACAGGTCCCCACAGCAATAGGAACAAGAACTAGTCAACACTGCCACCAGTACTAGTACCAACGAAACTGCTGTAAGCACTAGGCAGTATTATGGGGCTTTCCCACCAACAGGAGGACAGACAAGTGCTACCAGCCCCCAGGGGGGACAGAAAAGGAAGTGGATACTCACCTGGATTTTAGGGCACTGCTTCATCTTGTCCTCCTGGGGTATTGTGTTTGTGACTACAACTGCCTCAAAACAGGCATTGTTGATCCGAGAAATTGCTGGGCCAGAAAAGATCCCGTGAGTTAAGATGGCATAAACTTTGGTGGCTCCGGCTGACACAAGCCTGCAAGGGGGGAGGAAAAGGAGAAAGATGAGAAATTCTTAGCAAGTGTTAAACTGACATTAGCGCAGGGCACATGAAAGGAGACAATACCATATGCTTAGGGACCTTTGATTTCCCTTTCCATCCCACCACTGATTTGGGGGAAGAAAACAGCTTAACAAGTACCATGAAATCCACCACAGGCAAAGTATACACTAAAAAAATCTGTTCTTAGCCCTGGGACATTTGGACTAGCTCACATAAATCACCTTCCATGACTTCCATCAACACAAGTAAGAGATATTTAATACTGCTGGCATTTCTAGTGTAGAAGGCTTGAAAGATATCAAAGTTTAGAAAGCTTAATTCTAATAGAAATTCAGATGCGTGACTAAGCTGACGAACCAGACAGCACTTAGTTCTACTGATCACAGTCAGTGATGGTCTAGTGGAAGACATACTTTCAACAAGCATTTTTCAAATAAAAGACACTATGGTCTTCTAGCTATTCTGACTGTGAGAACTTTAATTAGGCTTTTTACTTATTTTTTATGATGTGAGATAGATAATTAAGAAACTGTATGTTACTTTGTGAAACTTGACATGCAAATAATCTGCTTAACTACTTATTAAACTCTAACTTAATTATTGTTCACTAAAGCCAGGTTTTTGATTTATGAAAGAATCGGTCAGCCCCACTCACTTGTCCGCAGCATGACAGATGGTACCACATGTATCTGCCATATCATCTACCAGAATGGCCACTCTGTCCTTCACATCACCCACCAGCACCATGCGATCCACTTCGTTGGCCTTCTTGCGCTCCTTGTGAATGAGGGCGAAGTCGACATTCAATCGATCTGCAATGGAGGTCACTCTGAAGAAAGAACAGTTTCCAAACAACACTTAACTCCACACAACAGCTACAAACAAATGTTTTAAGCTATCAAGCACTAACTGCCACTGCAATAAGAGAAGCTGTCACCACATCTGTTACTGCTGCCAAGCAATTAACAGAAGACACTCTGCTACCTAAGTTTCCCTTCAAGCAATTAAACTGCAATCTATGATCTAATCTCTCCTGATGACAGCAACTAGATTAAGGTAGAACAGTCTTTCATCCTGACCACTGGAAATTAATTTGCATTAATTTACTTAATTAAAGCTCAAAAAACCCCTTAACCAGCAAGTCTGGCAAATCTCAAGCGATTGGAATGCTTGGGAAGTTGTCATCTTTATACCACTACGCTGAACAGCCTTAAATCGTGCTACAACAGGGATCTACTTGCACTCATGTAAGTATTCAACTGTTATGCATACAAATGCTGGCACAAGGACAGTGGCAGGAGCATACATCCAAGAACACCAAGCCCACCATCTCACACGTACTTTGGTTGAAGTGACCGCAGAAAAACCTTACTAGAGGGATCTAAACACATTGATACTGACAAATAGGAAGGAGTTTAAAGGCATTAAAAGTGAGAAGGAACAAAATACACATGTTCCTACAACATTGTACACTTGAGTAGTCTCCTAGCCCCAGAAGATCAGACTCATCACTGTGGGAGTCCTACATAAGATAGTTAAACTAAGCTGTTTACTAAAGCAATTAGTGCTGTAGTATCTCCATGAAATAGTGCACCAGCTAAGATTGACACATTCCAGTTTAAGGGTTTTTTCAGGCGTCAGATCACAGCTGACTGGCTTGGCATTTCATACACTGCATTATGTAACAAGCTACTGAAGTAGCTGAATATACAAAAGGTCTTCTCCAATACATGGGCCACACCAAAGCTACAGGAAGACATACAGTGACCTACAGTGGTATGTCTTGGATGTTTGTAATAGATAGCTTAAAACACTAAAGTATGTGAATCAGGTCAGCATGCACCAACATTTTTGGTGTGACAGTTCTGGATTAAAGAACGCATCTGTGTCCCTTTGCTGTTCACACATAGCCCTTATACATAAGCATCAAGGAACAGCCTAGTTTCTCCTAATAAGCACCTGAGAACATCCTGAACTGCTCACAACCCAGCATGTTTATCTGCAGAAAGATGGAAGATTGTCAGACTATCAAAATAGAAATGTGCTATAACACATGCTGCTGCTTTTTGGAAAGGAACCATCTATCTTCCTGGCTCTCAGGGAAGAGGAGGAATAGCAGCAGGCTTAAGTCCCAGCTAGATATTCAAATCAAGAGTAATAAAGTAAGAAAATGCCTCAATGGACTAATAGTGCAAAGAAAACAGCCTGGATAAAAATGTATCATTAACCAGCACGGTAACTTTGTCTTGGCATAGGGGTATGAGCTACATGATTCTCTCCTTCCACCTGCACAATTGCCCTCCCACAAAAAATTGTTCTAGTCCAAGGGATGTAGTAATTGTACAATTCCTACCTATGCAGCTATGATTCCAGAAGCTATTTAAATCTCCATGTAGCCCAAGAAACCTTCTAAGCATTCAACAGAAAGAGTATCTGACCACTCTCCACTAGCTGCCACAGACTGTTTTGCAGAGGGCAGGCTGGCAGAGGGAATGCGTGTCTTAGGAGTAAGGTCACAAGCACTGCCAGGAATTCAAGTAGATACAGAAGCAGCACGTCGAGTTAGCTGCCTGACAGCTTACCTCTTGGCTCCACCAGCATCTGGTGAAACAATGGTGCAGTTCTTCCACTCTGGAATATTCTCTTTGATCCATTTCAGTACAGCAGGCTCAGCATATAAGTTATCAACAGGTATATCAAAGAAACCCTGCAAGGAAGACAACAGGAACAAATGTAGCTGAAGGTCACATTCCACAAACAGTTGGAAGAAGCCTTCTGTAAGATCATGCATGCAGCCACCACCTCTCCACAGCTTTCAGCTTCCCTTCTACTTCCCCTAATGCAAGGGCACTGAGATACACAGAACAGTAATGTAAGAAGTCTTTAGAGCATAAACAATTTATATCTGATACCTTTACAACATGGAACTAGCTCCATCCTAAGGGCTTGAAGAAAACCAGCATCAAAAGCACCCATTTTCAGAGCTGCCTGTTTACAAAGTCAATTTTTAAAGCTTGTTGCCTACACTGTTTGCACCTACAGGAAACTTATGAAAAAGGCCCGAGTAACATTTGTTTTTAAACTAATGCAGCTGGCTCCACAACTTTGCACTGACCCAGTAGACTCCTCCAGGTAAACCTCAAAGGTCATTAAAAGCTAGAAGTTAACCCTGGACAGGGAGTAATAGGCAGGAGAGTGGAGGCAGCTGCTCTGGAAAAATGCTTCAAGGTATAAGGTTAGCAGATCCTTCCTACCATCATTCCTTCTGCACTCAGCAACCTAGGAACTGAAAGAACCAGGCTGAAACCAGCTAGATGCTGGAAGCTTATCTACACAAACCAAATCATTCAACTGAATCTCACCATTGCTGCTGCTGAAAGGTCAACCCCATGGCACACATCACAACTCTAAGCCTCTCAGGGAAGAGGCATACCCTCTTGGGCTCTGTTCTTTTATTTCATGATCTTTCTGGAAGTTGTCTCAGCTGTGTCCCCATAGATTTTTTTTTCCCATCCAAGACAAAGTATTTCTGGGCAAATTATACTGGAAGAAATTATACTGAATTATACCATGTAACTGTTAAAACAACAGCCAGCCCACCTGCTTCAGCAGGCAGTAGATACCTTACTCTTCTGGGTTCGAAGTATTTGCAGCAATACAATAGACATCTTCCCCTCTGCCACACCCCTCTCAGTTGCACTGGGTTGGTTTCTTGGTCTCAGAGCACTTGCTCAAGGTGAAAAGAGACAAGACTGGTAATTTAACAGCTTGCTGTCCCTCCTCCCCCTGGTATGCACTCTTGCCACTTTTCTTACACAGCTCTGGTCAAGATTTCAATTGCTCTGTGAGACTCTTCTGTTCACTAAGCCAGTGAAACCTGTGAATAATTTTCAACTCACCGGCACCTTGGGAGAGAACCAAAGCCAACTTGTGAGGAAGGGTGGCACTAACTGGATACAAGTGGGATTGCCCATCTTGTCAGCAGCAAGCTACCAGATCACTGACTGTCCTGATCAACTGAACCCTCACAGGCAGCTGTGCCAGTCCATCTAGAAGCAGAGCTAACCTCAGGGCAGCGGTATTACCAACCACTGTATCAAACAGAGCACTGCTCACTTCTCCCTGACAAATTAGTAAATATCAGAAAGCTCTGCCCAATATTTAAGAACACTCTTGATAGCGCCATTCTCCACCTCAAATTCCTCAAAGGATCAGTTAAGAACACACAGGGTCACTGTGTGGCAATAAAGTTGCATGGATCATTTACTAGCCCAAAATTCATTTCTACAGGACTCATTATGCTTTAGTCTGATCAAGAACATCTATAATTTCATTTACAGATGAGGCTGTTACCCATCTCCCCATCCTCTTCTGACTAATTCTGCAAGTCCCTTCCAGTCTCACATTCCCAAGCCCTGATCACTGCTGTGTCTAAAAAAAAAAGCAGATCACTGGAAAGCCTGCAAGGCAGCAAAGAGGCTCCAACAGGAGCAGGTAAGTACTTCCCAGATTTTATCTCCTACCTGAATCTGAGATGCATGCAGGTCCATGGTGATTATATGATCTGCACCCGCCACAGACAGCATGTTTGCAACCAGCTTGGCAGAGATGGGAGCTCGACTCTAGTACAGGAAAAAAACAGTATTTAAGACAAGCTCAACTCCGTCATCAAGATATCTGTCTTCCACTTCTAGGCAAGCAGTTACTAAAAGGAGTATGCATTAACATTGCATCTTTTCATCAACTGGTGATTACTGCTTGGTGTATTTTCAAGAAGAACTAGATCTTTATGAAAAGATGAATTTGCAGTCTGATACCCCTCAGGTTTAAAGAAATCAAAGTAAGTTCTAGCTCCTCCTCTGCATATTCAACTTTATCTATCCACATCCAGCAGTCAGGACTTTCAAGGTGTGCGTTCATCTCCCCAGCAGAAACCCTTCCCACACCCCTTACCTTGTCCTTTTTGTCCTGACGAGCGTAAGGGAAGCAGGGTATGACAGCTGTGACTCTGCTAGCTGAGGCAATCTTACAGGCATTTATCATGATAAGGAGCTCCATCAGATTGTCATTGATCTCACCACAGCCGCTCTGCACAATGTAGACATCCTCCCCACGTACACTCTCCCCTATTTCCACACTGGGAACAGATGAGAAAAGGAGAGTTGTACCCAAATATAAATTTAAACACAGCCATTACATATGTCTGCAAAGCAACCGAGGGACTGTATTTCCAAGGGTCTGTGTGTGACAGGGTCATATAATCTGGGGTGTTGAGCAGGAACACTGTTGCTTATTTGCTCAGTAACTGTTTTACATTGCTCACTGACCAAATGTAATGCTCCGGTCAGTAAGGCTAAAAGCACCCAGCCTGTACTCTCCATCTCAAAACAAGCTGAGCACATAAACACCCCAGAACAGGCTTTGTTCTCCCTGAATAAGTACAACCACTTCAGCTAAAAGCAGCAGTGTACAAAGGAAGCAAGGATGAAGGCCAGTCAGCAGAGAAAGCCAAGACAAACTTCTATCAGAAGCTGTGCTGCAGCCAATTATTAGATTCAGATCATAACAGCTATTCACTGGCTTGAACAGAGAAGCCCTCCAGCATTTCACTTTGGAAAGGCTGTTGGGGTTAATTTCCTCCTGGATGTAATGCACACTAATCCCTGCTGATGAGGGACTGAGTACAAGCCAAAGGTCCTGTTTGCCAGCAGCAAACTTCCAGCTGTATCAAGACACCTGCAACGGAGGCAGAGTTGGAAAGAAAGCCACAGATTTGGAAGTAACCAGAAGTCAGACTACAAGACAAAGCTCTTCCACGTGGCTTGTTTCTTCTTGCACTGGAGGTGCTCACCCATCCTGCAGACTGCTGCCACATCAAACTCCAGAACAAGCAGACCACCACCTAACCCGTTCCTAATGGCTTCATTTACAGAGCACCTTAGGGCTGACTTCTAATTTTAATATTTCATTCTCTGATCTTCGTCCCCTCCTCAACGTGTTTTTGATGACTGCTAGGTATTTATAGCCTTACTGCTCCATACCTATCAGATAATTGCTGCCACCTTTATTGCGCACTGACTTAGGGCATACACCAACCTCTGATGAAGAACAAGAACTTTCTGCTAGGCAAGTGTCTGAATTAACAGTAGCTAGCACACAAGTGGCATCTCCATCTGTACTTACTAACAGCCTAACACTACGCTCATTCAAAACATTTATTGTACAAAACTATCAATTAACTGCTAAAACAAGCTTACTTTTTCTGGGAAACATCTTCTGTCAGTTTATTAGGGTAAATAAGAGGTCTGTTAGGTCTTCAAATCACACTACCTGCTGGCTCACTGAGTGGATGGACAAGAGTAGTTAATAAAAAGCAATGAAAACAGTGCAATGGCTGCAAATCAGACTTTTTACAACTCTCCTCTACAACTCTGTGCTACCTCTCAAGTTTTCAGTTACAATCAATACCTGCACAACAGAAACATAATATTCTACATCAAATGTGCATCCTGGATTCTCCTGGAAAAAAACTACTGTCTGCATGAGAAAGGAGTGGGTTGGAGCAATCACTCCAGGTTCTTTATATCACACTGTGTGGTGTACACGTGCTTAGTGCACTTCTCTAAAACCCAGCTTTCAGAACTCCGAGTCATTTTAGCCTCTCCTTTCTTTTGGCTCCTTCAAGTAGGGCAGCAGCAAGACTCCAGAGATGGAGAACAAGCCAAACCTCATGTTTCTGAGCTGAGGGGGACACACAGAGTGTGTGAGTGCAGCTGCAAGGTGCTGTCAGCCCCTGACCTTCCCTCAATGATTTTATCAAAGCCTTTCAGCACTCTGATGCTCTCCAGAGCAGTTTCAGGCACCAGCTCACCCCAAGCACA
>VZRW01007447.1:358549-416909 GCA_013398125.1 Aegotheles bennettii | reverse complement strand
ACCGTGTCGCGCTCCCCCGTGGCGGGCGCAGCGAACAGGAGCGGTGACGGGAGCGCAGCTCGCCCCGCAGGGGCAGAGCCCGGGCGCCTGAGCGGAGCGCTGGGCAGAGCCAAGGACACGGGAGCAGGCGGGGGCTCTGCTGCCAGGCCCGGCTGTCAGCCCCAGGGGCTGGGGGGCACCGTGTGCCGGCACAGCCTGCAGCAAACATCCCGTTTTTGAAGGAAATGCCCATCTTCTGTGCTTGAAGAGAAACCTTTTGCTGTTTTGGCTTGCAAACTTCCAGTGTACGGAAATACCAATTGATTTTCTTTGCCCTTCCCTTCAGGTGCTCTGTGCTCAGGCTCTTCCTCTGTCTGAACCATGATTTGATTCCTCTCCAAAACAATGACAGTGGGCTTTATAAACCAGCGAAGAGGCACTGACTTCTCACACACAGAGCCAGCACCAGGGGGGTCACCACGCTCCATGAGAAAAAACACCACGATAGCCATCATCAACATTTTCTGCACTTGTCCTCAGAATTCACAGCCTTACTGTTTATTTTCCTGCTGGAAATAGACTTTTGAGATTAAAGCCCTCATAATTATGGTTGATACTCTGAATTGCAAATACAGAGGTTTATTTTTCTGTTTTCTGGAGCCTTGTTAAAACCCAAGTGGGTGCTATTTTAACAGGGCATTTAATTTTAAATTTCGGAGGGTTTCTTTTACATTTACAATTGGGGTTTCATACCTAATTCTGTAATTAGTCTCCTGTGAACTTTCAGTCAGTAGGTGATTACGTTACGCAAATTAATTTAGCTTTTACAAAAATAAATGTTGGATTTAAAGGTTTTTCAACATACAAAATAAGCCACAAAGAGCTGCTTCCAAATTGCATGGAGACGTGTAATTTCTACCTGTTTTACCTGACTATCTCATCGGTAAAAAACATCTGCAGTGAATTTGGCATTGATAAGTTATTGCTTTGAGTCATTGAGAATTCACCCAGAAGAAACAGTCCACAATTCAAGAGGCTGGCTACATTTTCTTTGTCTTGTAACTATCCTGGCCCAAGATGCTGCTGTTGCTATCCCCAAAAGCCAGCAAACTAATGATTACAAAATTGTACTCTGAGGAGGTTTTCTATAACACTTTTTAGGGTGTCATTAAACTTGGAATTCAGCTGGATTATAGCAGGTATTAATTCCCATACTTAGCACTGATGAGAACTCGGAGTATCAATACATGGTAATTTAGATTTTTTTGGGTGTAACTCCAGCAGCTTGTGGAATGCTGTGACATGCAGCAAAATCCATGGAATGGGGAAGGAAGAATACAGCCCTTTGCTTGTAATTGCTGCTCGATATTGTTCATCTTAATAACACAGAAGGAAACCTGCTGGATGGCTACCTGATTGTTCAAGTGACGGGATTTATGGATACTTCCCAAATTTCTAGCAGCCATATTCTTGCACAGAATCCACATCAGTGTAGCCATTCCCTACTAATGACTCCTCTGCTTTTATCTGGAGGGCACTTAAAAAGGTCTAGCAATTCTGTTGCATTCTCGCATGGGCCTTTCACAGCTCACAACGTTTTTTTCAAATGGTAGTTTGGCATAACTGCAAGTTTGCAATGGCTGTTCTGTACCTGTTTTTCAGTGATAAAGCTATGTAGTCTCAAAATAACTTCAAGGCCTCCTCTCCTCCTTGCAAAACACAGATTACAGATGGTTTGTTGCTGCCATTGCAGTTCAAAGAATTTGGAAGGTTGGTAACTTCCTTCCAGTCCCTGAAATATTTGTTTCTGGTTTTGAACTATTCGCTTCATTCTTGGTTAAAATTCAACTTCCCCCCCTTGCTCTTGAATGCAGAATGGCTGTCTTCGGTGCCCCAACATCCCTGTCCTCTCCCAGTTTATTCGTGAGCCAGGCATTGGGAACCTGGGGTGGGAGGATGCATAGGAAAGTAGAGGATGAGGAAAAGTTAAGGCCAAAAAGGGTTGGGAGGCTGACATGGCCTGACAAAAACCTTTGGAGAAGTTTCCTATCATGTGTATGGACTGTTTTCTTATGTACTAAGGTTTGGTGATGTAAATAAGCTGAGGTGCCTGACTTCTCTGGCAGACTTCGCCCATGTCCAATTAAAGCCAAGGGTTTCCCAGCCAGCTCCACTGTGTTTGCCCACACAAGGAATTTGTTAGGATGTTTTACACTGGAATCCAGACACTGTGGTTTAAATGAGGATAAAATTTAGACATTACTCATTTCTGTTTGACTGTCAGCTCCCTTGGGCATGATGAAAGCAGCAGTGGGTCCCAGCTATTCAGCTCGCCCTGCTGTTGTATCTGGGGCTGCTGTGATTCCTGTGTAGTGTTGCCAGGACCTTGGAGAGGATGGAAATCCCGACAGGAGAATGCAACCACTACGCCGTGGGGATTAGAGTTCAAAGTGCTTTAAACCATGGTGCCCAGTTATTGTCTTCAGCTGACAATGACTAGCAAAGTCCACAGAGACACAAGCAATTTTATCCAAACCTATCTTGGGACTGCTGCTTGAGGTCTGCTAATTTTCCAGCTCCTGCTTTCAAAACTTTAACCCCTGAAAGCCAGGTCTTCTGTTTTTCTTATGTGTACTAGAGGGACCAGCGATGGCCCTATTTTTGTTCCTTTTCTATCCATTGTGGCTGATAGAGCCCTTGTGAGGACTCCATTGGAGTGGACATCATTTAGAGAAGATTAAAGGAGGGAGCAGGCTATGGGTGTGCAATCACATCGGATGGTCATGAATGCATGTTGTGGCTGAGCAATGCTCGTGGGAGCTGTGAGGACCCTGGAGGAAATCTGTGCTAGCTGTGACACCAAGGCAGTGTGAGAAGGGCAGGCAGTCACTGCTCAGAGAGGGTGCTAAAAGGCAAGTGAACACAACACACTGTGCTCAGGCAAATTGCTCTGGTGGAAGAGAATGGAGAAAAACTGATTTATCTTTATGCACCCACACCTTCAAAACAACTTCATCCTTTTCCAAGAATCATATGCTTCACTTTAACTTGCTGGGGGACAGTGGGTTCGATCTGAAGGGATGCTGATGCTCAATGAGAACAAGGCAGCCTGATGGACCAGATGGACAGTGAAGTGGGAACTGGATTTGGAAAAAAAAAATTACTTTTAATTCTCTGTGCTTTGTAACCGAGATGCAGTTTTTTTAAAAAATCCACGATTCAAAACCATTAACCAGTACATTTTACCTAGATAATTTCCTTTAAGAGTATTTACTAGTGTCCAGCAGAGTGAGGCTGCAGGGACAGCACTTAAAAGATGAGTAAAGCAGTAATAAAGGCAGGGCTTCATCATCTTCCTCAAGTATGTGTCAGTATAGCTCTTCTCTTCACACAGGGACATTTGGCTGATCCTGGAGCAGCTATCACCACCACTGTACAAATAATAAAAGTGTGCTGTGAAGAAATAATCCCTTTATGACGGGGTGCTGGTTGCCCACTAGATGGTACTAAGCATCGACTCTGAAGCTGCTGATTTAAATGCTTGCTGTCAATAATATTTTCAGGCTCTGGGGGTTGTTAGAAAACCTCTTCCATTTTTTTTTATCCATACCCAGCTTTATAAATAGGTGGGTTCTATTCCATTCAGTGTCATCGTTAGTTCAGCATGGGAAATGGTGTGATGCAGATTAAAATAACAAGCCTGGAGGCACTGAGAATGTGTGCAAGTGGACTGCTGTTGCCTTTGCTTTACACAACACATTCAACACCCTTGCAGAGAGTGACCCAGCTCCTAAGTTTTTCTGTGTTGGATTTTTATCAGACTTGGCTTTTATAGTTCCTGGAGGCTTTGGGACACATAGAGGGCACACATCAATGCGTTTGTCCCTGATAAATAGAAAGCAATTAATTGTGCCAGGAAAAACATGTCCCCAGAGGGAATGGGATTTGGAAACATCACCTGTAGCTAGGAAACTGTTTACCTTGCTCAGATTTCTCCCTGGGTCTGGCATTAGGTTTTTGCTGGGCTTTCACCTGCAGACACACCAGAGCAGTCCCACAGGACAGCAGAACCATCAGGCCACCAATGGAGGTCGTGTGCTGTCTCTTCTTCCCAGGCAGAAGAGCAGAAGCCAGGTGGAGGCTGCGACTTGGCTGAAAACACACACTGGAGCTGCTCAGCAGGTGCTCAGCTTGGCTCATCCAAAAGGGATCAGGCAGGAGTTTGCTATCAGAGGGAGATTAAAGCATGTCCCAGCTCTGTGGGCACCAGGACTGCACTTTCTCCAGCATCCCACAGTGCCCAGCGCCAGTGGTGAAGGGGTGAGTGCTGCTGGAGGTGTTCCCCTCCCGGAGGGGAATTAAGGCAAAATGCCCATTAACAACACAAAACTGTGCCAAGTCAAACAGTTCATTTCAAACCTGCATTTTTGCTGCTTCATGGCTTCCTTTGTAGCCTGGTACTTAACTCCGTGGAGTCCACTGATGTTATGGAGTCCTTAAGCTGTGCCCTTCCAGTATGGAGATATGTACATTTCTACAGCAACAAAAATAGGGGTTGTGCTTATGAACAGTGTTTTGCACAGCTAAGAATAGCCACACTTTCATAAAGTTCTTAAAAAAAGACACAAATGATAGTTTGGATATTAAGATTAATATATTTAATCTTTCTTGTTTGTAAAACAAGACATAAATTTGTGTATATATATAATTTATATATTTTTTTAATATATATACTATATACAGACAATAAAAAAATTTTCCTCTGTATTAGACTGAGAGATTTATGGAGAATGATATAGGCATAATAGGGAGCTCGAAGAAACTCAGAATTTCATAATAGATAATTCACAGGGAAAAGAAAAACACAGCTCCCTGTCAGTCTTCAGCATTATAACAGGTTTTACCCACCATGAAATCCAAATTGGCTCTTTCACTGTATATTTGCTACATGGTTCTAGAAAGCAGGAGGCTGTCCCCACAGGAGGATCCTCTCTGCCTTGCTGACAACAATGGCCAAAGTCCCAGACAGCCACGGGCCAGGGGAGATTATTGCACTCGATTGAGGACGCGCATGTTAAAAGCACATTGTGCATTTCCATAGCTCCTATGGAAGAACGAGAGATTTCGAATGTGTGCATTTATAAAAAATACTAGAGACGGGAAGGGATTGATCATTACAGAGATCCCGGATCATCCCCAAGGGCTGGGGCAAGCTGGCTGGGTTTGACAACTGGTCTCACTGCTGGCGCCTTGTGTAACCTTGCATTTTTCTCCTTCCTCTGTTTTGGAGGGTGGGTGACTGCAGTGAAGCACCAATTAAGGTGGTGTGATTGATTAAGTCTAGAAGCTAGACTGGAGAAGGAGGGGAACCTCAGGGTGAGAGGGGAAGCAGTTAGCAATCATTCTACCATCACCTTGAAGTGAAAGAAAACAACCAAAAAACCCCAACCCCAAAGAAATAATCATCACACAGTACTAAATAATGCTTCTTATGACAGTCAGTCTGGTGGAGACAGGAAAAGGACCCCAACGCCCTGGCAAGGAGAGCAGCTCCTTTGGCCGATGGCAGTAGTGCTGCCTGGCTTTGGGGCAAGCTATGGCTCACAGACAAAGCTGATCTGGGGTTCCTCTCTAATGGGCATGGTGAAAGGAAATAGGACAGGGTTTGGTCTGAGCCTTGGGGGCATGGACCTGACCTCTGGAGAACGGTGTGAAAGAGGTCTCCTCTCAGATGTTAGCCCAGCTTCCGGCTCGCAATGGTCAAAGATCAATCTGGGTTCCTTGCAGGCTCTCTAGTGTGGACACAGCCATCCAGCAGAGGAAGGGGAATCATAGAATCAAAGAATCATTTTGGTTGGAAAAGACCTTTACGATCAAGTCCAATCATTAACCTATCACTGCCAAGTCCACCTCTAAACCATGTCCCTAAGCACCACACCTACATGTCTTTTAAATACCCCTAGGGACGGTGACTTGACTACTTCTCTGGGCAGCCTGATCCAGTGCCTGATGACCATTTCAGTGAAGAAATTTTTCCTAATACCCAATCTAAACCTCCCCTGGCACAACTTGAGGCCATTTCCTCCCTCTTGTTCTATCACTTGTTACCAGGGAGAAGAGGCTGACCACCACCTTGCTACAATCTCCTTTCAGATAATTGCAGAAAGTGATAAAGACTGCCCTCAGCCTCCTTTTCTCCAGACTAAACAACTCCAGTTCCCTCAGCAGCTCCTCATAAGACTTGTTCTCTAGATGCTTCACCAGCTTCATTGCCCTTCTTTGGACATGCTCCAGAACCTCAATGTCCTCCTTGTAGTGAGGGGCCCAATACTGAACCCAGGATTCGAGGTGCAGCCTCACCAGTGCCGAGCACAGGGGGACAACCATTGTCCTAGTCCTGCTGGCCACACTATTTCTGATACAAGCCAGGATGCTGTTGGCCTTCTTGGCCACCTGGGAACACTGCTGGCTCATATTCAGCTGGCTATTGACCTACACCCCCAGGTCCTTTTCTACTGGGCATCTTTCCAGCCACTCCTCCCCAAGCCTGTAACGTTGCATGGGTTGTTGTGACCCAAGTGCAGGACCAGACACTGAGCCTTGTTGAATCTCATACAATTTGCCTTGACCCCTCAATCCAGCCTTCCAGCCTGTCCAGATCCCTCTGGAGAGCTTTCCTACACTCAAGTAGATCAACATTCCCACCCAACTTGGTGTCATCTACAAACTTACTGAGGGTGCACTTGATCCCCTCGTCAGATCATTGACAAAGACATTAAAGAGAACTGGCTGCAATACTGAGCCCTAGGGAACACCACTGGTGAGCGGCCACCCACTGGATTTAACTCCACTCACCATAACTCTTTGGGCCTGACCATTGAGCCAGTTTTTTGCCCAGCAAAGCTTACACCAGTCCTAGACATGGGAAGCCATTTTCTCCAAAAGAATTCTGTGGGAAACTGTGTCAAAGGCTTTATTAAACTCTACGATAGACAACATCCACAGCCTTTCCCTCCTCCACGAAGTGGGTCACCTTGTCATAGAAGATCAGGTTAGTCAAGCAGGACCTGCCTTTCATAAACCTGTGCTGACTGGGCCTGATTGCCTTGTTGTCCCGCACATGCCATGTGGTTGCACTCAAAATGATCTGCTCTATAACCTTCCCCAGCACTCAGGCCAGTCTGACAGGCCTGTGGTTCCCTGGATCATCCCTGCTTGCAGGCGTGAAGCCTCACCCTTGGCACAGGCAGTACCCGTGCTCAGGACTGGGGATTGGTGCCTAAGCTGTGAGAGTAGAGCCTGCTACAGCGACCTAGCTCTGCCCCAGGATTATGGTGTCCTGCCCATGCCAGGACTACTTCCCAAGGCCTAGCATAGCAGCAGGGACTTGCACCCCAGTGATCCCTTCTGTTCCTAATTATGCATTTGTGGGCCAGGAAGACCCTGGAGGCAGAAGAGCTGTTTACGTGGCAAGACACTGGTTTGGCTCCAAACTGCCCAAGTGGAGCCAGGAGATCTCAGTTCCATTCCTGCTAACTCACTGGCTCACCACACACCGTGACAAAGATCTTTGCACATGAGACTGTGCCCCCCAAGTACTGTCACTGACAAGCCAGCATGGGAGAGCAAGCAGAGCAGCTGCTTGAGACCCCCGATGAGCCAGTTGCACGGCTTGAGATAGGGCATGAATTTACCCTTCAAAACCACCACCAACACAATTATCCATTCTGCAGAGATAAAAGAGCCTCTTAGCTACTGCAGACCCCAGCAGATGTGGGCCTGTAGACACACATCCTCAGCAGACCTAGGCAATTTGAGAACCACTATCACATGGCTCAGCACACACTGGCTTGTTGGTTTTTGTAGCTGGCTTACTTATTGATCAGTGTCTTTAGGGAGCGTGTGAGCGTGCTCATGACAGTGGCAACTGTGGCTGACTGGCGGGCGAGCTGCTCTACCGTCTGCTGGTGGCTCAGCGTTCTCGCCGTGGACTCCTCCGCAGCCTTCAGGAGGAAAGTGTAGTTTCTCACCACTTCCTCCACCTTCGTCAGCAGCTCTTGGCGCTGGGACTCCGAGCGCACGACATACACCAGCCTCACAAAGGTCTCAATGAGGCTGCTTAGCACCTGGAAGCTGCTTGTGATAGCGGAGAGCATGTGGGTAGGACTCTTGTCGACGGCTGCCACGCGACGGCAGGATGCTCGAAACTCCTTGAACTTGAGGGCGAGCTCTTGCTTGTACTCAGCCAGCTGGGAGATGTAAGGTTTACAGTCCTGGACATCAGGGCTCAGCACACACTGCCTCAGGATAGTCAGGAGTTCGTTGGTGTCCAGTTGCACTTGCAGAAACCCATTGGGAAAGCTGTAGGCATGGTCTCGAAGGGTGTTGATCTTTGCCAAGCTCCCCTCAAAACTGGAGGTCCTTAAATCTATTTCCTGGGTCTGACTGTCATTGGGACTGCTGCAGGCTGTTGCATCTAGGACCTGAAGAGTCCTGCTCATGACTGGGACCATCTGATTGTCCAGCTTCATTCCTGGGAGAATCTGCATAGGAATGGAATAGGACAGCTCATCCTTCTCGCTCCCATCATCTGCAACATCACATTTCCTGTAGTAGAAGCAGTACCGGATGGAACAGCACTTCTCATCCTCCATGTCTTCATCTTGCAGCTCAACGGGACTTGGATACATCTCCTCCTGGACAGAGAACACTGCTGAACCCTTCTGGTTCTTTTTCTCCTGTGCTATCTGGACATAGGAGGGGTCAGCCACCCCAGAAGCTTCCTGGATTTTGCTCTTCAGAACAGGACAAAGGATGCTGGGCTCAGGCTCTTTCTGGGGGCCTTTCTGCTTGGTTGTATAGATGTTCTGGTAGATGTCAGAGGACAGGGAAGTCCTATCAGTCTTATCTATTTCACTGACACTGTAGCGTCGCAAGAGCTTTCTGTAATGTGGAGCACCCATGCACTCCCCCCGGGCAGTGCACGTTGTCAGACAGGACATGCTGTTCTCTGGATCTGACCGGTAGTCTCTGGACTCTAAACTTGTGGATCGTATCCGCTTCCCTTTGGAAGGGCTGCTCACACTTGTCAGCCTAATGGCTTCTGCCTGCTTCTGATCATCTGCAGCTTTATCTTTCCCTCGCCTCTCCAGTTCTGGTACCACCAACTGGTTAGGGGGTGGCCTCACACCCCTGCAAATCCGTTTGCAGTCGCAGCTGCGCCTTTGCTCCCTGGACATCCCTGGGACTTTTTGCACAGGACTGCTCCTTAGCTGGCAGCTGCAGCGCCCAGGGGCGGGAGGGTGCAGATACTCCTGTGGTGGGAAGTCACCTTTGCTCTTTGGCTTGAGCAGCTCTTCAAGGAATTCTAGCTCATACTGCTTCACCTTCTGCAGCTGGGCCTGCCGCTCATCTGTCTCCTTCTTTAGCCGAGTTGGAAATGTTGCAGAGAACAGGTTCCTCAACCTGAAGGGAGCTTTTGGAGCTTTGGGTTTAGCTGGGACATCAGCATTTTGCTGGGTCATCTCCAGGACTTTTTCTACTTTATTGGAAGGCACAGTGCTGATCTGCAGGCTCTCAGATCTGGACACCAGCTGGATTTGCCCTTTGGGTTCCTCACTGGTGCTCCTGGAAGTGCTACCAGGTGACGGAGAGTGCAGGTTGCTACTCTCAGCTTTTAAGCTTTTGGCTGAACTTTCCTGTTGCATTTTCTGTCCTTGGTTTGAAGGAGCTGTGTGTTTCTGAAAGACAAGGCTCATGGCTTCCCCACCTGCCTTCTGACCTGGCTCTCCACTTGCAGCTTTTCCTGGAGCCTCTCTACTTGCTTTTTGCTGGTAGCTTTTAGGGGCAAAAGTCTTACCAGGCATCATCTCCTCACCTGCTGAGGTGAGGTGGAAAGCTTCAGCCTTACTGCCATGAGCTTCTTTAGGACTTGGAGAAACTTCACAGTGCTGCTGCGGAGAGAGTTGCTGCTGCTGCTGACAGTTGCATACTGTGTCTGCAGTTTGGGGACCTCCTTTAAGTTTCAAAGGCTTGCTGCTGGCTGATGCACAGCTGATGGTACCATTCATGTTATTGTCTTCTTTTGAGGCTGCTACCACTGGGGGAGCTGAGCCTTTTGCATTTGCCACTTGCTGCAGAGCAGCTGAAACGATGGCTGGAGGTGCACCACTTTTTTGATCCAGGAGCTTGGAGCTCAGCTGGACCTCTTTGGGCACCTTCTCTTGTAGATCCTGTGCCTGCTCCCTGCTTGGGGCTGCTGTGGCATGCACAGATACCTCAAAGGCAGCTTTTCTGTGGCCTGTACCTTTGCATTCAGAGTGTGGCACTGGAGCCTCCTTGATCTGCTCATTAAGCTGGGGGGTCAGCACTGGCTGGACAGCCAAGGTGTAGCTCCGCTCAGCATGCTGCTGCTCCTGTTTGCTCTTGCAATTGCTAGGGTTGGGGCTTTGGTGAGAGAAAGCTGGCTTCAATGAAGGACTCAGCTCCTGGCGGCTGAGGGTGTAGGGTGAGGTGAGAACAGCCTGGGCAGCACAGCTCTGGATTCGGAAGGGCAAGTCCTTTCTGGCCAGGAGGTTTTCTTTGTTAATGTGTTGAGCAAGAAAGTAGGCTGCGTTCTGATGCTGCTTCATAGCAGAGACCATCTCTGAGACATCAGTTAGCTCTGAAGAGTTGGTTTCATGGCCAGAATCCAAGGATGACTCAGGAGTGATGGCAGCCAGGACAATAAGACCTGAAGAGGGACACAAAGAAAACCCCACAACACTTACACCACACTGCTACGTGGAGGAGAGGGGAACTCCATGTGGCAGGAGGGTCCCAGGAATGCAGGACACAGCATCCCATCAGAGAAACTTCAGTGACTTCTTGCAACTAAGAGTTAATGCTTTTAAGAGAGATCACTTGTCAACACTGAGCTGGCTTGCTAGCTCAACTCAGCAAGAGCTCTTGGCCCAGGAAAAGGTCCTGGGAAGCTTTCCAGTGTTAGTGACAGCAGAGCTACGGGGACTTGTCTGGAGCAAGAAGGAAAATCAAGCAACAGCTACTCTGCCATAGTGAGCAGGGCAGTCAAGGCGGGAAGAGGGACAAAGGACTGTGTTGTCAGCAGGCTGGTCCCAGAGACGCCCATCTGACAGCAGGTCTGCCCTGTGAAGGGCTCACATACTGCAAAACCTGGGTGGGAGTCTGCAAAGACAGGGTCGAAGGCACCCACTGAGTGGGGTCACAGCAGGAAGGAACTCATGTTTGTAGTACTGGTTTGTTAGTGCCTCACCTCAGTATCGTGGCACATGGACCATGGCAGATATGGGATAATCAAGAGACTCCTTCAGCCACTGCCAGGGAGAGAAGTGCCACCTCAGCTTCTTAGAAATCTTCTGAGCAGCAGCTTGGCTGCTCCAGCTAGAGCCTCTTGCCACAACTTAGTTTTTACTAGAAACTGCTCCACAATCACATATAGGATGGGAGAAGGAGACTAAAGGGAAGGATGTACCATAGGAAAGAAAGGCTATAGGGTAAAAAAGTAAGTCACAGTCACTGAAATACCTGCTGTTGGCTGTGGTGGGGGATGAGGACAATCCTCTGAAGCAGCCAGGGCTTCCAGTGCCTGCAGGGTGGACACCAGGGCATCATCCAGCTCTTGGGCATGGTCTCGGACAGTCCGTGGTTGCACATTGTCTATCAGTGTGACAGGGATCTCATCGTACAGGATGCCGCAGAGGTGCCGGCCCTGCTCCTGGCTCTGGACAGCCACCCGGCGCTTGGGGTCATCCTCGTCCGAGCTGTTGTCTCGGAAGCCGGGAGGAGGGGCAGCAATGGCAGGGAGCAGGGACGTTGTCTCATCTTCTTCCTCGTCGCTCTCGGGAGGGGGAAGCGACATCAAGTCCACCATATTGTCCCGGGTGCTCCCGGGCTTGCCCCCCTTGCACGAGGCTAGCCGGCTCTTGATCTTGGCTCGGCAGGACTCGCAGTAGAAGTGCGACACGTCGCTCCGCAGGTGGGTGTCTATAGTGTGTGCCCTGGCCCTGCTCATGTGCCTGTCTTGGTCAAGGCCATCTGGGTTGTACTCATTAGCTGCCCCGTTGTAGCCTTGGCCAGAGCTTTTGGAAGTGGGGTCGGATTTGGTCCTGGGACGAGTTTCCTCAAAAAAAATCAGGTTTTCATTGATATCCGTCCTGCTCTCTCGCTCCTTCCTCTGCTCTCGCATGTGTAGGTAGCAGAAGCTGATGAGCTCCGAGTCCGAAGCCCTGGAAGCTGGAGCCTCGGGTGCCCTGGCGCTGGTGGCAGAGCCAGCCACCAACCCGTTCTCGTTCTTTCCCGTGTGTCTCATAGCAGCAGGCTGGTGGAGGTTGTGTGCGTTGATGTAATCTAAACCAAAATCACAACAGGCACATTAGCAGCAGCATCAAGAAGAAGGGAAAACAGCATTGGGAAGCTCCTGCTCACCCTGGAGAAACACCCATGTGCTCTCTGCCCTCCAGCCCTTGGTGTGCCGGACTGCAGGGGAACATGAGTGCTTCCTGCAGCACAGCCAGGCCACCTGGATGCGACCATGCAACCAATTCCCACCCACTGAACAGTCCATGACTCGGGGAGACACCCAGTGTAGCTTGTCTGACCTTAAGTGACAGACACCCCCCTTGCCAGTCCCCTGTCTCTCACTGTCCACAGCCCATGCATTGTTTCTGGCTGGCTGATCAGGTTAGCTCCAAAAGAGTCCTCTGCTCCTGCTGTTCAGCATTTCCCTGCAACAGCCTCCCCTTGCTCCCTTGTGCAAGGCAAGTGGCTTAAATATTCCTTGAACGTCTGGCCAGTAGTCCAGCCCTCAGGAGGGGCATCTGTCTGCATTACAGGTTGGGTTGTGCAGCTGTGCTGAGAATGACTGCAGGGGAATGAGGGCTCTGTCTTACCAAGTATAAATTAAATCAAACAAATCCTAATTAAATTCATTAGCTCAACAAATTGGACAATTTGTCTCTCAAAACACACATTTGTATTATACTGTTCATTACCTGCAATGATAAAAATCCCAATCAAAACAATCTCTCTCTCATTTATGGACATACTGGTACTCAGAAATGACAGTTGTGTGAGTGGAGATGCTGTGGTGGGGTGGCTTTCCCCAAGCCTGACACCTCTGATGGGTCACACTAGCAGCCTGCCCCACAGCTCCAGCATGGCACACCACCTCCTACAGAGGGCAGGGCTCTGGCACACAGCTCCTTAGGGAAATGCAGAGATGGAGCTAACTGACAGCATCTGCACAGAGTGTGCATTTCTAAAACTGTCTGCAGTTCAGCCAAAGACTTTAATGGGCCTCAGGGAAGATGGATGTGCTCCTCTTCTAGGCAAAAAGCATGGCCAGGGCTTGATTTCACATTTAAGATTCTGGCACAGCCTGCCTGCAGCCTGGAAAGTCAAAGCCTGGCTAACTTGATTCATCTCAGTGGAGCTTTCTTATAGTTCCTGCAGAGATGTGCTAATGATCAGCAGTCCCTGCTCCCTGTGATCTGCCTAGCTCCTGACAGCTCAGCCTGAAGCCATGGTGAGACTGTGGCAGACTATTATTACTTCCCTAGTCCTGCTGGCCACACTGGTTTTGATGCATGCATTCCTCTGACTTGCCACAGCCATGTGTCCCATGTGTCCTTGTAGCCCATTTCAGGCTGACACGACCAAGGGAAGGACTACTCTGATGATAGCCAGTTAAGTTAGAAACACCCTCTGCTCATAGCAAAATGTGACTAAATGTGTTTCCATAGGGTACCCAGAGCAGAGAGCATGGTGCCAGCTGTCAGTAAGAGGTGCAGGTGAAGAACAAAAAGGAAATCATGTGCATATACTTATACCAACATCACCTGCCAGGTATTTCCCTGGGTTCACTGACGTTGCCACAGATGCTTTCCTGATGCCTCTGGTGAGTGTGTCCTCCCACGTGTGCTAAGTCTGTGTCTGGTACCTTCCTCAGAGGCACTGAGTCCTTTCCTGAGGACCCTGCTAGCTCTTAGCACTCTTTCCACCTCCCCCAGCTAGTCCCATCTCGAGGAGGCAGTTTTGACACTCTGCCAGCTAAGCTGAAGACTCATCACAGCTCCCTAGAGCTGCAGTGTCACGCACGAGGTCTGGGTGAAACCTTCCAGGCTCAGCTGGGTTGGTATTTTGCCCATCTCCACCCTCTGATCCAGTATTTTATATTTCCCTATACAAAACATATTCAATGTGAACACCTGCATGTAGAATCATAGAATCATAGAATCATTATGGTTGGAAGGGACCTCCAGGGTCATCAAGTCCAACCTTTATCCCATCATATTCCTAACCATTAGACCATTAGACCATGGCCTCAAGTGCCTCATCAACCTGTTTTTTGAACACCCCCAGGGATGGTGACTCCACCACCTCCCTGGGCAGCCCATTCCAGTGCCCGAGCACCCTCCCAGTAAAGAACTTCTTCCTAATCTCCAACCTAAACTTCCCCTGACGGAACTTGAGGCCATTTCCTCTCGTCCTGTCATCAGCAACTGGAGAGAAGAGACCAACACCAGCCTCACTACAACCTCCATGTAGCTCATGGTTGGCTCTTGTTTAAAATCCCCCTTGAGAATCATCATTTTGAGGGTGACTCACACCTGAAATCCACCCTCAAGAAACAGAGCATCGGTGCCTGGTGGGACAGAACCTGTCTTTAGCTGTTCTGGTCTCCTGCTCTGCTGAGACCAGCCCTCTGCTTCATGCATCAGGCTGGGCACCTGAAAAGCTGGAACACCAAAGTTTCCTTTGTGATGTAGGAAATCAGCAGAGCAGCCATGCTTGCAGAGCTGCACGTGCAGCCCAGACCCTCACTGATGAAGGCAGTGGTGTCCAAAGGCCACGAGAGCGCAGTCCCTGGCCGAGTGCATCCACTCGTGTTGGCCTCTGGAGCCAGGACACTGGCCAAGGAGTGTGTGCTGCATCCCTGCGGGAATGCACAGGCTGTTCTGTGAGGAACCAACATTTAGCTGGCAGCATTACAGGTCTGTTCAAACAGCACCTCCTGGATCTGCTCTAGGAGCTGCCAGCACAACCCTTGCAGTGAGTGGTTAGGGCCCCAACCGACACCACGAGTCAGAGCTTATCCAAAATGAGGACTTGACTCCCTGCTCCTTGTTTTCTCGTTAAAAGAGGGTTTGCTGGTTCTGCAGGGGGAATGGGAGCATTGTGGAGATGCCAGAGAAACCCCTGTCCTTTCTAATGCTGCAGATCCATGGATGGAGGGATTGGAGGTGGTGATGGTGAGGCTGGGGAAGGGGCTCACACAGAAAGCAGAGGCTGAAACGTACCTGCCTTGATAATCTGAGCTGGGGGAGGCTGGCTGGGGGCCCTGGAGAATATCATCTTCTTGGAGTCCACCAGGAGACGGCAGTAGCCTGCGATCAGGCAGGCGAAGTTGGTGGCTTCAGGCCACTCCATCAGCAACACCAGTGGCTGGAAGGCAAGAGAGGGAAGGCGCTTGAGGGCCATGCAGCTCAGCTGACATGGGCCCAGTACTCCAAACCAGTTGTGCTGGGGCCCTGCACTGGTGTAACTGATGAGCTGACTGGCACTTTTAGCACCCACACAGGAAAAAACAGCCAGATTCACGTCCTTGCTCCAGGTCACCCAACAAATAGCTGTGCACAAGAAAGGACCTCACTGCAGCTGTAATTCCTGCTTGCTGACTCCTCTAAGGATGACGAAAGAGGTGGAACCCCACAGGGCACAGGCTATGGTATCATGGCTCCTATGCAGCTGGTTCCTGATCGTTTATCTGCATGTCAATGCTATAAGCTTACCTGCAAGCACCAGTTTAACCATCAGGCCCTGAGGAGCTCAGGGAGTTTGTGGGGTCTCCAGTTCCCAGAACTCCTGTTTAATTGTAGGCACCACACTGCCCTCCCATAAACTCAGACATCTGCTTCCACCGAGATGCAGAAGGGGCAAAAACCCATTACAGGCTCCCCTAGTCACAACTCTGAGCCTGTGGATCTTATTTATATCTAACCCTTCAGAAAATTAAATTTGTGCCTAGCAGCAGATGGTGTCTTCTCATTTAGGAGAGCATTTATTTGTACGTTAAAAAAGGTCTTTGCTTTAAAGACAAGAAAAAAATCAGACATGATCTTTGTGCCACATGTAACCTCACGGCACAATCTAGCAGCAGACACCACAACTCCCCTACTCCTAGCTTATCCCAGGGAGAAGATTAGCTAGCTTGGGAAAGCTGTCCAGGTGGGATCCACTCTTGCCCACCCAGTGAGGTCCCATGGATCTGGCTGTGCAGAGCAGCCTGTGCCAGCACAGTTTGGTTCAGCAGTCCATGCTTGGTCTGAGCCCCCAGCATTGCTCGAGGTGGACCCATGAGATGGGAAAAAAAATGACAGTGCCTTCAATAAAATTATGGCATCTCTAGCCCTCATCTACCCCTTGCACTAAGTGTCCCTACCTAAAGGACCTCTGTACCCAGGTAAATGGCTTAGCTGAGGCAACTGGGCGATGTTTAGCTACAGCTGTGGCTCAGGCTGCCTGTCCTGCCAGGCTCAGTCTCTTGCACACTGACAGCCCTTCAGGATACAGAAGAAGTAATTTGCCACATCCAGGGCAAACCAAACCTGTTTTAAAAACCACTTAAGCCTACACAGTGTGAAAAGCGTTAAAGCTATTTTAGTTTTCTGGTTTTATAACCACAGGAGGCTCCTGTTACCCACTGGCCAGTTCTGTGCCCTGTTCAACACTTGCTCTTTTAAGCCACCAAGCCAACTGTGCCAAAGGAGGACTCAGCCTCATCATGCTCTGGACCATACAATGCAATAAACCTGGGTGTGAAGCCATTAGCCCTGGGCAGAGCTGGGTGTGATCCCCAAGCCACACCAGCCACTGGCAGGGGCTGATTTCTCCTAGGGCCAGGATAAAGTAGTTTCCTCTTTTGCTGCTGTGCAGGAAGAGAAAGGAAAAGAAAGAACCTGACGTGGAGGAGAAATAACCTGACAAGCGAACACACTCTGCTGAGAGGCTCTTTCTGCATCATGGAAAATAAACCTGAGATGACACAGATCAAAGGGAAAGTATCAAGATAGAGAAAAAGGAGAGAAGAGATTCTCCACATAGCTCGAAGGAGGAAGGCATGGAGTGGTAAGGGGGGGGTGACACCTCTTAGCCCATCTCCAATCTTGACATAAGTGATAAAAGGAAACCATGTGTTCCAGTTCTTGGTATGAAGAATCCTTAAAACAAGTGGCTTCCTCACAGGGCTAAGCCTTCTTGGGTTTTTCAAGCCATCTGTTGAATGAAGAGACATTTACGCATTTTCCTCTCTTTGTTATGCAGCAGGAAGGGATGAGTGCTAGCAAAGAGAAAGGAGCAAACACCAAGGGGAGGAAGGCAATGGCTGATGAGTATCCACTACAGAGAGAAGAGGCTAAGGCGGGTTGAAAACTCCCTTTCTAAAGGAAAACGAGGGGGGTAGTTTCCACCATGTGAGTCACACACCAGAGATTCACAGCTAGCTGTCAGGGACACCAAGGGAACACAAAGGTGCACAAAGCCATGGACCTTCACTGCCTCCCTGTCCACACTCACTGTTCATCCAGTGGTGCAGTCCTGGTACTCCAGCTGGGTACCAGTACCTCCGAGACCCAGCTCTATTTTCACCTTTGCTCAGATACCTCTGCTTCAGGATGCTCCCACGCATCCAGAGATGGGCCTGTAGGTTCTTGCTGTCAAGAAGCAGCCCCTGTATCAGTCCTCCCGAAGGGAGACAGGGCTGAGACACAACCACCCCAACTGGTGTTTCTTGCCTACAAGTAAAACACACACAATGCACCAAGATGCCACAAGCTCCCTCCCAGGTCTCCAATCAAGCTCAGCCTCCAGACTGGCTTCCAGCAATTGGTGCATGGCATGCTGGGGTTAATTGCAGCACTTTGCTCTGAAAAAGAGGAATCTTAATACTGATTAGCATTACGGCTTACCGAGGGGGTCTTAGAAACAATTACTCTCACATCCTGGCAAGCAAGCAGCATAAGAGTTTTTCTCTAATTGTCAAGCATTCAAATATTGTTATTAGGGATTAATCCACTTCAGGGCCAGCTTGAAGCCATCCACCAGCGCTGCTGGCAGCACTTCAGTGAGCTCCTCAGGCCTGTGCTGCAGGGGCTCTGTGTCCTGCTGATGGATTATTGGCCGTTTAAAAAGAAATTGAACGTGAGCAAAGCTGCTGCAGTTGGGCTGTGCATCTCCCCTGGCCTTGGTAGCACAGGTCTGGCTGTAACTCTTTCCTACATGGGTTACAAGACTCAGTCCCTCTCTTCCACCTACACAGGTAATTTTGCCAAGATTCGAGACTTCCACCCTGCTGCCATATCTCCCTGAAAGTGGCCAATAGATCTGAAAGTGATTTGTGAGGTCAAGAGGCAAAAAGGCAACACCATCACAACAGCCTTGTTTCCTTGGGAAATCAGGCTACAAAGAGGAGGTGTCAGAGATAGCAGCTAACAGAGATGTTATTTTTAGACACTGGCAATCTTGGTCACCCTGTTTCACACAGCCAAGGCAAATGAGATCTTGTGGAGACAGCTCAGCTTAGGTGATCTCAGCAAACATAGACTTTCTGAGCAGTTGCATGAAAAATTTCCAACTAATGTTGCTAAGGGTTTTAGATAGTAAATTCAGGGCAGCTTTGCAGGGAGCTGCTTTAAATAACAACAACAACACAGGACTGTAGTCTGTGCTTTGGGCTTCCTTGTGATACCCATGTCTTGGCAGCAAATGGGATTGACCTCCTTTCCTTTGGAAACATCCACAAGGAGTAGTGAGGACTTGTGCCTGTGGTCAGTATTGGCCTGGTCCCCAAGGGGCTGGGGCTCATGCAGCGACCCTGCCACCCCCTGCAAGTTTTTTTAACCTGATGCTTAATCTCAACCAAACCTGACAAAAAGGCAGCAACCTGATGGAGTGTGAATCTTTGTAAGTCTTCTAAACCGGGTGGTGTGGTATAGCAGAGACTTCTGTGAGCAGCCAGAAGGCAGGGAAGGATGCAACAGGAGCCACTCCAGTGTCATTCCTCTAAGACCTGCTCCTTGCCTTGTCAGCACTGATTATTTTTGGAAGTGGCCACAAAATACAGTACGACTTCCCCAGCTGTTAATAAGAAGATGTTGCTAATTACTGATGGGGAACAAGTTATTAACTAGGTTAACTCTCTGGTTATCCTCCTGCCACACACCGATGGCGTGTCACTGCCTACCAGCCCTTCCTCCTCCTCCTCCTCACCAGCATGTTCTTGCTGAAACAGCAGCGGGGGCTCATATCCCAGTGGCCCCAAGGGCTCTGCTTCCCCAGGATGCCAAAGCAGAAATGCCTGTCTGATTTTTGCCAGGGCAGCAACAGCTTTAGGAGGAAAGCTGGTTTTACACAGAAGAAAACTTATTGGGACAATCCTACAGCTATAAAAATGGCTAACATGAGATTCCCAGCAGGATGCACGGGTAAAGGTTCATCTCTAACCTGTAATATGCCAATATGAAAAGAAGCAAATTTTAAACAGAATGCTTTTTCTACATCTAAATGCATAATACCTGCCTGAAATTACTGATGTTTTGATCTTTTACTCATACTGATTTGCTAGATTCTTTAGTTCTAATAAGAAATGGACATTTTTTCACTTACAGCTTCCTGCTTGGCAACCACACTCTCTGAAAAGTGAAAAAAAATACATTTGTACTGGATATAAAAGATTAAGTTTTCCATTATCTTATTAAGGATATAGTGCTATTTCTACTACACTCTGACTTTAAATCAAATCTCAGTGTCTTCTGGAGGATATTTTCTTGTTCAGACAAAGGTGAAGGTTTCATAGAAGAACGTCTGGAGGAAATTTTATGGCCAAGGTTATGCTAGAGGATCTTAACAGCCTTAATATTTAAATTTATGACCTGATCTGTGCATGCTATAACCCTTAAGCTTATGTGCACTTCCTTTTAATCACACCCCTTTATCATGTACTTTGGGTCTTACCCTGCTTTTTTAATGTAGTGCAGTAGAAAGGTGGGAGATGAATTTACATAATTTATGTCCCCTGGTTTACTTGAGGTGCACTGCCAAGTTTTTATTTAACAATATAGGAATCTGGGTCTAATGAGACAGCAGTCAATTTTTCACTTGTACATTGACCTTTCCTTCCCCCTCTTTAAGCATTATTAACTCAGCTCTATCAATACCAGGCTGCTTGTGATTAGGACCATTATTTCCCATTCGTTGATCAATAATCCTCAAGCCTTTGTTAGCAGCAGACTTTCAGGTTTCTGCAGCAGTGTCTCCTTCCTTGGGGTTTGAGCAGCTGCCATCTCGACTGAGTGAACACCCTCTTTGTTCCCTGCATGGTCCCATCAAACGTCACAGTGGATGGAGAGGTACCTCTACAGTCTGCAAACTTGTAGGTGTCTCCTCTCCACTTCGATGGTGGTGCTGCTGCATTCCGGGAAAGGTCCAGGTCCTGCCTGGCTTTCATCTCCTCCCCAGCTACTTAAATGGCTCCTGCTCTTCCTTGTGGGATTTCTAATAACCAGACCCTGATGGTGCTTTTGGCACCCTCCACATTTCCTATTTGTTGAAGCAAGTTCTCAGGACCCCCAAGGTTGCAGCCCCATCAGGCTGCACTCATGCCCACACCACTGGGTGCCTGAGATCTGCTTGTTTGGTTGGTTTTGTTTGTTTTTAAGTAAACAAATCAAATTTGGCTTTGTAAGCTTGGAAACTCATCCTCTCCACATGTTGTCTGACTCCTGTGTTTCTGGCTGGCTCCCGTGTTTCTGGCTGGCTCCCATCCTGGGTGCCCGTGGGCAATGTCTCGGGTGGCACTGGTGCTGGCACCACACCTTGGTACATGCTCTGCTTTACATCCCACTGGGAATGCTCTGTAAGGGGGGAAATGGCACTCATGCCTCCCACCCCAGGTACTGAGCCAGAGGAAATCTCAATCTCTCCCACGAGATGACAGTGTTTCAGAATGGCTTAATGCAACTAAAGATGAATTCAGCTTTAGATTCATCCTCACTCCAAGGCCTTGCTCTCCGTGTAGGAAAAATCATTGCTTGTACGAGCGGGAGTAATGCCTGCCTCACCTGCTCTCGTCACTTTGATGGGGGTCCCCACCATTTTCAGGCTACAATTTGGCCAACGCACGTAGGGCAGTGGCCTCAGCACCTACAGTGTGTCCCTGCCATGCCCGGCTGGGGCAAGCACCACCGGGTTTGGGGCCAGCTCTGGCCCCGCCGGCAGTGAGAGGGAGGGGTGGCTGGTGGGCAGGACTTGGCTCCTTCCAGGGGGAGAGAAAAGGCTGCACCCTGGCCATGCTCAGTGGCTTTTTATTTCCATGGCAGGCTGGAAGCCTGCCAGGGCCCCCGGGATACTGACATCCATAGCCAGATTCCAGGCGCAGCAGCAGCTAGGGACCTTTCTGAATTAATTTTTCCTTTGTTTTCCTCTTCTGAGTCTTGATCTCAGCTAAAGCGCCGGCTGGCTGCAGGCTCTGCTGGGAGACATGAAGTCAATTACCCCAATGCCTTTGATTGAATCGCGGTTGGTGAGCAGCCAGCTATGGTGGGACCCGGCACGGGGACCAGGCGTAGCCTGGGACAGTTCCTCTGTTTAACTGCAGATGCTTGTCTGGGCTTGGTCAGCCTGGCTGCCCCCCGAGCATCCTTCTTTCATTCCCATTCAGAGGGCTTCAGCAGCTTTTCTACCAGCGTCAGGACTGTCAGTAATAAAAAGTCTAGTGGTGTGTAGCTGTGTAAATCAGAAATGCTCCATTTGAAAAGGCAAAAGAACAAAGCCTTTGCTTCTGCAGGAGCTGCAGGGGTGCAATCCAGCTGGATGTCAGGAGCTGGATCTGATGTGCCCATGGAGCTGAGCAGCTCTCCCCCTGCCTCCTGCACCGGGGAGCTTGGGTGAGTGCAGTGAGCAGCAACCCCTCTGCCCCCTGTCAGTGCTGCTGGGCTTGCCCAGACGTTGGGCAGGAGATGCTGACACTGCCCTTGAAGCTTCTCTATGAAGGGTCCTCCCAGCATTTCCCTCCCTCTTGTCACCCTCACAGAAGCAAACATCTAAAGAAAGCAAAGCAGAGGCACCAGCCCTGGGTTTGTATCCCAAATGGGCTTTTTTAAACAGAAACTGAAGCCCAGGATGGAAAAGCTTCAATGCAAACCAATTAACAACACAGTAAATAACTTATAAGCCAAACACTGCTTCTGTTCCTCCTGAACTAAATGCAAATGATTTACAATCTCCTCAAACCTGATTGTTACCTGAAAATCTTCCCAAGCTCCTACCTGGCAGGTACGCCTGGGCTGCAGCTGCAGGGAAGCAGAGGATGAGGATGTTGGGATGGTGCTGGCTGGTGTGGTCACAGTTTGCAGACCTCCCAGCTGATGGCTGCTCCAGGCCTGACCCCTTTTCTTAACCTTTAAGATCGACTACGCAGCATCAATAAACCTAGCCTTAGAAATTCAAAATGACCTTTCTGCACAAATACCTTAACCCTCACTGACAAGCTGCTGTTTCCACAGTAACCCAGTGAGCAGCTGCAATGGGCTGCCACCACCTCACTGGTTCAGCCTGGCTCGCCCGCATCCCTGCCGTTACCTGGGGAACATGCCAAGGCTGCCCCAGCACCAGCACCCTGCAGTGTAGTGCAGTGCCAGGCATCATGGTGTAACGGCCCCAGGGGGATGCCCCCACCTGCTCTGCAATCCACAGGGCTCTGACAGGCTTCCAGGGGCGATATGGATTTGAGCACAGGTCCCCAGAGCAGTCAGGACACTACTTCACAGAATCACATAATCACAGCGTGATCGAGATTGGAAGAGACCTTCAAGATGATCCAGTCCGACCCCTACCTGCATCCCCACTCACCCACATCACCCAGCACCACATTCAGATGCCTCTTGAACACCTCCAGGGATGGTGACTCTACCACCTCCCTGGGCAACCTATTCCAATACCCAATCACCCTGACAGGGAAGAAGTTTTTCCTAATGTCCAATCTGAATGTCTGAGCACAACCCTCTAATGGTTTACAGCTCACAGCAGAAACAGATTTATTTGCAACCCAGGGCTTTAGCCAATGACACATTCAGTGCAATAGAATAATTGCAGGAAGCAGATTAGCACTGCAAGGTAATGATCTTCTTGCCTGCTTTACTTAGCCTGTCTCATCCATTGCTGTCCTGCGTGGGATCAGGATATGCCTCATTTTGGAGCAGACATTCTGGCTTTAAAACCCAGCCCTTTGGATAATGGTTAAATGAAGACAGATAACAGCAGCCTCTGCACTGCCAGGGTGCTGTTGAGCCTGCTGAGGCTCACAAATGGGATGCTCACTCTGCTTCAGGCAGGCAGAGGGGCTTTCAGTGGCTGTAGGCAGCTGCCTGGAATTTCTCAGGGAGATAAAGCTGCTGTGCACATGTATGTGCCTGTGGAAAGTTGCATGTGAGCTGCCTTTTCTCCATCAACTGGGAGGCTAGATAGAGGGGACATGGGAGAGGGTCTGCTCCTGCAGCAGGAGAGGTCTGGTGGTGTTAATTGATGCTGAGCACGGCTGAGGGAAGTGGCACTGCAGGAGCTGTGGAGAAGCTGCGTGGGAATTGTCACTTAATTTATAGCAGATGCATGTCAGCATCTCCTCAGCCTCCAGCACATCTGCCGCTCCTGCAGCCCATCTCAGCCATGCCCCAGGCTGCACCAGGGACAACAACTCCTCTCTCCCATGCCAGGGAGGGGACAGCAGCACCAGAGGGGCCCATGTGCTCCACTATGAGCTTGATGTGCTCCCAGCACTGAGCAGTATCACGTGGAGCAGAACTAACCCCACACATCTCCCTGTGCAATCCTTGCAGCCAGTGAAGCAGCCATGGAGATACATGACAGCAGGAACATGCCATGAGCCACGAGCAGTCAGTCACAGGGTCACGAGCAGCGTATTATTAATGTATTAATATCATGATTTATACAAACATATCCAAGGGGTGTGGGCACTAGGAGGAACTAGAAAGGTTACTTATGGCGTAGACAATATCCCTTGGTTATACCTACTCCATAAACAGCAAGGAGGAGACCCTGCAGGCACCTGCACAGCACAGACAGCCGGAGGGGCTGGGCAGGGAGGGCTTCCACCTGATGGAGGTTAGAACCCTGAGGGATCTGGGGGATCTGGGGGGGTGGGGAGGGCAGAACAGAGAGGGACCTGTATTCTCTCCCATTCCTGACACGCTCTATAAAAGCCAGGAGGACAGGCAGTCCATTATCTTCTTCCTGCTTCCCTCTCCCTTGCTGCCTCTCTGCACTGGAACGTCCCGGAGAAAGAATCCTGCCCTTTGCCATCAGCTCACCATGTGCTCTGCAGGATTCAAGTCCATCAGGTGCTGGGAAGAGCTTTGCACCCTTTTCCCATGTCGGCTCTGCCACGAAGGACTTTCAGGGACTTCTATCAGCAACCATCCAGATCGGGTTCTGTACACACCTGTACGCTTTGTTCCTTCTGCCACGTGTTACTCTCCCTTCCCCATTCTATTAAACCTGTTGGAGTTTCAACTTCCAACCTTTAAGTTTCTCTTCCTTATTCCCCTTTTCTATTTCCCTGGGAGGGTGGAGGGGAGGAACAGAGAATGATTCTGTTCCCTGGGTTGTGGCTTGCCCTGACCATTAAACCAAGACAGTTCCACAAGCACTGCTGACACACGAAACCCCACGAGTCCCCTCCAGTACCTGCATCCAGCCCATGGGCTGTTCCTCTCCACCCTTGAGGAGAGGCGAGGTGCTCTCCTGCCTCCAAAGAGTCCTGCTACCTGCCTGTCACGCCTGTCTGTCCCAAGGACCCTGCCTGAACCACTGGGTAGGTATTTGGGTCACGGCCAGAATGCCACCATGCCTGCACTGCACACCCTGCCTCAGTCCCTGCCTCTGCTGTAGAGGAGCCAGGCAAGCAAGGGAGATGCCGCAGAGCACGTGCCCTGTGACCACAATGTGAAAGGGGCTTTTGAGTCCCTAGAAATCTCCAAGCAGATGCTCCGACACGCACTTGTGTCCTGAACCCCCTCAAAGGTGAGCACCGAACCCCCAGCACTAGCCCCTCTCCCCCGTGCCTGCCTCTGTGGCACCCGTGCCTACCTTGGCATCCAGGATGCTCGTCTCCACCCGAGCCACCCCCTGGTTCTCCCTGAACAGCTGGATCTTGCTGACCTTGCTGAATTCTGACAGCACTGTGGTGAGGTTGGTCTTCAGGTCGATGACGTGGCTGATGCCGTGCCGGGGTCCCACCAGAAGCATGGTGGCTGGCTGCTTCTCATCCTGGTAGCATGAGCACACGGAGAAAGAGAGAGATGGACAGGGGTGAATAAATGCACTATGGGGCTGCACAGGCTGTGTCTGGCTCTCTCCATGGAGCCAAGCCTCAATGTCATCAGCTTGGCAGGGTCCTGGATGCCTTTTGCAGAGCAACAGGTGAAGCTTGTGAGATGAACCCCTCTCCCTGAGCCTCTCTGCAGAGATGGGAATGGTGTGCAGGATGCCAAGGCTATTTAAAAATAAAGCACTGTTCACATGAAATATTCAGGCCTGCTGGTGTCAGTACAAAAAAGTAAGGGCATGTTACAAATCTGTGCGATCTGACATTGCCTCTGAGAGAAGGAAGCACAGAAGGGAGTGAATGCACTTTAGAAAAGAAAGAAGACTAAAACCTTGACTGAAAATAGAGATCTTTCTTGCTTTGGTCTGCCCTGGAAGGATGCTTCAAATCAGACCTGGGCGTGAAGAAGTGCTGGGCAGACCAGTGCAGAAGAGAATAAGGGAATACTTTTTATTACCTATGTGTGGTTTAACTCCTAGGCTGGCTCAGTCATTGCTTTGGTGTCAGAGATGAAAGAAAAGGCAGGGCACCCACACCAGAGGTGAGCTGCCCAATGCTGCACACCCAGGCAGTGTTGGGGGCAGGCTCCCACTGCTCAGCCATAGCACCGACCAGACATCATAAGGTTCTGTCTTCACCTATTTCCTACAGGCAGCCCTTTGAGCTGCCAGGTGAGGAGCTCAAGGCGTGGTAGAAGCAGAGCAGATCAAAGGCTGCAAGAGATGAAACCCAGGAGGTAAAGCAAAGGAAGCCAGGAAAGTGCTGAGACCTTGGGTGGGGGTAAAGGGAAGGATGGCAGAGAGGTGACACTTACATGGAGACCCCTGGATGGGAGGTGGAGCAAGAGGGATGGAGAGGTGAGCCAGGTAGTGGGGAGCCTTAGCGGATCCACCATTCTCCTGTTTGGCTTGGTGGCTTTCTTCCTGCTGTGGAGAAAATGAGGTGGCTTGGGTGAGGGGTGGAGATACCTCTGATGGAGATGAGGGAGGAGTGGGCTGTAGCAGTGACAGCTTCCTGAGAGCTGCTAAGCAGCGGTGAGGCTGGACCACTGCTGATGGAGACAGTAAGACCAGCCAGGCTACTCCCTGCATAGACAAGCAGGGAACACAGTGACCTTTGCCAAGGGTGGCCCTCCTCCGAGATGGCAGGGTGCTACCAGGGCAGGAACAAGCTATAAGCATGCCTGAAACTACTCTGACTTCATTGAGCAGGTCATCTCCTTGCCCAAAAGGCTGGCAAGTACACAACCAACTCTGACCCTGCGGAGCTGAAGGTCTGACCTACTGTCAGCAGAGGCTCTGAAGGCTTTTCTGGATGGGTTTGGACCCCAGCAGGGCAGAGCAGGAGACCAAGGGAAGTAATTTCTGGGGGAGCCACATCTCCCCTGGCTCTGCCCTTCAGCACACACTCAGGACCAGCGCCAAGCACCTCCCAGTCCATCCTGAATTACCGTACCAGTCCCACTGTGTTGAAGAGGACCCCAGCAAAGGTGGGCAGCTCGTTCAGGATCCTCAGGTACTGCAGCTTTGCCTGGGCCGTGGAGACCTGACAAAACACATCACATGGGTGATCACCACCAACACAAGAGGGAAGAAACACAAGAGGCTGGTGCAAACTCAGGAGCTTCCAAGCAGAGGTGTGCAGTGCATTGGTGGGCATCTTGGGGCATGGGTTGTGCTGGCAGCGGGCCTGGGGGCTTGACATAGGGTAGAGGGGGTCCCTGCTCTCCTGCTGTCCTGAGGCAGATGCCTCAGAGCAGAGGCACAACCAGGGAAGAGCCCAGATGCTTGACATAACCCCCCCAGGGGATGTACAATCCACCTCAAGATGTGTAACCCTCCTGGAGGATATATAACCCCCGTGAGGAGCTCAGATGGTTGCATGGACTGAGGCAGTGGCTCAGCAGCCTCCTCCAGAGCTTTCCAAGCCCAGAAGATAATGATAAACACAGGCTTAACTGATGTGTGCTGCTTCAACCATGCTGAGAGCCGTCTCTCAGCTAATCACACCCCACTGATCCTCGCTGCAGTCCCCAAAATCCAGATCAGTTCTTGGAAGTGGATTCAGGAGAGAGAGTGGCTGCCTGGCTATCACCCCAGGATTTATCACCCATCCAAGTGGACTTAAACAGCAATAACAGAAGTCCTAGAGCAGCCAGGGACAGCAGGATGGCTGGGGCAGAGGGCACGCTGCCACCCCACCAGCCCTGAGCTGTGGCCGCGCGGGTTGGGCTCACCTTGGTGCCACCAGGCTGGTTCTGGTGGGCTTTGAGCTGCTGCGAGAGCGATTTCCGGAGGCTCTTCTCTTTGATGAGCTGCAGAAGCGAGGGGGGCAGGAAGGGTTCCAGGCCCCACTCCTTCCTGCGGGGAGGGAAGCTTGCCTAAGCCACCAGGCAGAGAGGGACAGAAACCCGGGGTGTTGCCCAAGAGCATGCTCTTGCCATCAGTGGGAGCCGGAGCCACATCAGCACTTCCCTGGTGACACAGCCGGAGCAGCAGCAGACCCCAGACTGTGTCCCCAAGGGAATGGGACTCCTGGCTGTTTTCACAGCACCAGCACCAGGCTGGGGAGTGCAGCAGTGCCAGCTCTGCAGCTGAGCACAGCTCCCACTCACCTTCAGGTGAGGTTAAGGGTTGCAGGGCAAGTCCCAGGACCTCTTTCGGGGTTCTCCTGGGGTGCTATCTCCCCTCTTCCTTCCCATACACATGGGGCAAGGCCAGCCTGCACAGATGGACTCTATGGATTTAGGACTACCAGGCGTCACAGGAGGGTTGAGCCAGGGCTGCGTGGCTTGGTGATGGCTGAGATTATGCACAGTGCCTTCTCCTTGCCGTGGATGCCAGGTGGAAAATCAGCCTGGGTTCCCATGGAAATGATCCCGGGCTCACAGCAAACATCCTCACCAGCCCTGGTAAGGCTGCAGTGTGCGGATGGATGTCACGTGTGGGGCTCCTGTATGGCCCCGTGGTGAGACCAGGGGCTGTGAGCCACTGCTGCCAAGCCTGTGAGCCACTGCCCAGCTCTAGGGGGCTCCCAGGGGATCTCACACTCGGCACCTTGAAACCTTGCTGGGAGCACACCAGTTCTGCAGGGGCTGTGAGCAGGACCACAGGGAGGGGACACAGGGGAGGGCTGCGCGGTGGCATGGGGAGAAGGAGAAGGACTCACTCCACGTTCTTGAGGGACACCTTCTGGCTGGGGCGGGTGGCTGAGACGGTGATGTAGATGTGGAGGGCAGCCAGCCCCAGCAGCATCTCTGGCTTAGGGTCTGTGCCAAAGCGCTCTCTGATCACATCATTGCGGCTCTGCAGGAGGGAGGAGAGGTGTCCTCAGACAGCCAAAGGGACAGGGCACCTGTCACCCGAGGGATGCCTCCACAGGACCCAGCCTGGGCAGACGTGGACCACGAGCACCATCAGCTCCCAGTTCCCAGGGGCAAGTGCCCTACCTGGATGTACAGGTACTCGAATGCTGCAGGATCCCGGCGCAGCAGCTCCACCGGGTCCTTGGGGAAGAAGCTCACACGGAAGAGGCATCTCATGCCATGGTAGTGTGTCCTCTGCACAACCTGTGGCAGAAGCAGAGGGGAGCAGTGAGCTCAGGAGCTGTCTATATTTGCCTGCAGGGCAGGAGACTCCCCTCTCCTCTCCCCTGGGGTGGGATTTGATTTCTCTCCTCCATGCACCACCTGATCTTTTCACTCTGGGAAGAGCCCAGCCTTGGTATGACAGCTTTGCCTGGTGCTGCAGGGGTTTATGCCACCAAGGTTAATGCTTCCTCCACAATCTCCATTTCATCCCTTGTCCTGTTCAGCACCAGCTTCTTGACTTTTCTGGGCAGGCCAAGGATGTTCATGGATGTTGGCTGCAGCTGCCCAGGCTGGAGCACAGAGCATTTCCACAATGCTGTCAGGGTGGGATGGCTAAAACCCTGACTGTCTCTTTCTTTGGCCACTCTTTGCACCCCTGAGCCCGCAGGACCATGCCAGAAGCATGGAGAGGTTATGCCACCCCACGGCACAAGCCCGGCCAAGCCCCATGCTGGGGCGAGGAGTGTCCCTGTGCCCCAGAAACTGGCCATGGCCAAGCCAGTGCCCTCCCGTCTCCAGCAGCTTACGTGTGCCAGCGGCTGCTTGTCCTGGAGCAGCAGGAACTGGTGGCTCTGCTCTGGGCTGGAATACTCCAGGACCAGGGCAAAGTGCTCGATGTGCCTCAGGGACAGGCGGTCCTGCAATGTCACCATCACGTCCTGCAAACACCACGGACAGGCTTGGGTGCAAGGTGCTGGCTCCCTCCCAGGGTGGGAGCTGGTGCCCCACAGAGCTCCCCCCTCCCTGGCACCTGGGGCCACGCCAGCGCAGGAAGAAGCCGTGGGATGGTACCAGGCACTGATGGGTGAAGTGACCTCATGGCAGGAGGTGACCAGCAGGCAGACCCCCAGCACCTCCGGTAACACTGGGGTGTTTGGGAGAGGGGCTGCAGGGAGCTGGTCACTGGCAGAGGGACTCCCAGGAGCATCCATCCTGGCTGGAGAGCAGGCTCACAGCAAGGAGACAAGGTAGGAGAGGGAGAAAGGCAGAACAAGCCATTGGTGCCAGCTGCAAAGCGTGTCCCTGGGGAGGAGGAGGGCAATCCATCATGCAGTGGCAGCTCCCAGCCAGCCAAGCGCCGATGCAGCGTTTGTGCACGGAAGCAGAAGACAAGGAAAAATGGATTGGCCAGCGGGAGGAGAGCAGCGTCACGGTGCTGTGGGGGAAGTGGACAGGCCCACCTTCACGGTGGTTCGGCCATCAAATGTGAAGGATTTGATCTGCCCGTTCTCCAGGAAAACCTTCAGCACGTTGGGGATGAGGAGGAGAGCTTCTTTCTTCAACATGTCCTGGCACAGGGGCCGGCAGCAGGGGAGGCGAGGAGGATGGGGGGCAGAGAGACAGAGGAAGGGTGGGGAGACAGAATGTCAGTGATGGAGCAGTTATGGCATCCTCTGCTTCTCTGGGCTTATGTGTCAAGAAGCACATTTCCCTGGAAAACCCAGCGTCTCTGCTGAGCCAGAGAAGTGCAGAGCTGGAGCGATTTAGAGCTGCCAGCCAGATTCATCTCCTCAGCTCCCAGCAGCTGCAGTGGGAATGGAGCATCCCACTATGTCCGGCATGTCCCAAGCCATGTCCATGCCTGGCAACCTGTCCCACTCCCCAGCTAGTGTCCCAGGGGAGAGGGGACAGCCAGGGTGGCCCTGAGCCGACCTCCCTTTCCTGACCCCTAACCCAAGCTCAGCCCACCTCATCCGTTGGTGGGTGGAGGCTGAATTTATTTACTAAGAAGCATTTTGATCAGATAATTACTTAATTGATTTTGTTTAAAAATAGAACTTGCTAGAAACGCTTTACAGTGTTGTTTTCCATTTCAATTTGGGTTTTTTTGGTTTGTGTTTTTGCATGCTGTTGAATAAAACCTGTCTGCAATTAAGAGATAATGGCACAGGGCTGGACCAGCACTGCAGCATAACAGCTTCCACTGCCATGCAGCAGTGCCCTGGCCACCCTGCCCCATGCACAGGTGCTCCTGTGAAGCCTCTGGCACTGGATTGGAAGTCACAGACCTTCCTTAAGGCAGGCACTGGCACTGCCCAGATGTCACCCTTGGTTGCCCAGGGGGACTCAGGTTTCCAGGGACAGTTTCTGGGGCTCCAGCCAGCCAGAGGGACAAGGGAGGACCACGGCATGTCCCCCCAGCACTGACCCAATGCCTTGAGTGTACCCAAGACCATCTGACCTGTGGGGCTCCCTGGCCAGGAGGCTGCTCTCACCAGCAGAGCCCAGATCAGGGGAGAGGAGCCCTGTGGTCCCTGGCCACCTTGGGATGCCCCGAGGGGGTGAATCATGGAGGAGGGTAGGGCAGGACTTACTGGGTCTGTCTCGCCGACTGTCACCTGCTCTGAAAAGCGAACCTTTGCCGGGTTGGACCTCAGCTTCGCCTTCTTGGCTGCGCTGATGAAAGCAGATTTGGGAGACTGGAAAGAGAGCACGGGGTAAATCACCTGCCTGCCCTCGGGGCTGTGGCACAGGGACAGCCAGAGACAGGGCCCAGAGAAAGCCTCTCTGGAGCCAGCATGATGATGGGGAGTGGCAGCAAACCACAAAAGGAGTTGGATAGGGAGCAAGTGCCCTTCCCTGTGGTTACAGAGTGCTGCAGGCAGGGTGGGAATGATGAGCAGCAGGCTCTGGAGTCACACAAGGACCCTCAGCATGATGGGGGAGGCTGTGCCCCACTGGGCACATGTGCCCAGCACCCCTGGGCAGGCTTAGCTCCAGCAGCTAGGAGCCAGGGCTTGCTCAGAGGCACTGGCACTGGTTTGGATGGGAGAGAGGAGCCCCTCAGATGTGGATCTGCAGCTGCAGGGAGGAGCCGGGTGGCTGGGAGATGAGAGATGGCAGGATCCTGGGCAGCCCTGTGGGATGTTCTGGGCACCAGGGAGCCTCTGCCTGCACATGCTCCAGCACAGAGGCAGTTATGCTGCAGAGCTGTGTGTGTCTGAGGGTGCTGGCATCAGCTGAGCAGCCTGTCCTGGCTGGTGGACATCCAAAAGCTTTTTTGGAGCACAGCACATACCTCACTCCTGACAGAGCAGAGCTGGGGGGTGGCATTTCTTCCCAAAGAGGTGGGGAGCACAGGGGAGCTCACACTGATCTCCTTCACTGACATCAAAGGGCTCAGTAGAGCAGAAATGATGCCCTGCCACCACCACCACCACTGGCATGATGGTTCAACCTGCTTCAGTGCCACAGGTGCTGAGCCCCAGTGCACCATCATCACCCAGTGCTCAGGCCTGCAGCCTGGCACTCCCATCTCCCCAGGGACTCTGCTGGGAATGACAATGGCATGTCCCTCCCTGCCACCTCTGGCATGAGGGGTCACTTCATCAGACGTGTCTGATGTCCTCAGCAAAGCGTATGGATTTGGGGATATTTTTCCACACTCACTCCTGCAAGGAAGTAGTGATGAGGACAGGGAGATGGCCACATGCCCACATTGACCCTGTGGGTCTGCAGCAGCTCTCAGACCTGACAGCTTGAAGAGCCTTGGGGTGTTGGGACACCAGTCCAACACTTCTGTTGAGCTGCCTGAGTGGTCCCCTGTGGTCTCCAGTGTCCCCACCTCAGTCTCCCAAAGGGCTCTTAACCCCCATTCTGGCTCCCCTGGGGCTGGCCACGGCCCCACCAGTCTCACCTGGTGGGTGTGCAGGACTGTGAGGATGATGAAGTCCTTGGCCTTCCTGTGACAGAAAGGAGAAATGAAGGTGGACAGGACCTCACGGTGGTGGATCTCAACATGTGCATTTGGCTACCGAGAGAGCACATCCCACCCTCCCCAGCCCAGTGGTGGCTAGGACCTTCTTGGGCTCCACGGGGTGCTTGGTAATATGGCTGTGGGTGCTCTCCCAGTGCTACCCACCCCTTGGCCAGCTGGGAACAGGTACGGCACTTGCTCCAAGGCATTGCCCCTGCTCAGGTTGAGGCTTCCCCATGCCACCAGTGACCACTGGTGACAGCCGAGTCTGGGGGTGTGCATCAACACCCCAAGGTTCCAGTTAGAGCAGAGCAGCACAGCATGAGCCCCCTCCCTGTGGTGTTGTCCTCACCTGATGAGCTCAATGAATCTCTCTCTGGGGGCTTCACTCACGTCCTCATCGTTGATGGCCAAGATCTGGTCTCCTGGCAGGAGTTTATCCTCAGAGGGGCCGCCTGGCAGGAAAGAGGGTCAGGGCCAGACCAGGCGTCCCGAGGCTGCAGTTGGGGGGAAGCAGGAGGGTTCCAAGCACCCCCAAAGCGTTTGCCCATGTACGTGGCTGCGGAGGGCACCCTGCAGGCCCAGCGGAGGGGACAGCAGAGGACTGGAGCCCAGGGACAGGTCCCACCAAAAGAAGGTGCCACTGAGCTTCCTGGCACCCTGCGGCCGTGTGCAGGGACCCCCCAGCACACCCTACCTGGTGCCACCGAGCGCACCACCACCGGCCTCTCGCTGCCGGCCACGAAGCCGAATCCGTAGCAGGGGTGGCGCTGGACGGTCACCTGTCGAAGCGTGTCCGGAGGCAGCTGCTCACATTCCATAGCATCGCCACTGCGCTCCTCCGGCATCACATGGCTGCGCTGCAGGGGGGGACAGGCTGTAATGCACCCCCATGGCAGCCCCCCCTGCTCACCCCGAGCCCTCCACGGCACAGGGGGCAGCCCCACTCCGCCTGCTTCCCACATCACTGCCACCACCATGGGTCCCAGCAGCTCGCTGGGACATCCACAGCTTCCCCTCGCCCTGTCCCCCTTGCAGAGCGGTGCTGCTCACTGCCTGTCCTTGCCACGGTGCTGCCAGCTCGGGCAGGGGGACATTTGGGGAGAGACCCCCCCCGAAGGGTGAATCCTGCCATCCTCTCCCAGCAGCTCCCTGTGCCATCCCTGCTCCAGCATCTCACTCCATTAGATGGGACACCTGTGCGGGATAAACTCCTGGAGGTGTGACTCTGGCCATCTGAGGGATGCCACCCCTGCGAGGTTCAGAGGAGATGGCAGCCCTGGCATAGCCAGAGTGCCATCCTCCTGCCTGTCCTCCAGGCTGCTTGGCAGGGCTGCCAGCCTGTTCTAGGGGAGCAACCCCAGCACCAGCGGCTGCCACCAGACAGACAAAGCCATGAGCATGCTGCTGCTTCTGTGCTGCTCATTGCTTGCTATTCAGCCTGCTCAAAAAAAAAATGTCTCTCCTGGCCTTTTGGCAAGACATATCAATTGTTCCATCCCATATCAGTTTAGGATTTGGTGCATCATCCACCTAATGCAATGTGTCTGCACTTCTGACACCCGCTGCCCACCCCCAGTGCTGCAGGTGGGCAGCTGCTGCGGAGTGAAGGGGGACACAAGGGACAGCACATGGGGCTGAAAGGGGGACAGAAGCTTCTTGCAGCTCTGTGCCAGCACATGTGCAGCTTTGGACTTGAGCAAATCACTACCAGGGATGTCAGCTGACATCTTTGAAGGGAGCAGGGTCTGTGCCTGTCCCTGCTGCCTTGTCTCCTATGGGAGTCAGGGGGGCACTGGACACCTCCACCCGATGTCAAGGATACTGTGCTGGCTGTGGATGAGCTGTGCTCTGTAGTGGTGGGAAGCCACCACGGCCAGGTCCAGCCTGATCCATCCCTGGTGCCCAGCCAGATGGGTATCTATGGCTTTCCCCTCCCTCATGCAGTGACACATGGCTGGAGAAGCAAAACAGTGAGAGCTGGGGAAGGGAACTGCTCCTCAGTGGGCACCTCCTGGGATGGGGGGAGTCCCACATGCATCAGCAGTCCCACTGGGGGTGCAGGGCTGGCTCCATCACCAGGAGAGCCCAGCTGTGGGGAAGTGCAGGTGAAACCATCTCTCCTGGGACCAGCTATACACCGCCTCATTAACTGCTCTGTACTCCCATGAGCATTGAAAAGAACAACAGCAACAACAACGAAATCACAGGATTCAACCCATTTTCCCAAACGAACATTATCCAAAGGCATTGTCTGAGCAGGGCTGAATGTAGTGCTGCAGCTCTGCATGCCTGGCACGGCCGGCGAGAACACCTGCTTTGTGCAGAGATGGAGCTGCTGCCAAGAGACAGCAGAGTCCCAGGAGAGACCCTCCCCTTTTGTCCCTGCCAAACCCTCCACAGCAACCCCAGCCCTCCATCCAACAAGCCCCCTGCAGCACGTGAACATGAGAATGAACTGCAGGACCCAAGCACTAGGATGCCTCAGAGATGGGGCTGAGCTCAGTGCAATTGCTCTGGGGAAACCGAGTCAGGGGCTTGCTCACCAAGTCCCAGCCAAGTGGATGACATCTCCCAGACTACAGCTGCCCAGTTAAAGCTGTTATGTCCCCAGATCTGTCCTTTTGTACAGTTTGGGAGTGGGTCTCACCCCCACTGCTCTCCACAGAGCCTGTGCAGAGCCATGACCCTCCGATGACTGCCCAGGAACAGCAGCCTCTCAGGCAGATGAATTACCATCAGAAAAGGTTAGCAGGGAAATCTCTGCAGCTTAAATGGACAAAAGGAAAAGAGAGCACACCTCGTTTCAGCCACAACCAGTCTGCCTTCCAGCATCAAAGAGAAGAGGGGAATAAAGAGCTGGATACTGACAATAAAACTCCTTTACCAGGCTCTTAAGCTGCTCCTCTCCTGATAAGACTTTGATGCTGCAGAAGCATTACCAGGAAATGAAATAAAAGTGGACCAGTGTCTTCATAAGCAGGACTTATCCACTCCTGGAGAAGCAGTAATCTGTTCAGAAGCAGGTACGACGTCTTCTCTGGGCTGCAGCTCTGAACACCCTTCCTGTGGCAGCTCTCCTGCCCTGGGCTTGGGGCACAACATGTGCTCGCCCTGGACCACAGCAAGAGGCTGGAGACAACCAGCAGCAGCAGCTGGTAACACTCTCCCTAACACTGGTAATTACAGCTTGGCTGCACCCAAGGACCGCAGGAACCATTGCTTCCCTGAAGCCTGTTTTTTGTGTTTCTTCTGATTTCCATGCAGAGAAGTGCACTGGGGTGCAGATCTCCTGGCCTCGCTTGTGCAGCAGGGAACTGGGGCTGTAAGACAACCCCTAGAGCTCAGCATCTCTGCCCTGTCAGCAGCACCCAAAGCCAGCCCCAGATCAGGCTCAGTGGCTGGTGATCTGGGCCATGTTGCTTGGAACCTCTCCCCAGCTCCCTTGGTGGGCACAGACCAGCGCTGACCCCGTCCCACTGCAGGTAGCAGATGGCTGTTCATGTCCACGTCCCCAGCCTGCCCATGTTCCTGCCTGTCTGCTGCCTGCCCCCAGCCCAAGAGGCTGCACCATGTCCCCTCGCATCCCTGAGGACCATATGACTTTACCCCCTGTGCTCCAGCTCAGATTTGCTGTCACTATTAGGAAGCATTTTAAAATCATTAGAGCTCTTCAAAAGAGTTAGCAAGGGGTCAGCTTCATCATTGGCACTGGGTCTGTCCTGAGCTAGCAGGTACCCCAGGGACAAAGGTCAGGTGCTAGATGGCAACCTTTTGAGAGCAAAAATACCCTGGGCTTTCAGTGCTGGAACAAGCAGGCGGTGAGCTGTGTCCCCTAGCACAGCCAGAGCTGAGCTGCTGGAGAAGCCATGGTGCAGCCAAAGGCAGCTGTAAATAATGAAGCAGCAGCTGTGGTGGCTCCAGGCAGCAGCTGCAGCTTTCTGCTGCTCAGCCTGCAGCTTTTGAAACGGCCCTGGCATCTCAGCTAGAGATAAACACAGAGGGACAAGGAGGGATGAGGGTCAGGTGGAAATTCCAGATCTATCATACCCCAGGGATGACAGAGAGGGATAGAGAGAGGCTCAGCCACCGCCTTGGCAGGGAGTGGGACCAGCCCGACCTGGCACCCAGAGCTGCACCTTGGAGGGCAAAAGGGGCCGTTCCCAAAGTAGTGCTGCTTATTAGCAGAAAATACAGGGTGAGCATGGCTAACAAAGACCCTACAGTCCAACCTCCAGACACGCTCAGGTCAACAGAAAGAACAGCTTCTGCACAGGGAGAGACTATCCTGAGACAAGCCCTGCGAGACATGGCCAGAGGCATCACCAAGAATCTGAAGCCCAGCATGGATTGCACCTTCCACAGGCAAACACTCACAAACATTGTCTTCCCCATCTAAGACTTGGACTCTCCAGCCTGGCAAGGAGAAGAGGAAGAGGGACCATGATGGAGCACTTAAAACCAGCCTGACATGGGGCAGGGAGGTGGCACCAAGTAATCGCTGGAGCTCACTGCCACAGGATGCTGGGAAGGCTATAAATTCAACCTGGTTTGAAAAGCAATTTCCAGCTACTAAAGCCAGAGGTCTCCAAAATTCCCATGCCATAGCTTGCCAAAACCCGGGAGAATTTACACCAAGAAGAGTCTGAGTGGGATGAGTTCCCTCAATACACAGCAGGAGAGAGGACCTGAGTCTGCCTCTCAGGCACATTGATGGGGCACATACTCACCTCCTCGTGTCAGGCTGCTGCTGTGGGCTCCCCAAGGCATGCGTGAGCATGGCAGAGACAGGACCCCACCTGCACCTGCCTGAGTGTGCTGCAGGGTGCCTTCAGGAGGCAGCAGGACTCCAGGGCAGGCACTCAGCAGCAGTGCCACAGGGCATCGGGTACCTGCAGGAGTGAAGGATGCTGAGTGTGAGATGATGAAGATGTCCAGGGTGTCCACACACGTAGCCTGGGCTGTGCTCACTCAAACTGGGGACAGGCTGGGTGCTGTGCAACCTGTCTGAATGCCCCCCAAAGACAGCAGGCTGCCTCATCTGTGCAGGTTTCCATGCTGTTCCAACGCTGTTCTATAAATGCAAATTGTTTTCACCTTGGGGCTCCCACCATTTTCTCCTCCAATTTTGCCTGTTTTTTGGCTGTTTAGGGGATTTTTGTTCTCCTCAGCTGGAGAAGCACTTGCTGAGAAGAGGATCAAAGCAAAATCCTTCAGCAACAGGGTCAGGCCCAGAAGGCTCATGCTCTTGCCTCACCCAGAAGCAGGCAGGGGAGCTGCTAGCAAAACCACACTGAGCTGCAGAGCCTGGGTCAGGGGAGAAGGACTTGGGACATGCAGGGCTTCCCTCACAGGGCTCTAACAAATCAGCTGGGAATGAGAGAGGGATGGCAAGAGGAAAGCCTGTCTTCTCTCTAGTGTGTTGAGGCCCTGACCCTGGGCTGCAAAGGCACACCAAGGAATAATTTTATTTAGGGTATTTTTCTTTCCCTTCAGGGATGCCCAGGCAGATGGGTACTAATCTAGGGTCTGGGAGAAACTGGTTTCCAGCCCCTCCTCTGCTACTGTCCACCCCAGTGACCACAGGCACGTTACCTTGGTCTTCTCCTCCACAGTGCTCCACTGGTGTCAGTGGGTAGGAGTCCCCCTCACCGAGCCAGGGCAGGGCTGGAGAACAGGTTACAGACTCGGAGGGATTTTTATCTCTGCGAGGACTGTAGGAGTACAGTGAACAGTCAGCCAGCACTGGGCTAAAATGAGATGAACACACAAGAGGAATAATCAGAGGTAAGGAGTGATGGAATAAAATCAACAGCACTTTTGTGACACTTTTGGTGACAGCAATATCCCCAGCCCAGACAGCTGTGCGACAGCCCCTGGGTGCAGGAAGAGTGTGAGTTGGACCCAGTGAACTCACCCAGCACCTCCCAGTGTGGCCCAGTGCCCCACAGCTCAGCACTGCCAGCCCAGGGAGAGAGCTCACCTAGACAGAGAGGTGGCAAACCCTCGAGCATTTCTGGCAGCACAACATTGTCAAGAAGGTCCCCCAAGCCATGACAGAGCTGGACCATGAGCTTACCTGCATGGCATGGTGGACCATCTCACCAAGTCTCAATACTGTCACCAGAGCTACACAGGAACTCGCTTACAGGAGGTGACAAACACAGCATCACTGGGACCCCCTCCACCTCTGCCTTTTCTGGGAGCCTCAGTAAAGTTATTGAGCTGATGCCAGACAAAAGCATAACCATTAAAAATAGAAAAAAAGCAAAAGAGCAGGGGGAGCCTTTGAGCATGATGCACAAATACAGTCTGAGTGGAGAATGGATTGAGAACAGCCCCGAGGAGAAGGACCTGGGGGTGTTGGTTGACGAGAAGCTCAACATGAGCTGGCAATGTGTGCTCTTAGCCCAGAAAGGCAATGGTATCACTTCATAACCTGCTCCAAGCTCTGCTGCCTATGCTGGCACACTCCTGGGGTTTCAGGGCGAGGAGGGGACCCTGCAAGCTTGCAGCAAGTGGGATTGTGAGTGTGACATGCTCCCCAGGTAGCCAGGCCTATATTTAGAGTCACACCTGCCCACACATAGTCTGTTCTCTACAGGTGTGTGTTCAAATGTTGCATTGAACCAGCAGCCTCAGGAGACAGCGTCTCTCCATTTGTCAACAGGAGCCACGCGCGTCTCGCCAGCTGCACGCATTCCCACCCACGAGTCACCTGGAGGTGCTCACCACCTCATGTCACTGCACAAGCAGCTCCAGTGCGGGCACAGGGACGTGGAGCTGCTCCTGCGGCAGCATGATGTGCCACGCATGCCACAGGGTCCTGTGGGATCATAGAATCATTATGGTTGGAAGGGACCTCCAGGGGCATCAAGTCCAACCTTTATCCCATCATATTCCTAACCATTAGGCCATCAGACCATGGCCTCAAGTGCCTCATCAACCCGTTTTTTGAACACCCCCAGGGACGGTGACTCCACCACCTCCCTGGGCAGCCCATTCCAGTGCCCAACCACCCTCACAGTAAAGAACTTCTTCCTAATCTCCAACCTAAACTTCCCCTGACGGAATTTGAGGCCATTTCCTCTCGTCCTGTCATCAGCAACTGGGGAGAAGAGACCAACACCAGCCTCACTACAACTTCCTTTTAGGTAGTAGTAGAGGGCAATAAGGTCATGCATGCAATCACACTTCCCTGTGGGATGAAGGCACCTGGGGTCCCCATGGGACACGTGCATGCACGGTCTCCTGTGGGATGTGCACACATATGGTACCCCATGGGACACAGGCACCTGGGGTCCCTGGGGGATGCATGTACACATGGTCCCCTGTGGGACACAGGCAGGGGTGCTGGGAACACCCAAGGGACCTCCCTTCCACCAGGCCAAATACCAGCCAAGAGCTACCACCTGCCCATGGCACAAACCCCTGCTGGCCACCCACCAGGCTGACTGTGAAGGGGCAGAGCCCACCAGCACACGGCCCCCACACTCTGCCAGGGCTCCCAGGCAGCACCCAAAGTCACACTTGCCTGGCTGTGGCAGAAGAAGGAGCGCAGATGCCAGCACAATCTTTTGGTCCCCAGTGTACCAGACGGGCCCAAATCACCGGCACCAGAGAGATGCTCGTTGCCCATGGTGGGTGCCCCCCACAACCAGCAGCTCGGCTCTGCCCACGCCAGCAGGTGCTGCCCCGTAGGACCATCACACTTTGCACACACCAATGCATTTGAAAAACACCAGTAACGCAGAGAAACACCCTGACAGGTTTCTAAACCAGCCTGAATGATTTATGAATTAGCGATGTCAGGAGTTTGCCTCTCCTGTCAATGAGGGGGAGCGACAGCTCAGGGTGCTGCTGGCAGGCAAGCAGTGACTGCTCAGATGGAGCTGGCACGTCGGCCACGTCCTGTGCACGGCTCCCGACGGAGATGCTCGTGTGGCTGCTGCTGAAGGCACGGCAATACTGGCAGGCATCTGCACATGGAGCTCCATAGCAGCAGATCTCAACGCTCCTGCTGCATAAGGATCTGATGATTTTCTAGGTTCCTGCTGTAGTAATTAGCTCGATCAGCCCATGCATACCAGTTCCCATTTGAAACCAGCCTTATTTAATGGGCTCAGCTCAGTATTTGCCTCCTGAAGTTTTCACACAGATCAATCTTCCCATTTCAGGTGTGAAAGGCAACTGGGGCAGGGAACGGTTTCACCTGACCAGGCACAGGACCCAGCTTGGTGCTCACGGGCAATTTCTCAGCTTCATTTCTCAGTCATGAGTTGACATCATTTCCAGAAACAAAAGGGCTTAGGTTCTGAAAACCCACCTCCTCTGGAAATGAATGTTGTCATTAGAAAATTCCAGTCACTTAGAGGAGCATTTGGATAACTGAATTTACACAGTTTAGCCCTTGGTGTCAGCAGGTTCAGAAGCAGAGCCATCCTGCCACGGCCCATTTTGAATATGCAAATCAACCATGTATAAGTAGATTCATTTTGTAAAAGTGCAAGCTAAAAAATCAATGCCAGTTCTCATCCGTTTCTAGCTGACATTTTATTTAATAAGCTATTCATTTGCCCCAGCGTCCCCAACAGCATTAACTCACCACAAGCACCTTTCTTGGGAGCCAAACCAGTGGTCCCAGCATCTTGGCAGGGATTTAACCCTCCTGATCCCCCTGGCATCACTCGTTCTCTGTCTGGCAGTTAATGAGCCCTCAGGGCACAGGTTCCCCTGACAGCAGTGACCTGAAGGAGACTGATCACATTAGTGGTGGTGAAGGTGTTACAACATCCACCTGCCCTGAGCTGTTCAATGCCGCACCCCAGCGTGGGCTTCAGGAGCCCTTGGATGGTGCCAGGTCTTCCAGCACTGACTAATAATCCCAAATGGACAGCTAACCCCCAAACCCCACCCCTCAGGCTTGATCCTTCCAAGGATGAAGAAGCCTGAAATCTCTTCAAATGATTGGGACAGGGGCTCCCTAAACTCCTTAGAGAGCCTGGACTGGAGCGCCCAAGCCAACCCATGCAGACTGGGGCTGTGCTGCACTGGCCTGCCCTGGCTTCATGGACTCCAGACCAGGTTGTGTGTGCTGTACCCCAAGATGTGCACAAGCCCACCAGTGAGTGAAGCCCTTGGGGATGCACACAGATCTGCTCCGAGCCCCTGGCCAGGACCCCTCCTGCTGTCTGTCCTGCTTGGGTTTGTCTTGCTCCCTCCTACCCCTTTTCTGGTTGTCTCCAGAGCTGTGCTACAGTGCTCCTGGCGGATCTGCAGAGGCTTCAGCTCACCATCCACCAGGCTGGACTCAGTGTCTCAGCCCCAGCAGGGCAGGTACAGAGGAGCAGGCTGTGCTCCTGGTGCTCCTGCACTCCCAGACAGGGCTCATGCAGGGCAGATGCTAAGTAAGGGTGATGTCCGGAAGGTGTCTCAGCTCTGCAGAGGAGAGGACAGGGCTGCAGGGAGCGAGCTGGGCAAGGAGCTGCCTGTGGGAAGGCAGCCTGTGCCTAAAGCAGGCAGCTGCCCTGGGAGATCTCAGCCGGCACGGCTCCCTCACCAACTGCGCTGCTCTCTTCTTTTTTTTCCCCTCTCTTTTCTCCAATTTATCTTTTTGACACGTTCAGTGATGCTCCTGCAGACTGAAAACAATGGAGACAGAATTTCAGCCAAGGCAATTTTGGAGCTGAATCCAAGCTAAAATAACCTGGGCACAGGGCAGCTGAGCAAAGGCAACTGGGCGAGGGGAGACAGAGCAGCACGGGTGCCCTGTGCCCCTCCACACCTCTGACTGCCCGGCACGGGGGACAGCGAGTTCCACCCAGGAGCTCAGCGTGTCTCGATCTCCTCTGCTCACCTACCACCCCCTTTTGGCCCTGGTAGCATTATTTACCCTCTCCCACGGATGCAAGCCTTTGCCCCAGTGCAAAGCCAGCTCTCGCAGCTACAGCTGAGTAAGTACCCGCTTGCCCGGCACGCCGGCTCCGTGCTCTGCATAGCAAGCACCAGCGTTTGCTTTCCTGACCTTACAGCCCTGCAGAGCAATCCAAATCTTCCAGTCAGAGGGTTTTTGTTTTTCCCTACAGATGCTACTCTGCTGGTTCTTGAAGGAGCTGGGAGGAACGGACAGACAAACAGACAGACAGGTGGTGAGAGATAGATGATGAGGTTATTTCTGCCGAGCGAATATTGTATCTGGACTCTTAACAAGGAACAAGACACAACCCTCAGCATGACTCAGCCTGGAAACACACGCTGCTTCCCAGCCCTACTGCGGGACCAGCACGTCCCTGTCACTCAGCCACCATCAAACGAGGGAGCAGCCCATGGCTGCTGCCCTGGCACCCACCCCAAACACACTTCATGGCCAGGACAGTAAGAGCCAGGCGGCTCCCGAGATGTGGACAGGCTGTGTGTGCTGAAAGGCAGCCTGGCAACACAGGGGTTGGTGCTCTGCAGGATGAGCTCTGCGTGGCCGACGTGTTGCTTCTCGCAGACCTCCTGAAAGCAGCTGTCAGAGCCCGTCTTGTTCCAGCTCCCTGACTCCCCAGACATGCCGTAATTCTGCTTTGTTGTGCATGTTCCCAGTTTGTTTCTCTCAGAGAGTGAAAGTGTTTGAGCACTGGGAGCCTCACTGCTCTTAGAGAGCATCAAGAGCACTCAGTGGCGCAGAGAGATGGAAGGCATGGGACTGCACGCATCTCCTCCGGCTGGTCCATGATGGCATCTTGTGCCCCAGAGCTCCTGCCAGGGATGCTACAGGATGCTGCTCACATCCTAGGTCAAGTTCAGGGAGCTGGGGAAGGCAGCAATATGTCCTTCTGCTCCTGCATTTTACATGTGAAACTCCACATCTAGTTCCAGGGTGAGGCTGGGCAGGAGCTGCCTCAAGCACTTTCTTTGGGTGAGACCCACGTGAGCATCTCTAGTCCCTTCCTTGCTAAAGCAGCTCCCTGGGACTGGCAGGGGTCAGTCGCTACGCCAGCCCCAAGGAGCTGATGCCACCCCCACCCACTCTCTAGCCAGGGCACTGTGAGCACCACATGCTGTGGCAGCTGTGGCTCACTCCAGTGGGTACAAAACCCTTTGCTGGAGCTGGGTGGGGGCAACCCCTGAAGCAGGGCAGGGTAATGCCCAGCTCCTGCCAGAGCCCTGAATCTTCTAAGGGAGGTGCTCAGCATCACCATCTTGGATTAGGGGGATGTTAGACCCCTCTTTCTCTCTGGCCTCCCCTCAGCTGCTCCATCTCTCTGGAGGATACAGCCAAGCACCAACTAACATGGGGCTGAGCATTTTCCTGAGGACATGCAACTATAACTACAGCCCTTCTCACTCCTTAAACACTGTGGGAAAGAGTTACTCATGCTGCCTGTTTATGATAAACGCTGTAGTGCAGAAGCCAAAGACTGACAGCTCTGAAGATGGCCTGTCAGCTCCAGCTGTCCTGGGAGGACCTGTCACACAGCAATAGCTGCAAGACATGACTGCATGGCACCCTGCAACCCGCACTGCCATAGGGCTGTGGCACCCGTGCTCTGCCACAGCACCCAGAGCCCCCGGTGTGTGGGATTGCTGCCTCCCCTCCACTACCTCTCTGGGCAGCCCCCTAGCCAAGGGGCACCAGCCACCACTTCTGTCACCTGCCCCCTGGCATCTATTCTCCTGCAGCAGGACACCTGCAGTCTGCTGCCCACAGGCTCTGCAGACCATGATGGACCACTGGGATCAGGCTGAAACAACCAACTGGCTGCCACTCAAGGACCTGGAGCTGGGGCTGGGGTTATGTGTATGGCAGGGAGAGTGATGGAGATCTTGTGTGACAGCCCTGGGCCACCTCACATCCACACTGCAACAGTCCTCCAGAAACACGTCCCCCGTGGTGGCACAGAGAGCTTGGGATGGGGCAGGACACCTCCCCACCCCAGCCCCACCGGGACTGTACGAGTCCCTTGGGATACAGCCCCACTCCCCATCCCCTCCCTTGCCACACATTATCTGCCCCGTCTGTGCCCCCAAACTACTGCAGTGTGAAGTACACAGATGTGCCTACAGCACCACTACTTTGCTTTCACCAAGGGGCACTGAAACAACCCCGTTTGGTGGCAGGTCACACCTGCTGCTGGGCAGTGGCTGAGCCTTGGAGGAGATGTGGCACAGCCTGGCATGGCAGCAGCAGCTCCCTAAACTGCCATACCCATTCACCTTGGCTGCATTAGCATCCAGAGAGCATTGCAGAGCCAAGATCTACACTGCTCCTCATCTGCAAGGGAAACCACTGCCTGTGGTCTTCACAGCTGTCACCTTGACACTTCTGGTGAATGACGATTTGTAGCCACTGGTGGGAACACATCACATGGTTTTGTCTGTCCTGAGCCACAAGAAGTGGGAGGGAGAGACAAAACTTGGCCTTGGGAGCTTGCCATCCCTTCCTCTGCCTGCTCAGATCAACGCTTTGGGGCAGCGACCAGCTCCAGGCAGCTGTGAGGCCAGGGTTAAGCATCACTTGCTTTTTGGACACCAGCTGGGCCATGGACAACACAAAGGGCAGCTGCAAAGCCATGGAGGCCAGGAATGTCTCTCCCTGACATGTCTAGCTTGGCCAAGAGCATCAAAATCATGTCCCAGAGAGGTGGACAAGGAGTCACCAGCCCCTGCCACCTTCTCAGTGAGCTCTGCTCACAGCTTCTCCCATTTCCTACTTCGCTGTCTGGATTAAAATCCTTCTGCTAGCCTATTAAAAAGGCAATCAAAAATGACAACAAGACCAATCAAATGCTCTCAGCAGATAAGCTCTGTCCTGGGTCCCCTCTCTCACAGCCACAAGGTTCTTCTCCCTTCCTGGAGAAACCCACAGCTCTGGGACAGCCCCAACGCTCTGGGGAACATCTCCCTTCCCTCACCCAGCTCAGGTTTGGATCCCCTCTGGGACTAGAGGATTTAGACTGAGGAAAGCACTTAAAAAAAAATAAACCCAGCATTTTATTGTTGTTACGCATGAGTGAGGCACACGCTGTGCTGTGTTGGCTGCAGTTCTACAGACCCCCAGGTAGATGATTGCTGCTAACAGGTGGGGGTGTGGCTCACAAAGTCTCTTCTTTGTGTCCCCACCCCAGGCAGGACCAGATACCCAGAAACATCTCTCTAAGCAGTGGAGTTACAGCAGGAGCAGACCCAAGGCTCTTCTGCTCGAGTTTGCTGTACAGCCAGCTAAAAGAGGAGTCTCACGAGAGCTGCTCAGAGGTGACACGGCAGCAGCTAGGAGGGGAGCTACCACACAATACAATTCCCATTAATGGGAGGAAACAAACCACCAAAGCACAGAAACCAACCGAGCACTGAACTACTTCAAAGCATCCTCTGTCTAACCTGAAGGAAGGATCCTCTGCCAGCGAGAGCCCATAGCCTGGGAGATGCTCCCAGCCCAGCCTCCCCCCGTGCCATGTCCCACCACCTCCCCTGCCCAGGAGATGGTAATGAGCTGCCTCCTGGGGGGCTGCAGAGAGAAACCTCCATGGGTTCTGTGGGGTCTTTGAGGTCTCATGGGGTTTCTGAGGCACAGCATTGAGTCCAAAGTGATTTCAAGCCCTACCTTGTGCAGGACGTATCACCTCCCCCTGGAAGGAATCAAAGCAGGGGGTCTGCAGGCTGTGGGGCAAACACTGCTGCAGTGTCCCAGGCTCACCCAGCCCCAGGTCTGGCTGCCTGGGGATATGAGGGATGCTCTGGCACTGGGGCCAGGTGTGAGCTGCCAGGAGGGGAGGGCACAGACCCCACCACAGCCAAGCCCCTGCACCCCATACAGCCATTCCATGGCCGGAGCACTCCATGGGGAGAAGGAGCAGGGGAGGGCCACGAGGGATTGTTAACCAGGCATCCCACTAATGGGAAACAGAATCAATGCTTCCCAGAGGGACCAGCACTGAGATCCGGATTTAGCAGCATTGTGCTTTGGGGATTGCAAAGACAATGTAAACTCCCAGGGGATTAAACTGGAAGAGCATATCAGACTAGCAGGGAGAGAGGAGAGGCTGGCACCATGGAAGGGATGGCGACTGCAGCACTACCTGCCAGCTCTGAGGAACATAAACAACGTGAGATGTTATACACATAAACTGAGACTGGATACAGCCGGGGAGACAACCGGTGCTGGGCAGGAGCAACCTCTGCTCCCTAGCTGATGGCAGGAGCAGGGCCCGGAGGGCAGAGCAGGCGATCAAGAGGGGCTGAGCTGGCAGGGCAGAGCCTTGCTGGGAGCAATGGTGGCATGGAGGAGCAGGGACAGATGCAGTGTCCCACTCCTGCCCAGAGGACGGGGGGATGGTGTGGCTCGGCGTGCTGTGAGAAACCTCAGGCCCTGCTTAGCAGTCAGGTCAGGCAGCACCGACGCCTGGAAGAGGACACACTGTTTTCCTCTGGCAGTCAGAGAGCACAGGCACGATTTAACCTCTGCACTGCAGGCTGGGCTGGTTTCTGCACTGCTGCCTGTCCCAGACCCACAGGACCTGCAAACAGCACAGATGGGCTTCCCGAGAGCAAGACACAGGAATAATTCAAGACCAGAACAGGCTCTGCTTCCCCACGCTCAATGGGCAGCAAAGCTGAGAGCCAGTGTGCACAGAGCTGGCTGCCTCCCCTTCTCTGGGGCAGTGGGTGGCTCAGCCCCGGGAGCTGGGCATCCCCCCTGCCCACTGCCACACACCAACTGACCAGCAGCCATCTCCTCACAGCCTTCCCAACCTTTGCCAGTGCTGGGAAAGAGCAGGCTTTGCTGCTTTTCACCCCAATGCTGGCTGCCTGGTTTGCCCCTGACCAGAAATACCAGCCATTTAGCTTAAATCAGGGAGTATTAAACAGAATGAATCACTCGAGTCAATCATTCAGCGTTAGCATGAGCAGCTAGATCTGCTGAAGCCTTAGGCTGCAAGCTGTGGGCTTTCACCTAGAGATGCTTTTGGCTGAGATAGAGTTAATTTTCTTCCTAGTAGCTGGTACAATATTGTATTTTGGATTTAGGATGAGAATAATGTTGATAACACACTGATGTTTTACTTTTTACTAAGTAATGTTTACCCTAAGCCTAGGACTTGGCTTCTCATGCTCTGCCAGCAAGCAGGTGCATAAGATGCTCAAACCAGAAGATGAGGAGGCTACAATCATCAGTGCAAGTGACAGTTTGACAAGATAAGAACAGTGAACAGCCTGCCTGGAGACAGAGAAAGAATCCAATGAGGTGTTAGAAGACCCCAGACCAGAAATCACCATTGGACCAGAAAAGCGTGTGAAGAGCACGTGAGGGGAGAGTGCACAGATTGCAAGGGTATAATTGTCCAGGGCTTCCTCTGTGCAGGGTGCCCCTCTGAAGGCACCCATCTCACGCTGTTTGCGCACTGTACCACCTGAATAAACTATGCTTTTTATATAAGATTTGGTACCTGAGACCCTGCTCCAGGAAACCTAGGGTCGAGTCTGAAGGAAGAGGAAGAGCCTGAGAGCCAGTCTGTGTGTGAGCAAGGAGTCAACAGGGGCAACCTTGGCTTGCTGGAGCCACACGCTGCGACAGGACACTGGTCCTAGCAGATAAGAGTCTTGGGTCAGGTGTCTGTGACCCCACACATGGTGAGTGAATCCTTGGGCAGCAGCTTATCCCTTAACAGCCACCTCAGGCATGGGGCTTCCATCCCCAGACAGCCCCTTCTTGGCTCTGCTTGGTGGGGGGAGCTCGCACGCCCTGTCCAGGGCGCAGCCTTGTCCGAGGACAAGGACCAGGGCTCCCTGTTCAGCAGTTGCCATTTGGAGACATCTCTGTCTCTTGGAAACGCTGCCGCGTGGGAGCTGCCGCCTGGGGAGTGAGTCACGCTGCCCGGCAGGCGAGGGTGGCACACAGGCACACGAGGCAGCGGCCACTGCTCACCCCCACGACCCCCCTGCTCCTCCAGGTGTCCAGGATGTCCCCATGGAGTGCCATCTCTTGTTGGCTGGGTGACAGCCCCACGCCTCGCTCCGCTGAACCAGAAGCTGCTAAAGCACCGTGAAGTGTCTCCCAGCGGCTGCTTTCCATGCCATGGCACCAGGGAGAGAGGGAGCAGCCCTGGGAAGGCAGCTCCTGCAGAGATGGAGACCCCGTGTCCCACTGCACAGAGGCACGTGGCTGGCACTCCCCCAGCTTGGAGGCTCTGGGTCTAAGGAGAAACTGAGGCATGGTGCGAGGAAGGAACTTGCAGCAGATCACTGATGATGCAGAAGCCCATGGGCAAAAGGCTCCCCTGAGCCTTCTCAGCCTGGGGGAGGCATCCCCCAAGCCACAGGGCAGCAGCCCAACTACCCCTCTTTGAGGATCACCTCCTCACCTCGCCTCAATGATAGCACAAGCTCCACAAAAAATGATGGGATGATAAGCACCTCTTCTGAAAGGGAGCAATTACCACAAAATACAGATTATGCAAATACCTTGGTTACCAAAACGATGCTCCCTGAATGCTGAGTAGGAAAGAAAAGAGCTGCCTAGAACAAAAATGCATTTAGCCAAGAGCTGCAGCACATCTCTTCAAAGCGGCAAGATGTGGAGAGGGGCCTCCTTGGGCAGAGGAGCTTTAGGAAGCCACCACAGCCCACCAACTGTCCCATCAGGGATGGAGATGGCACTTGGCATTTCCCTTTCCTTCCAAAGCACTTCAGAGCCATTACTATGGCTTCCCTTGGAAGAATGACGAAACTGAGGCAGAGAAGAAGGCACTTGGCCTTCAAGACCCAGTGTGCGGAGACAGAGAAGAGATTGAGGTGCTTTGGAAGGATCGAGTGCTGACTTGGAAGGATGGAGGGTGATGCATGTAAGACAAGGGCCATGCACAGCAGCAGTGGTACCATTTCACACTTGGCCACAACTCCCCTGGCACAAGGTGGGTCTAGCAGGAGCAGCTGATATGACACAAGTATGCCACAACCATGCAGCACCCCTGAGTGGGGACAACTGCTTCTCACAGTGTCGCTGGAGCCACCAGACCCTCACACAGGTCTGAGCTTCCAGCACACTGGTCCCTGACCTGCCCACACTTGCCTGCCTGGTGGGAGTCACTCGCTAAGTCCTGCTGACATTGCACAGGGAGGAAGGACAGCTCATGATGCAGTAGATGCCAGCAGAGCCGGACGCATGATGCGATTTCCCATCCCCATGGAGCAGAGAAGCCCTAAGTCAGCGGGAATGCTCTTTCCATCATCCCCACACACTGATACCAGGCAGATTTATGGTAGCAGTGCAGGCACTGCCATGTTGATCCAGCAGCCCAGCATCCCCTCCTGCAGGCAGTGGCAGCATCAAGGCCCCAGTGCGGGTGTCTCTGTGGGCAGCACCAGTGACCCTCTCCCACTGCCAGCACTGTCTGGCCAGAGACAGTGAAGCATCTCCTCCAGTATTCCAAGGCAGATGGGGACCCAGATTTTGCAAAGTCCAATTCATGGACAAGAGGAGATGCTGGACCACAGCAGATGGCCAGCCCCCTGCTTGGCTGCTCCCGATGGCCTGGCTGTCCCAGCACGTGGGGCCCTGCACTGCAAGGCAGCCCCTCATGCTCCTGGCCCCGTGGGAAGACCATGCCCTCCCTCCTTTTATCACAGCCCCTCTTTGGGCACCAGCACAGCCTGTTCTCAAGCAGCCTGGTGCAGCCATTGCACATGTAGGTGGTGCCACATGTAGACCAGTGGCATTGCTTGCCCAGGAGGTGTGTGGCTCCTCTGGCTGCTGCCCTGCTGCAGGTGACTGTCCCAGGGGCTCAGGCAGTCGGACAGAGCCCAACCCAAACCAGCATTGAGAAGAGCTGCAAAGTCAGCTGAGCCTTTTCCATTTCCAGGGCGAAATGCCTGCCCAAGGACCAGGACTTTGCTCACTTGGACCATGACAGCAGCTGCCTCTTCAAATCCATCTCTGGATTTGAATGCCCCAATGGTATTTCCAGAATCCAGGAGTTCCTTCTCATGCCCAGGGAGAGATGGACCTCAACCCCAACTGCTCTGTAAGCCCCTGCCTGGTGGCCCAGGCACTTTCCAACCCCGCTTTGCCCTCGGTCAAGTCTTCACCACAGAAAGCCACATTTGGCTTTTCTTGGCACTCCTGCAATGCGTGTTTGCTCACAACAGCATATGTGTTGGATTTGCTTTGGATCAGCAAAAAACCACCTCCTCCTCCACCACCTCCCCCCACCCTGAGCTCGCACTGCCTCAGGAGAGACAGAAAGTTAAATTTGTGGACAAAGTGAGAAAAGCCAGATGCTTCCTGCTACGTGTAACTACAGCAAACAGTGCAGGCACTTTGCAGATCCCCTGTGACACCAGTAATCCCAGCTGCTACCAATACAGCTCCTGGCTTCTCTCAATCAGCTCTAACTCTCTCACTCTTTCCCAAAATGAAGCATTCCGTGCTCTCCTGGGGGAGCAAAGGGCTTGCTGGAGGTGCCAGTCCACCCAACAGGACTAACCTTAGTTTCTACCCACTTTGAGTGGAAAAAGCCTGGCTTCACCCCATTACACAACACTGGCAGCACCTGGTCTCAACTCATAGAATCATAGAATCATTATGGTTGGAAGGGACCTCCAGGGTCATCAAGTCCAACCTTTATCCCATCATATTCCTAACCATTAGACCATTAGATCTCCTTCCCATCCAGCACCCCACTCCTGCCTGCTTCAGCATCCCATAGGCTCAGGCACCTGGGAGCTCAGAAGTCCTGGAAGGGGCCCTGCTGCTGGCCTCTCCCACCTCCCCAGCTTGAAGGGGCGTCTCCTGCTTGTGCTGGGGGCCTTGGCTGCAAATCCTTTTGCAGATGGCTCTGTGCTGTGCCTCTCAGCCGAGACATGGCTCCAGATTTCCTAAAGTACTTACGATATGAGTGATGGCTGAAGGATATTGGCTCCATCACACTTGCTGCCCTTCCTGCATCCTTTTTTAGTGTTGCTCCTTTTAATAACTTCAGCTAATATTACATGCCTCCTTTCAGATCAGCAGCCTCCGAGTTGTTTGGGAACTGCTGCAGCGACTGAAAGCCACTGTTGGGAGGGCCCAACCACAGTGCTGGGAACCTGGTGGAACAATCATGTTCCCTTTCCTGGTGTGCGCTGGGAGCCAGAGGAGAGAGAGATGGGACAGGAGCAGCTCTGACCTGTCCCGAGGACAAGAGAAGGGAAAGGCTCAGGGACCACAGGGCTTGTTGGAGGACTCCGAGATCCCACGGCTACATTTCCAAATGTTCCTGGCCAGAGGATAAGGGTGAGTCTCCAGATCAGTGTTCACAGAAAACATACTTGGCCTTGCAAGATTTACTTGGTCAAATCCGGACATCTAACTCAATCATTAAGAAGTGAGAGAGGTTTTACTTTATAGGCAAGTCTCGGTGCAGCCTTAATGGTGAAGTCATTTACCGACACCTCTGTAATACTCTGAAACAATTAGGTATCTCTTCCAATTTATGGCTCACCATAAAATGCTGCTACAGCTTTGGAGACAGTACTTTATGCTGTAGCGATGACAAAAATCATATCTTATTGCAGGAATGGCAGCATAAGTATATTTATCCATTGGCCAGGATTCTGTGGTATACTTTCCTCTCTAATGGCTGTACAAACATCCCAGATTTATACCAGCTTTCCCATACTTTGCTTTTCAATTTACATAATATGTGAAATTTTCTATATCAAATGGAGAAGAGCACCAAGCTGTTCCTGCCAACCCACCCGCCTGAATTCGGTGCTCCCCCGTCTCATACCACTCCCGTTTCCCCACAGTGACAGTGCTTTGGAGATCCCACAACCGCCTTTGGGATCCCAGCTTTTAGCTCGGTGCTGCCAGGGAGAAGGAAGGCCAAGGACCCCAGGGCCATCTCAGCGTAGGAATCTCCAAGAGAAGAAACATGAGGGGAGCAGGTTCTGCCAAAGCTTGTGAAACACATCTCCACACCACCCAACACCTTCCTCCACCGCCCTGGTGAGGCACTGCCTTTTCTAATAAAAAAGAATAATATTGTGGAATTAGAAGTCTGATTGATATAAATATGTAAAAATGCTGCTTTATTAATAGCAGCTGCATTATCAGTTCACTCCCTGCTATCGGCAGGGGAGCTGGGACGATATGTGGTTTGAAAACTAAAGAGAAACGCAACCCGCAAAGGCAGTGGCAGCAAAGCGATTTCATCCCTTCTCCTGGTGAGCCGGCCAGGCTGACACCATGGCCACTGCCACATCGCCATCACTCCTCCTGCCTGGGGTGGGAGCAGGCACTGGTACGGCTTCATGATACGGAGAGTCCCAAGCACACCACAGAGCCATCTGCAAAAGGATTTGCAGCCAAGGCCCCCAGCACAGGCAGGAGATGCCCCTTCAAGCTGGGGAGCACCACGGCCAGCTTTAACCTCTGCAAATTGAGGTCATTTGGTACAGAGCATCAGGCAAATCTCCCTGGCATGGGTAATAACCTCCCTTTGCAGTTTGCTTTCCTTACTCCTCCCATTGACACCCTGGAGGCTTAAATGAAAACAAGATTACAAAGGAGATTGGATTGGACATATTTCTGGTGTGCTATTTTAGCTGTAAATTATGCCAGCTTCATAAAACCCCAACTGTTCCTTCCCGAGATCCCTGCACAGACTGGCTTGCTGAGATCAGGTGACTGGGCACACGCTGCAGGCAGGCACTGTCTGGAAAAACCCTTACAGGGTCCAAACAGTAGTAAGATGCTATAGTGTTACATATATCTATACATATACACATGCGTATATACACACAGGAATGACAGCACCCAAGAACTTCCCATGCCTGTTGATTAGCAGTGATGCACACACAGAGGTCCCCCAAGCCCCTATCTGCTGGGCTTCAGGGATGTGACCCTAGAGATCAGCTGTGCTGTTTCAGCTGCCTGGGCCAATGCAGATGATGCTTTGCTCAGGTAATGGCAGGATTGAGCAGAGCATCGGGCAGTGCAGCCCAAAGCAAGGCTGGGTGCAAGGTAGGGGACATGGGTCCACGCTCCCTCATGCCACATGGAGCAAGTGTGAGTTGGCACCCGTGGCGAGGTGAACAAGGCTTGCTGCTGCTCGTGGCTCTGCAGCACCAATGCAAAATGGCTACAGCCTGAACTTTGCTACAGCAAACCTGGCAAGATGCTTTGCAATTCCTCTCACGAGCATCACTGCACATTGGCTGTGCTCCACGACCCTGGAGAACAGAGCAGCCAGGCTCCCAGCACATGGTGCTGCTTCAGGGAGAGTCTAGCAGCACTGCCCAAAACAACAGCTTGGTTCACACAGCTCCAGTCCCCAGCCCCTCTCCCACACTGCTATCGACACCTGCTCGCCCCCGCATTAGGGGCTGCCTCCACACCATGCTGTCTGTGCTACCACGGCGTGTTCTGTGCAGGCAACCAGGCAACGGGGACCTCGAGCAGAGTGCCACGGCTCGGGCTGCTGCAAGCACTCTGCCAACACCGAGGGACGAGAGCCACTCTGAGCCCCAAGGAGACGAAGCCAGCAAAGCCCTCACAGCCCATGGGAGCCCTCCTCCACCTGCTTCCCTGTTACCTGGAGGCAGACAGCCTGAGAGCTGCAGCACACTTTGCCTTTCCCTGAGCACACACAGCAGCGAGTTGTCCCCCCCGTCACACTCCCACAGCTCCACCTGCTCAGAGCCGAGCCAGGTCCCACCGTGCTTCCTGCACACACCAGCTCACAGCCTGCACCACCAGCCCGGGGAGCAGCACGAACAAAAACCATCCCTGGGTCCAGCCCATCTCATCCATTCTCCTCTCCAACCACCCCCTCTAGGCAATGCTACTGCAGACTTTGTTTTGCACATCTATCAGAAGTCTCCCACGTGAAGAATCCCTGGAGGGTCAGTGACCTTTGAGAAGACCACACAATTTGTGGGTAGGCACGTGCACACCTTCTCCTAAGGAAGGATCCAGCATCCTACCTCCAAATGAAGAGGCAACACAAGCTGGCAGAGATGTTTGCATCACATCAGGTATTAGGAAGAAAGGGGCAGAAGCTCAAGAGTAGTCAAGGCAGCACAATACTGCTGGACAGATGTGAAAAGGCTCGTACCCAAACACCCTGTGGTGCCTCAGCTTGCTCTCCAATGGAGGGCTGCATCTCACCCACATGGACACACATGCAGGTTATCACCCACAACAAGCCATGTCTGCATGTTGCACTATGCCTTTCACCACCAGGACACGGCATGGGGCTTGTCTGAGTGTGTATGTATCTATCAATACAAAACCAGGCTTCCTAGGCAATCAATAATGCTATTTAAGAGATAAATCTCAGTATTGACTGGTTGCTGAGGCCAGCTCCTGATTAATTTAAAAGAGAGAGAGAACAGCAAGAGAGCTCAGAGGTGTTCCCAATGCCACTGGGCATCAGTCCCGTGTGCTCAGGCTGTGCAGACAGGGATGGATTTGGACAGGGATGGATTGGGCCAGGGAGCAACAGGCCCCATTATAACAGGTCAATCTCTCTCCTGCTGTCACAGGCTTTGAGACATCACCCAGCGATGCCACAGCTGAGCCCTGGAAGGGGAAGGCAGCATTGAGAAGCATCTCAGCCCTGGGAGATTCAGGCTGCTTTCTGTCCCATGGCAGGAGAGATGGGAGCAGTCCTGTTGTCCCAGGCCCGAGCAATGGTGGGGGGCTTATCCAGTGGAAGATGCCCAGATGATCTGAGCCTTGTTCCAGCCAGGCTGGAGGCTCCTCAAGGCAGCAAGAACCCTTTTTTACTACAGAAACAACATGGTGCCTGTGGGCTGGAGCTGCCCTGGCAAAGGACACTGGACTCACAGATCAGGAGAGCCTTGCTGCTGGTCTCAGTGGGAGAGGGGAAGGACCGGTGCTAAGGCAGAGCTGAGGACTTGAGGCTTTGTCCTTCAGTGCCAGGGAGCAGTTGCCAAGCAAACCATAAAAGCGACTTCCTGGTATCACAGAGCTGCTACTGGAGGCAAAATTCCAGCTCTGCAGAGTTGCAGGCAAGTCCCAGAGCTCTGCTTCCTGCTCACCCCCAGCAGGCAGGGCAGCTCCCACAGGCTCAGACAGTGAAACACGAGGGCAGCTGGTGCAAATGGCACCTTCCCACCCGACTGCTTCCACTTCCAGGACTTCTCCTGTGCTAGACTGGGCTTTATGCTTAGGCTTCAGTTCGAAGCTCAAACTAGCTTACTTCAAGACAGAAATGAGCTCCAGAGCTCACTATGAGCACACCATTGTTCACTGCAAGCATCAGTCCGCTCTCCTGCCTCAGGAAGCTTGAAGCCAACAGATCTCTGTCCACCCCAACTTGTCAGGTGGCACCTCCTCCATTCCCTGCACCCTGCTCCTCGACTTACAGAGGTTGGGACCAAGCCTAAGTCTGTTTCAGTTGCCTCCCCTGTGTGCTCCCCCCACCCCCCACGCACTGTACAAAAGGGATGTGGTTTTGCATCTATTCCACAGGTCTGCCCTTAACAAGCAATCCCAATTCCACTGCACTGGGAGAGCCTCCTGGGATGCTCAGTTAGCTGCTGGTAGCCAACAGCACTGGACTCCAGGGGATCAGGGACCTCACACCAATACAAGCGACAACAGCCAGGGCTGCTGTAGGGACAGCACTTGGCACCCGTGGTGCTGAAGCTCTGGAAAGAGGCAGACATGCTCTAACTGTGGGGCACCAGTGGCTTGGTGCTATCCATGCTGGAGCACCCAGGCAGCAGCACCCCACGCCCCCTTCATGGGTGGGTCCCACGGTGATTGCCCACACGGATGCTGAAGCTGGGGCTTTGGAGCGGTGCTGCAGTGCAATGGTGGCTCCTGCCATGCCAATTAAGTGGGCAGTCAGCACCCTGAGCTGCCAGAACAGGAGAGCAGCCATGCTACTGGAGATGGACCCACACCACAGTGCCTCGGGGACTGCTTTCCCCCATGGGCTCCTGCAGCAGCATCGCACAGCACCAAGTGCTCAGCAGCTCTCAGCTGATGCTCTCACCAAGCCACAGGCACTCCCGGGGGCACACAGCCCCCAGAGCCTGCTCCCCACCCACTGCAGCCCTGCACCACCACACCCCAGCTCCAGCCGGCAGCTGCTGACAGACCCAAGCGCTGGCTTGTGCCCTGCATGGTGACAATGGCACTGGAAGGAGGCAGCCAGCGTGCCAGCAAACACCAGGGGACGTTCAGCATGGCAGGGGGGTGAGCACGTCAGCAGGTCCTCAGCAAGCAGCCAGAGAGCGGGAGGCTGCAGGCTCAGCTGCATGCTCAGAGGCACAGGGGGAGGACGTTGTCTGGGCAAGCAGTGACTACAGGGGATGGCAGAGCAGTGCTTTCTTAAAAAAAACAAAAAAGAAGAGCTAAAAAAAAAAGGAAAAAAAGATGTTGTTTGGTTGCTGCTCAGGTGCGGCGTGAACTCCTCACTGCAGGATGACATGGATGCCATCAGCTCATGCATCTGATGAGAATGGAGGGCTGCTAAGCAGAGGGAAGCACCCTGCCTGGGTCCCTGCTCAGAACAGAGGCAGTGCCAGCCTTCCCCTTCCCTTAACACCTCCCTCCACCCGGAGACGGGCCACAGGCTCAGCCTCCCTCGGGCCTGACTGAGACAGCTCCTGCCCTCCAGGCAGTCTCATGCCTGGCAAGGCTCTCATGCACAAGAACACACATCCCAGCCCACCCTGGTGTAAACCATCTTTTCTGTCCTCCACCCTTCCCTTGTAGACATGGGGAAACTGAGGCACAGGAAGGTGGAAGGCAGCACACAGTTCACTGGTTGTCACGAGACCAGAGAAGAGAAAGATGAGAATGGTTTCAAATTCCTCTTGCCCAAAAGCAAGTCCTGCTGCTGATAAAGAGGAAAACTCACCCCATCCAAATTTCTTTAGATCAGGGAAATGAGGAGGAAAAAACCCAAAAAAGCCTCAAGTGAGGAGCCAGGTGCGTTTGCCTCTTCTTTCAGCTCAACCTGCCATGATATCCAGACTAACAGCAAGAACATTGCCACCCAGGAGCATGCCAAGGTGACCTGGGGGGCAGCGGCAGAGCTCCCTGCACTGCGCCCCACTTCCTCGGTGCATCCTCGCCTTGTCCAGGAGCCCTGGGGTGGGGAAGGCCATCAGGTGCCAGCGGTGCTCAGCACACTGATCCGATTCAGACCATGTGAGCCTCTCACACCAGATTCCTCCTCCCGTGCATCATGGCGCGCACCTCCCGCAGCTGCATCGTCCGGCGAGGGTGCAACAGGGAGATGGGGCAGTGGCACGGCTGGGAAGGGGCCACTCCTCGCCGCTCTGGCGCCCGCAGGAGGCCACACGCACCTCTCCGGCAGACCCGCGGCTTGCGTTCTCACGGGAGGACGAGGCAAATCCCCGCTCCAGCACCTCCACGCTACCGGCGGCTGCCGGGCATCCCTCCCGACTCGCCGCGGGCAGCACGGAGCCGCCCGGCACTGGGGTGTTGGAAAGTGCCGGGGAGGAGACGCAGGGGCCGCCCCGCAATCGCCCCGCTCCGGGCAGCGCATCCCCGGGGGGCACCGCTAACTCCGCCAACTGGCGGCACCCGGACGGAGCGCCGGACCGACGGGTCCGTGCCCCGCAGCATCGCAGCCCCCCGCCGCCGGGACGAGGGCTCACCTGGCCTCCGCCGCCGCCGCTCCCTCCGTGCCCCGCCGGAGCCTCAGGCGGGCGG